>JAQPPZ010017089.1:9285000-9885000 GCA_028583015.1 Wollemia nobilis
TTAGTTAATGTGTCTTAGATATAGTTCCTTTAAACCTTGAGTGCAACAATGGTGGAAGGAAGGTAAACCTAGGTATGGGACTAAGATGTTCAGTTTTGCCAAAATATTGCAATACATTAAATCCAAAATCAAGACTTGGAACTGGAAGGAGTTTGGGGATGTTCATAAAAAAAAACATGAAGTTATTGCTCAACTTAAAAATTTGAATAAGAAATCCATTTAGATGGCCTCATAGAGAGTACAAGTGCAGATGAAATTAAACTCACAACTCATTTAGAGAAATGGGAAAAAATAGAACTCTTATGGAAGCAAAAATCTAGAATTCAATGGCTCAAAGAATGTCATCGAAACACAAATTTCTTCCACAAATCTCTCCTAGATCAAAGATATCACAACTTTATTTCTTTCCTGAAATCATATTATGGAGATGTTTTTTACACTTGGGATGGCATGAACTCTATTGTTGTTAATTACTTTTCCAATCTTTTTGTTGCTACTCCTCTTGACTCGGCTTCTCAACAAAATGTTCTTCAAGCAATCCCTTCTCTTATCACTTCTGAGGAAATATCTATTTTGACTGCTCTTTTTACTATTAATGAGCTTCAATAGGTAGTTTTTAAATGCAAAAAGGGAAAACCCCAAGTCCTGATGGTTTTCCCATTGAGTTCTACCAAGAGTTTTGGGATATCCTTCATGCTGATTTATTAGAGGTGGTGGAAGAAGCTAGGAGAGCCATAGAAATTTTGAAGGTTATCAATAAAAATTATATTAATCTTGTTCCAAAATCTCAAGAGGCTTAACATATCTCAGCTTTTAGACCTATTTCTTTATGTAATGTTCTTATTTAAATCATTACTAAGATCATGGCAGAAAGGTTGAAGCCTCTTTTGCATAATATTATTTCCCCTGAACAAGAGGGTTATGCGAAAGGACATCAAATAGTTGATGAGATAGTTCTTGCTCAGGAAGCCATCCATTCCATGGATATGCAAAAACATCCTTCCATGTTCATTCGGTTAGACTTATCCAAAGCTTATTATAGAGTGGATTGGCACTTCCTCAAAGTTTTGAGGCAATTTGGTTTCTCTCAGGATTGGATGGATTGGATTATGGGATGTATCTCTTCAGTTTTCTACGTAGTTATTATTAATGGCAAGCCTTCTCAGTTGTTCATAGCTTCCAGAGGTATGAACAAAAAAAATATTCGAAAACAAAAAAAAATATTAAAAATGGTTGTTGGACAAATTCAAGAAGAACATTGGAAAGTGGACCAATAGGTGGCTTTCTTCTGGGGGTAGAATCACCTTGGTAAAATCAATCCTTCAGGCTATTCCTATTTATATTTCTATCTTGTTGAATATCCCAAAGGTTGTTCTTCGAGAATTGGATCAAACCAATCATCAGTTCCTTTGGAGTGGTACTAAGGAGAAAATAAAATGGTCCTTGGTGAAATGGGACACTATGTTTTCCTAAGAATGAAGGGGATTAGGATTTCGATCTGCTATTAATAACAACAAAGCTTTAGCTGCTGAGTTATATTGGAGGATTTTGCATAACCACAATTAAATATTAATCCATTTGGCCTAGTTATTCTTGTTCTCTCTTGTTCTTTATTTTTTTCAAAGCAAGAACTTAGAAAAATGGGTGTATGGATTTGACTCCCTAAACAATAGTTTCTATCTCAATGTCTGATACATAGACCTCTTACCTCTACATGGCCACCAAGCATCTCTAGAACTCTACAATACCTCCATTATTGATGATGTGTAGTAGTATCATGTTTTCCATGTTTGGCCATAGGTAGCTTGTGAAGTCATCATCAATATAAGAATACATAAATTTTGGGGTATAGTATGGTGTAAGGATGGTGGTCAATCAGGGGTCAAACACCCTACCATAGGACTATTTGTATTTAGATTTTTGTTGATAACTTATTGTTTGGATTCCTTAATGTTTATGCTCCTATTTATGTTGAGGATAGAGTTGAGCTATGAAATCAACTTTATCAAAATCTCATAGATAGGCCCTGGCTAGTTTTTTGTGATTTCAACATGATGGATAATCAATAAGATAAAGTGGATCTTATCTTGATGAGGCTAAAAGAGAGGGAATGTCAAGCTTGGGTACTTTTCCAAAATATATTTAGATTATGTAACCTAAATAAATGATGGATCAAGCATGGAATATTAGAATTTAATTGTTTGAAAAGAGTTAGATTATTAAAAAGTTGTAGAAGCATATATACAATATGGTGTGTCTTAAATTTTTAAAAGATACTTGATGTTCCCTATTCTATTGAAGATCAACGATGTGTACTTTGTGTTGTAATCACAATGACACTGAGAGGGGGGGTGAATCAGTGTGATCTTTACAAAATTCTAAAAGATATAGTTTTAAATCCAGCGACGAGTTTAAAGCGATAAAAGAAATATCAAAATGCAGTAAGAAAGCATGACACACAACACAGTAATTTAACGAGGTTCACCAATGTGGCTACTCCTCAAAATGACTGCTTGGACTACCATCCAAATCCAGCCAATGCAAAGCTACAACTTTACAATATCTTTTACCAGCACCAACTGGAAGGAGCACCAACCCCTTTGCTTTATCTGTTTCAGGCAGAATGGAGCACCGACTCCTAATTTACCAGCACCTACTGGAAAGAGGCACCAACCCCTTGTGCCAAGCTACAACTTGGAAGACAATAATAAAGATTATAGAATAAAACTTTCACCTCATTTCTCATAGTCTGCTATTTTTTGCATTCTTGCTACGCAACACGATTCGCACTATCCGACCGCTTCTCTGTACTTCTTCGCACTCTCTGCTGTAATCAGAAGATCGATCACTTCTACAGTCTACGCATTATTACTTCGGACTTGAAACACACCCTCTGCACATCGTGCTCTTAATTCTCGAGGATTCGATATGCACTCTTCACTTCGTCACTAAAGAAATATCGCTTCGGCCTTAGCTCAAATCGAAACGACTCACTCTCTCCTCAAATTTTGCATACACACCTTATCTTCGCACAAGTCACCTTCCATCTTCAATTAGCCCTCCTTTTATAGAAGAAATCTTCAAGAACAATTCTTAAATCATAGTCGACTGTAACCCTAGGACGTCGGCTGCAAACCCTAATGATGTCGACTTCAAACCCTAGAATTTTTTGGTTGCTTAAACCTAGTGATTGTCGACAGCAAACCCTAAAAACGTCCGCTGTAAAACCCTAGCAAATGTCAGCTTCAAAACCCTAAAAACGTCCGCTGTAAAACCCTAGAAAATGTCGGCTTCAAAACCCTAAAAATCATCGGCCTCGATTCAACTTGTCGGCCTCAACCGCTACTGCCACCTCTGTCACCTTTTTGTAACTATTGCCGTGAAACACAACCATGTCGCGATATCGTGACCCTTTTTGTAGCCGTACACCTTCATATCCTTGCTGTCATGAAATCGTGACCATTTTGGCCTTTGGTAGCTTTGCCATCGTTCTTGTCACGAAATCGTGACACTTCAAACTTTTGCTTACGTCATCCTCATTCTTGTCACGAAATCATGACGCTTTCGACTTCCAACGGCTTTTCTTTCACCCTATCATGAAATCGTGACACTTTCAATTTTGCTGACGTCATCCTCAGCTTTGTCACGAAATCATGACGCTTTCGGCTTCCAGTGGCTTTTCTTTCACCCTGTCGTGAAATCGTGACACTTTCAATTTTGCTGACGTCATCCTCAGCTTTGTCGCGAAATCATGACGCTTCCGACCTCCGTACAATTCTTGCTTCATGCGGTAGCGAAATCGCTACACCTTTGTGCCTTGTGCTTTCGACTTGCTTCAACTTTGAGTTCTGATCTTTTGACTGGTAGCGAAATCGCTACACCTTCACGTTGTGCATTTTTGGACTTGTAGCGAAATCGCTACACCTTCTTGTTTGTGCTTTTTCAACTTGTAGCGAAATCGCTACACCTTTGTTTTGTGCAATTTGACACGTAGCGAACTCGCTACACCTTTGAGTTGTGCTTTTTCAACTTGTAGCGAAATCGCTACACCTATGTTTTGAGCACTTTTGACTCGTAGCGAAATCGCTACATCTTTTTCTCTTAACACTTTCTCCCAGCTTCGACCAGCGAAAATTCAACATGTAGCGAAATCGCTACAATTACTCGACTTAGCTTCTTGGCCTCCGACATGTCGCGAAATCATGACAGTTTGCCTTGCGCCTTCTCTCTCTTCCGACTTGTCATGAAATCGTGACATTTTCAATCGCCTTCTCTCTCCTACACTTGTCGTGAAATCCGTGACATTTTCATTGCACCTTCTCTCTCCTCCACTTGTCACATGAAATCGTGACATTTTTACAAACCTTCTCTCTCTCTCCTCATGAAATCGTGACATTTTCGAATGCGCCTTCTCTCTCCTCCGACTTGTCGCGAAATCGCGACAGAAAACATGTCGCGATATCGCGACAGTTTTCTCACTTGACTTTTTCTTCGAATTTTTTCTATCTTCTGCATCTGAATGACTCCTACACTGTCTGTCCACTGCATCATTGGATCTAACTGCCTGTGTTGACAACAATGACAAACTTCTTGCAACACCTTGCTCAACAATCTCCCCCTTTGGAATTGTTGGCAACACCTGTGTACATTCCTGTACCTCTTCTCCCCCTTTGTCAATAATACCAAAGGGCTGCTGCAAACTCCCCCTGAGTCCATCCTCACACTTCTCAGGCACAATTTGTTGCATGTGGCACAAATTATGATCATGAGCAAAAGAATAGTCAAATACTCAAATGCTCCCCCTGAGAAAGTGATCACTGTAGCTAGTCACTTCTTAGGAAGTGTGACTACTCCTAATTTGCTTCGAAGGTACTCAAATACTTCCTTGGGCAAAGGTTTTGTAAAAATATCTGCTACTTGTTCTGTAGTTGGGACATAGTCCAATTTAACTTCTCCTTCTCAACTTTCTCCTTCAAGAAATGATACCTTATAGCAATGTGCTTTGTCCGTGAGTGCATTCTTGGATTCTTAGAGATGTTAATTGCACTGGTGTTATCACACTTTACTGATATTGGTTCACTGAAATTAATACCTAGATCTTTCAAAGTTTGTTTCATCCACAAGACTTGTGTGCAACATGTTGCTGCTGCAATATATTCTGCCTCAGCTGTAGATAAAGAAACTGACTCTTGCTTCTTATTGTGCCATGCAACCAATCTGTCCCCCAAATAGAATGCACCTCCACTGGTACTCTTTCTGTCATCAACACATCCAGCCCAATCTGCATCCGAATATGATATAAGAGTGAAGTCTTTGCCTTTTGGATACCACAACCCATACTCAATGGTGCCCTTGAGATACCGAAAAATCCTTTTAACTCGTTGTCACATGAGTCTCTTTGGGATTGGCCTGAAATCTAGCTACCATGCAAACTGCCTGCAGAATATCAGGTCTAGTTGCTGTTAAATATAGTAAGCTTCCTATCATTGATCTATACATGGTTTGATCTACAGGTGGAGATTTGTCTTCTTTACTCAACTTGCAGCCTGTTGTCATGGGAGTGCTTACTGGCTTACAGTCCTCCATAGTGAACCTCTTTAACATTTCTTTTACATACTTAATTTGGGAAATGAATATGCCTTTCTCATTTTGATTAACTTGTAGCCCAAGAAAGTAAGACAGTTCACCAATCATAGACATTTCAAATTCATTCTGCATCTTATTTGCTAAGTCTTTACAAGATTCATCTTTGTTGCTTGCCAAATATGATATCATCTACGTAGACAACTAGAACAATGAGATGCCCACCTTCTGTTTTTACATACAGATTACTGTCCACTAATCCTTTCTTGAATCCCTGTTGAGAAAGATAATTATCTAGCCTTGCATACCATGCCCGTGGTGCTTGTTTTAATCCGTACGAGTGCTTTCTTTAATTTGCAGACAAGGTTAGGATCTTCACTAATTTGAAAGCCATCTGGTTGTTCAATATAGACCTCTTCTTCAAGTTTTCCATTTAAAAAAGCAGATTTTACATCCATCTGATAAACTCTAAAGTTCTTGTGGACTGCTAAGGCCAGAAACATTCTAATTGCTTCTAATCTGGCCACTGGTGCAAAAGTCTCTTCAAAATCAATGCCTTCGACCTGTGCATACCCTTTACAAACCAGTCTTGCTTTGTTCCTAATGACCTGTCCGTCTTCATTTAATTTGTTCCGAAATATCCATTTGGTGCCGATTATATTCTTATTTGCAGGTCTGGGTACTAATTCCCAAGTTCTGTTCTTTTCAATCTGATCCAACTCTTCATTTATTGCCTTCATCCAGCTATCATCTTTGCTTGCTTCATCTATGTTTTTGGGCTCAATGCTGGATAAAAGAGAGTAATTACTTATTACTTTCTTTCTTGTCTGAATGCCAGCTGTGGGATCTCCAATTATTTGGTCTCTAGGATGATTTTTCTGCCAGCTGCCTGTTTTGAATTTTTTATTTTCTTGCACCTCTGAGTCATCGGATAAATTATCTGCATCAACCGTAGACGTATTTTCTGTTCCATGCACCTCATCTCCTTCAATGACTTCTTCGTAGATTGGGTAGTTTTCTTGAAAGTTAACTATTTGTTTCCTCCCTTCATCGAATTTAACATCTGCACTGTCCACAATTTTCTTGAGTCTCTTGTTGTAGCATTTGTAAGCTTTGCTATTTGGAGAATAACCAACAAAAACACCTTCATCTGCTCTATCTTCAAACTTCCCAAGGTTGTCATCGAGTTTTTCGATGTAGCACTTACTGACCAAATACTTTGAGATGTTTTGTTGTTGCTTTTCTACCAAACCACAACTCATAAGGTGTTTTGCATTCATGAGTTCTTAACATGTATCTGTTTTGAATGTATACTTCTGTGTGAACTGCTTCTTTCCAGAATCTATCTGCTATTTTGTTTTCTGCCAGCATGGTGCGTGCCATTTCCTGTATAGTTCTGTTCTTTCTCTCTACTACACCATTCTGCTGAGGAGTTCTGGCTGCTGAATATTGTCTCCTGATACCATATTTTTCATAGTATTCTATAAATTCATTCGAAATGAATTCTCCTCCTCTGTCTGATCGCAAGCATTTAATCCTTTTTCCTGTTTCATTCTCAACTAGCTGTTTGAAGGTTCTGAACATTTCAAAAGCTTCTGTTTTATCTTTTAGGAAGAATATCCATGTCATTCTGGAATAATCATCGATACACAGCATAAAGTATTTGTCATCGTTTATGCTTTGAGTTCTCATGGGTCCACACAGGTCAGTATGAATAAGTTCTAAAGGCCTGCTAGTGTGGTACTCTTTTGTTTTGAATGACACTCTGGTTTGCTTTCCCTTCTGACATGAAGCACAAACACTGTTTGAAGGTTTCTTAATGGTTGGAATATCTCTCACTGCTTGTTTAGAGCTGATTTTCACCAAATTATCAAAACTTATGTGTCCAAGCCTCTTATGCCACAACCAGTTCTCTTCTTCTTGTCCAATAAAACACGTACCTTCTAAAGTTTTTGAGAGTGTGTACAGATTACCAGACGTCCTTGAACCAGTTGCTATCAATTTCCCACTGTTTATTTTTCTGACTTCACAACCCTGCTTCTTGAAGACTACTTCATGACCTTTATCACAGATTTGACTAACACTTAACAGGTTATGTTTCAAACCATCCACAAATAAAACTTCTTCTGACTTGATTTTCCCTTCACTAATTTTGACGGACCCTTTTCCTATAATTTTGGCTCCATCATTATTTCCAAACTTCACAGAGCCACCCTCATATTTCTGTAGTTTTTCAAATTTTTGTTTATCACCTGTCATATGACTTGAGCACCCACTATCAAGGATCCACGGTACACATTTATTCTGAGCTCTAAAAGTTGTCTGCACTATTAAAGATTCTTGTTCTTTCCTGAGCTGTTCTTTTTGTTTCCATTCTGTTTTAACTGTGGTGTTGGGTTCTAGCTTGGATTTCCCCTTTTCAGAATCTTGCACATATCCTTCAGAAGAAATTCTATTTTGTTTTGCCCTATATGGTTGAATTCTTCTTTTCTGAGATTGATTTGAAACAGAAATACTACGACAGTTTCTAGCAATATGCCCAAAGTTGTGACAATTAAAGCATTCTACTGCATAACTCATTAGAGGAGCAAAAGCATTTCTACTAGTGAAACTTCTAGGACCTATATTGTACTTGCAGTCCACAATTTTATGCCCATAACCATTACATTTAAAACAGAAACCATAGAAATAATGATTGAACCTGAAAGATGGTTTTTGCCAAGTTGTTGCAGGAGCCTTGGATCTTCTTTTCTTTTGATGTGTGACCTTGGTAAAACCGTCATTGTCAGTTCCTATTTCAGGACTGGCATTATTGCTTTCTTTTGCCTGATTTGTTTTTCTTTCAACAACCTGTTTCTTGTCTTTACTCTTTTCACATTCAACATTGCTTGCCTTTGGTCCATTTGATGATTCTCCTTGAGTAAAGCCCAGACCGAATTTGATACCTGTGGGTCTTTGATCGCTTAGGATTTTGTCCAGCTTCATCGAACTTTCATCACGTTTTAAATGACAGCTAATTTTTCGATCCAGCTCTTGTATCTGTATTCGAAGACTAACATTTTCTTCTTCCAATTTGCAACAGTAATCTATCTTCATGGTTACCTGTACTTCAAGATCTTCGGACATTTTCTTGTACTCCTCTGTCTGTGTTTTTAGACTGGCTATAATGTCATTTGCATCCTCAAGCTTCCTTAACAATTTTTTATTCTTTCTTTTCTCAGATTTCCATTCCATAAGAGCAGAAACCAGCTCACCTTCTAAATCAACTTCAGCCTCACCTATTTCAATAGATACTTCAGAGTTCATTCCTTCTCTCTTTTGTGTGTTTTCTGCCTCTTCTGATTCTTCTACTTCAAACGCCATAAAGAGAGCCTCACCTGTTCCTTCTTCGAGTCTTCACTAGAACTGTCCTCCGAAGATTCTGTATTTTGGGAGATAAAGCTTTTATTTTTGAAATTGCCTTTTCTGAAGTTTGTTTTCTTCCTCCATTCACTTCTTTCTTGATGCTTGAGTTTCTTCACCTTTGTTCTTGTCATTGAGAGGACATTTGATAGCAAAGTGTCCAATGCCTCCACAATTGAAACATTTAAAAGGTAGCTTTCCTTTGTATTTTCCTTTTCCTTTTCTCGACTTTTCGACAAAATTTGCTTCCATTTCATCCGAAGCATCCTCTTCTTCGAGACTCTTGTTTTGTGCTTTTGCCTTTTAGGGCTTTGAAAGTCTGCTTCTCTGTCTGTGGGATTAGACCTTCCTATTCTCATTTCAAAAGCAGTCAAAGAACCATGCATCTCATCCATACTAAAACTATTTAGATCTTTGGCTTCTTCTATGGCAGAGACTTTAGAATCAAATCTAGGAGGGAGCGATCTTAATACCTTTTTCACGATAGCAGCATCGGTTAATTCTTCGTCGAGACCTCTGATTGAATTGGTGATCCCATTGACTCTTTGCATGAAGGTCTCTATGTTCTCATCATTGTCCATCTTTAAAGATTCGTATTGAGCTCGATGTGCTTGAAGCTTGGCCTCCTTGATCCTATCATCTCCTTCATGGATGTTCTCTAGTTTATCCCATATATCTTTTGTTGATTCACAATTTATGACCTTGACTAGCTCATTGTCCACTAGTCCACACATGATGGCATTTTTTGCTTTTGAATCATATTCAAATGCCTTTTTACCAGTAGTGTCTGTTGGAGCGGTGGCAGGAGCTTTGTAACCATTAACTACTGCACCCCAGATGTCAAAACCCAAAGCACTAAGATATGTCTGCATTCTAATTTTCTAGAACGCATAGTTAGTCCCATCAAACAATGGTGCTTTGTTCGAGGAGAAACCTTCACCACTTGCCATTGCGTAACTTCCAAGATCACCTTAGCTGTTTGAGCCTGTTCAGGTACTTGGCTCTGATACCAATTGTTGTAATCACAATGACACTGAGAGGGGGGTGAATCAGTGTGATCTTTAAAAATTCTAAAACATATAGTTTTAAATCCAGCAGCAGTTTAAACTGATAAAAGAAATATCAAAATGCAGGAAGAAAGCATGACACACAACACAGTAATTTAACGAGGTTCACCAATGTGGCTACTCCTCAAAATGACTGCTTGGACTACCATCCAAATCCAGCCAATGCAAAGCTACAACTTTACAATATCTTTTACCAGCACCAAACTGGAAGGAGCACCAACCCCTTTGCTTTATCTGTTTCGAGAGAATGGAGCACCGACTCCTAATTTACCAGCACCTACTGGAAAGAGGCACCAACCCCTTGTGCCAAGCTACAACTTGGAAGACAATAATAAAGATTACAGAATAAAACTTTCACCTCATTTCTCACAGTCTGCTATTTTTTTGCATTCTACTGCTTCTGCGCAACACGATTCGCACTATCCGACCGCTTCTCTGTACTTCTTCGCACTCTCTGCTGCAATCAGAAGATCGATCACTTCTGCAGTCTATGCATTATTACTTCGGACTTGAAACACACCCTCTGCACATCGCGCTCTTAATTCTCGAAGATTCGATATGCACTCTTCACTTCGTCACTAAAGAAATATCGCTTCGGCCTTAGCTCAAATCGAAACGACTCACTCTCTGCACTGCAAATTTTGCATACACACCTTATCTTCGCACAAGTCACCTTCCATCTTCAATTAGCCCTCCTTTTATAGAAGAAATCTTCAAGAACAATTCTTAAATCATAGTCGGCTGTAACCCTAGGACGTCGGCTGCAAACCCTAATGATGTCGACTTCAAACCCTAGAATTTTTTGGCTGCTTAAACCTGGTGATTGTCGGCTGCCAACCCTAAAAACGTCCATTGTAAAACCCTAGCAAATGTCAGCTTCAAAACCCTAAAAACGTCCGCTATAAAACCCTAGAAAATGTCGGCTTCAAAACCCTAAAAATCGTCGGCCTCGATTCAACTTGTCGGCCTCAACCGCTACTGCCACCTCTGTCACCTTTTTGTAACTGTTGCCACGAAACACAACCATGTCACGATATCGTGACCCTTTTTGTAGCCGTACACCTTCATATCCTTGCTGTCGTGAAATCATGACCATTTTGGCCTTTGGTAGCTTTGCCATCGTTCTTGTCGTGAAATCGTGACACTTCAAACTTTTGCTTACGTCATCCTCATTCTTGTCATGAAATCGTGACGCTTTCGGCTTCCAGCGGCTTTTCTTTCACCCTGTCACGAAATCGTGACACTTTCAGTTTTGCTGACGTCATCCTCAGCTTTGTCGCGAAATCATGACGCTTTCGGCTTCCAGTGGCTTTTCTTTCACCCTATCATGAAATCGTGACACTTTCAATTTTGACGTCATCCTCAGCTTTGTCATGAAATCGTGATGCTTTCGACCTCCGTACAATTCTTGCTTCATGCGGTAGCGAAATCGCTACACCTTTGTGCCTTGTGCTTTCGACTTGCTTCAACTTTGAGTTCTGATCTTTTGACTGGTAGCGAAATCGCTACACCTTCACGTTGTGCATTTTTGGACTTGTAGCGAAATCGCTACACCTTCTTGTTTGTGCTTTTTCAACTTGTAGCGAAATCGCTACACCTTTGTTTTGTGCAATTTGACACGTAGCGAACTCGCTACACCTTTGAGTTGTGCTTTTTCAACTTGTAGCGAAATCGCTACACCTATGTTTTGAGCACTTTTGACTCGTAGCGAAATCGCTACATCTTTTTCTCTTAACACTTTCTCCCAGCTTCGACCAGCGAAAATTCAACATGTAGCGAAATCGCTACAGTTACTCGACTTAGCTTCTTGGCCTCCGACATGTCACGAAATCGTGACAGTTTGCCTTGCGCCTTCTCTCTCTTCTGACTTGTCGTGAAATCGTGACATTTTCAACTGCGCCTTCTCTCTCCTGCGACTTGTCACGAAATCGTGACATTTTCGATTGCACCTTCTCTCTCCTCCGACTTGTCGCGAAATCGTGACATTTTCAACTGCGCCTTCTCTCTCCTCCGACTTGTCGCGAAATCGTGACATTTTCGAATGCGCCTTCTCTCTCCTCCGACTTGTCGCGAAATCGTGACATTTTCGAATGCGCCTTCTCTCTCCTCCGACTTGTCGCGATATCGCGACAGTTTTCTCACTTGACTTTTTCTTCGAATTTTTTCTATCTTCTGCATCTGAATGACTCCTACACTGTCTGTCCACTGCATCATTGGATCTAACTGCCTGTGTTGACAACAATGACAAACTTCTTGCAACACCTTGCTCAACACTTTGTATCTTCAAATTTCTATCAAATTATATAATAATAATTTTCTAACATCCCTTCCTTATTATATTATTTGGTTTTTTAGGAATACCTGGCAATGATGCACTCACTAGATTGGTTCTAACTCTTGGTTCTTGGCTCTTGGATTTGGAATTGGATTTTGGGTCAAGACAGGGATGTATGCCCATGGTGCACCATCACGATATCTAGGTTGTTCTATCTAAACCACTATAGAGGATTTTTTAAGAGACTTGAGAAAATATTTAGTTCATTATTTACATTTTTTACTTCTTGAAAACAAATAATTGAAATAGATTTATATTTTTTTACAAAATTCCTTAAAAATTCTTCTTTTGTGTAGGTTAGAAATATGCTTGGCATTCCATGAGAGACAACTTACTAGTTCATTGACAATATTTGAGAGTGTGAGGAAGTGTATCTATATCCTCTCCTTCGTTATCTACATCTTCAACTTCATCATCATCCTAAAGTACCTCAAACCTATTAAGTGAGGCAAGAGCACTACCATTGGGCAAGTTCATATATTCCCCCAATAAAATAAGGGTTTTTTCTTTTTTTTCTATGGCTACCTATGGGCATTTTAGAGTGAGTCGATGACTTAGGACAAGTATGCCTTTGTGCATTCATAGGAACAAAGCTTTGATATTTTCCAAGGACTTGTTAGGGCTAAGATCTAGAAGTTTTCACTAGACCTAAGAAAGGCCTAATAATTTTTTTGTTGACTTGAGAAACTACAAAACTTTTAAGTGTAGAACAATAAAAGGAGGGTAGTGTAGAACAAGAAGTAGCCCAAACAGGAATAGAGAAGCAACAAGTGGGCTCTACTAAACCAGAAAAAGCCTAGGAATAGACAGAACAATAGCAATCTCAATAAGAGGTTGTGAATATAGAAGATAGTGAGGAGGAGAAAAATATTGTAAAGCAGACTCCACCTCAGGAAAAGATAGATACGGTGAGAGCACTTCGAGAGATTGGGGGAAGCTCTAGCCACCACATGGAAGAAGAAGAAGAACAAACTCCTACAAAAGAGGAACAACGAAGAATGAGAACAAGCTACCTTTTGAAGGTACCACAGTTTGGTAGAATTGAAATAGAAGAGGAGGCAAGTGGAGTAGAAGATGATGTGGAACATTTATTCTCATAGATAGACGATGCCATAACCAGTGCCAAATTATAGTTTTGTGTTGACCGCGTGGAAAAATTAAAACTGTGGGAAGAACAAGTGTCTCTCGAGCTGGAGAAAATAATAGAATGGGTGAGCAACAAGGAGCATACAATAAGAATCACATATATTCATGTACAACACCCATGGAAGTTACCTAAGGAGGAGGTAACTACAATGGTGGAAAGAGACTGTTTGCCAAAATGAGTGATGAAATTAAAGACATCTATTTAAATCTTATATCACATCAGGTGTTGGCTCCATGACATGGAGCTTGGTTACCACCTAGTGGATAATAAATCAAAGAAATTGTATGACAAAGCCCACATGTTTGAACTAAATCTCTCCATCCCTCCTATAAATGGATGGATGGGTAACTGGAGGGTGGAAGCATTAATATGGGACGTGGTGGAAATATTGCTATAGTGGGTGCTCTCAGTTGAATGGAAGCATAGCTTGAAGGTGACATTATTCGTATCAGGTCAACATCCTATTTATGGTAGCCCAAGATGGCTAGGACATACCAAGGTAGTGGAAAAATCTGAAAGAGTTATGTTGGGCTATCTAAGTAATTGGGCATAGGAAAATATAACCATATTTTTAATATTTAGCATCTCTTCCTTGGTAGCTAAACAAACAGAGGGTCCGAACCACATTTTCAAACATACAACATCCCTTCCCAAGGACCTAATACTAAACTGAATTGTTTCATTATGAATTCAATTATAACTTTAGTAATTCTACTCTAAAATGTCACTTAGATAGACCAAATTCATAAAATAAGCACACACATTATACCTAGATCTACGTGTTGAGTTCTTAAACTTAAACAATAAAAAATGAAAGGAGACTACACCAACCTAAAATTTTTGTTTGGTATATGAAATTATTTGACTTGGATGTTTTCAAAATATCTAAAAGCAAATAAATTCTCTCCTCCTTCCTCTATCTTTTGATCAACCTCCATAAGGGTGTTTTTAAATTTCTCCATAATTTATTTTAAAGAAAGCAAGGGAGAATTTTCAAACAAATAGAACTACATGCATTTTGTAACAACCCTACTAAAGCAACTACTCAAATTATAACTATGTTTCATAGAACAAGGTACTTCTAATGAATTTGTGATTACAGGAATAGGTGTTTGTTGCTAAACAGACAAAAATTTGAGAAGATCATGAATCCCTCCTTCATACAACTAGGACATCGTAGACTACGAGAGGTAAGGAGGGATATGATGAAGGTGTGAAAAATAGCACAACTTGTGAGTACATGGAAGCTCACAAAATAATTGCATCCATTTATCTACATCCATGTGGTGGTCACTCCTTGCTCCTCATCCTCACACACTCGTGTTCGCCGATATGTGCCATGTTTCGCTAACTCACTCCATTTTCCCACTCTTGTCTGTTGTCTGTAAGTTTCGTACCCACTTACTACCATCATCCTTACAATAAATTCTTGCATCCACCATCTGTTATACGAATTTAAAATTTCACTACCGTGTCGGTATGTTGACATCGATTACTGTTCATTGTGACCGTTGTAAAAGATATGAAGGGTTCAAATAAGTGGAAAAAAACCATATTTTGGGTCCCATCTCAATAATTTTGGCCTAAACTACCAAACTTGTTTCGGTCATATTTCACTCATTCGGATTCATATTGAGCTAAAATTTTGAGGGTAGATGCCTATAAAACCCTAGAATGTCTCCACCAAATTTTAGATAATTTGGAGCAACACAGATCCTAGCGCATCCCTATGTGTGAACATGATTTTTGGCAAGCAACTATGTGAGGGTTTCATCTAGGTTAAGTGCTAGCAGCTCTAAAGATTAGTTTTTGGGACCTTCAGGCCCTAGCAGCCAATATATTTGTGGTTTCTACTCAATATTTTAGTAGGAAATGTTGTAGGAGATCCAATATTGGTTAGAAATATATCTTTCAACAAATCTTCATGTTGTGAACTTGAGTGACAATGACTTCTAATTTGTTGCACAAAAGAAAAATGAAAATCATACCTTTCCACGGTGTCTAGGTCATTGATTAAAGAGATCATGAAATAAGTTTCAAGTTGTTGATAAAAAAATGGCTCAAATCTCAAGCGAATTTGGTGCTAAGGTGCACCCACAAAATAAATCTACTATGAAAACCCCTATCAAGGGTAATAATTTTAAAGAATCAACACCAAAAATAAATTTTAGGGATGCCTTCTGTGGTGGACAGCCTCAGCCTAATGCTAATATTAATCTTAGGGCTTTCTGTAAACCACTAAGAATACCTAAGATTTATCCCAAGAAAATAAAGTTTGGATGTCTTAAAGCAGTTGATGGAACTCCTATTGTTAAGCTTGATATGGGCAACATTCAAACTGGCATTGAAGATCTAGAAAAAAAAGGATTAATTTGTTGTTTCGTGGGTTTTCGTCCGAGCCTATCTGCTTTTAAAGTCTAGGCTACAAAAATCTGGAAAACTAAAGGTGAGTTACAAATCTCTATTTATCCAAATGGTTATTTTCTTGTTTTATTTGCTAATAATGAAGATAGAGAGGAAACTTTTTAAGGGAGTCTCTGGTTCTTTGGAAGGGTAGGGCTTTTCATTAAGCCTTGGCATACTAAATTTAACGTCGAAGAAGAGATGCCTTCTATAGGTCATGTGTGGGTTAGACTCTTTCGCCTCCCAATTGAATTTTGGAATCCAACTATTTTTTCTTTAATTGGAAACTCTTTAGAAACATTTTTGATGACTGCTGATTGTACTAAAAAATTTGAACATATTATTTATGCTCAGATTTGTGTTTTAATGGATTTTGACAAACCCCTACCTAAAAAGATCACTTTTCAATTTGGGGAGGACACTTGGGAGCAAGCAGTGGACTATGAGAACATTCTTTTTCATTATAGAATTTTCCAAGAATATGGTCATTTGCCTAGTGTTTGCCCAAATAAAATCCAGATCAAAAGAAAGAAGATATAAATTCAGCAAGTTTCCAAATGCCTAATAAGAAGAACACTTAGAAAAACTAGTTATGAAGGATCAATCAAAGTTATCTACTAATATGTTTGAAATTCTTTCCACAAATGAGGTTCCAAGTGAGGAAGAGGAAATAATGGAAACAAAAATCTTAGAAACACAATTTAAAGATAAAGGAAAGAACTCAGAGATAAACCAACAAATCAAAGGTTTTCAATAGAAAAAAGGGAGAAAATATTCACAAGAAAAATAATATTTTAAATGTTAAAACTTTAAATAATACAGGTCCCAATATAGACTCTATTGAACCTTCTAGTAATATTTTGACCGTGCACAAGCATTCTTCAAGGCTAGAAGCCATCTTAGATTCAATTGGAGTAAGTCAAGAAATAGGGAAAAAATTGAATATAAATTCTAATCAAAAGGCAGGTCGCAAGACCAATCAATATCATATGGTAAAAGAAGGTTAAAAGCTTGTAGAGGAAGGTAATATTAATTCCCTTCCCAAATTTTTAGCCCTGGTATTAATGAAGATCATCACTTGGAATATTAGAGGACTCAAAGGGAGTCTTTCAAAACAAAATGAAATTAGAAGAATGATTCAGATAAATCATCCACATGTCTTTTTTCTTCAAGAAACGAAGATGACAATAGAGGATATGGAATCAATTGCTACTAAAATTTGGCTAGTTGAAAAAGTGGTTTCCCTCAGTTCCCAGGGGACTTCTGGTGGCATTGCTTGCCTTTGGGACCTAAAAGAGGTAGTTATTCACCATATGGTTGGTAGTTGAGGTCTTTTGGCTATAGTTATTCAAAGTAGATTTTCCAACCAAATTATGCTATGCATTACTGTTTATGCTCCGACTAATTTGGAGGAAAAACAAAGACAGTGGAAGAATATTACTTATATTATCTATCATTTTCCTGAAGCTTGGATCTTGATCGAATGATGTTTTAATACCATCCTCTCTCTATATGATAAAATAAGGGGAAATAGAAATTTGAACAAGAGCACTGACCTCATGAGAAAATATATTACAAACCTCCATCTTGTGGACATCCAACCGATAATGGCCTTATGACTTGGTCTAACAAAAGACAAGGCTTAGATTGTATAATGGAGAGATTGGATAGGTTCTTGCTCTTTGACAATTTCTTAATCCATGGTCACATTCCTAAAGTGAAGACTCTTAACAATGCTAGTTCGGATCACTGGCCTGTCATGGTGGAAATATGAAAAACCAATGTGAGTTTCTCTCCTTTTCGATTTCAGTTAATGTGGCTTAGATATAGTTCCTTTAAACCTCGAGTGCAACAATGGTGGAAGGAAGGTAAACCTAGGTATGGGACTAAGATGTTCAATTTTGCCAAAATATTGCAATACATTAAATCCAAAATCAAGACTTGGAACTGGAAGGAGTTTGGGGATGTTCATAAAAAAACATGAAGTTATTGCTCAACTTAAAAATTTGAATAAGAAATCCATTTAGATGGCCTCATAGAGAGTACAAGTGCAGATAAAATTAAACTCATAGCTCATTTAGAGAAATGGGAAAAAATAGAACTCTTATGGAAGCAAAAATCTAGAATTCAATGGCTCAAAGAATGTCATCAAAACACAAATTTCTTCCACAAATCTCTCCTAGATCAAAGATCTCACAAATTTATTTCTTTCCTGAAATCAAATTATGGAGATGTTGTTTACACTTGAGATGGCATGAACTCTATTGTTGTTAATTACTTTTCCAATATTTTTGTTGCTACTCCTCTTGACTCGGCTTCTCAACAAAATGTTCTTCAAGCAATCCCTTCTCTTATCACTTCTGAGGAAAAATCTATTTTGACTGATCTTTTTACTATTAATGAGCTTCAATAGGTAGTTTTTAAAATGCAAAAATGGAAAACCCCAAGTCCTGATGGTTTTCCCATTGAGTTCTACCAAGAGTTTTGGGATATCCTTCATGTTGATTTATTAGAGGTGGTGGAAGAAGCTAGGAGAGCCATAGAAATTTTGAAGGTTATCAATAACAATTATATTAATCTTGTTCCAAAAGCTCAAGAGGCTTAACATATCTCAGCTTTTAGACCTAATTCTTTATGTAATGTTCTTATTAAAATCATTACTAAGATCATGGCAGAAAGGTTGAAGCCTCTTTTGCATAATATTATTTCCCCTGAACAAAGGGGTTATGTGGAAGGACATCAAATAGTTGATGAGATAGTTCTTGCTCAGGAAGCCATCCATTCCATGGATATGCAAAAATATCCTTCCATGTTCATTCGGTTAGACTTATCCAAAGCTTATTATAGAGTGGATTGGCACTTCCTCAAAGTTTTGAGGCAATTTGGTTTCTCTCAGGATTGGATGGATTGGATTATGGGATGTATCTCTTCATTTTTCTACTTAGTTCTTATTAATGGCAAGCCTTCTCAGTTGTTCATAGCTTCCAGAGGTATTAGGCAAGGTGACCCCCTATCCCCTTATTTATTCATCATTATTGTTGAATTCTTAGGTAGGACTATAACCAAAAAGAGAGAAGACAAAACCCTTGAGGGAGTTACCATTGCTCATGGATCTAGACCTATCTCTCATCTTCAATTTTTTTATGACTCTACTATTTTAGGTAAATCTATAGTTAAGGAAGCTTCTACTATTAAGCAAATCATTAGCTATTTTTCTAAGGCTATCGGGCAATTGATCAATGAAGATAAATCTAAAGTCATTTTATTTCACTGACTTCTAGACAGGAATCCATGGTATTGGATAAATTAAGATATAAGAAAACCTCCCTTCCAATCACTTATTAGGCATTCCCATCAATATTCAAAAACAAAAAAAAAATATTAAAAATGGTTGTTGGACAAAGTCAAGAATAAAATTGGAAAGTGGACCAATAGGTTGCTTTTTTCTGGGGGTAGAATCACCTTGGTATAATCAATCCTTCAGGCTATTCCTATTTATATTTCTATTGTGTTGAATATCCCAAAGGTTGTTCTTTGAGAATTGGATCAAACCAATCATTAGTTCCTTTGGAGTACTAAGGAGAAAATAAAATGGGCCTTGGTGATATGGGACACTTTATGTTTTCCTAAGAATTAAGGGGATTAGGATTTCGATCTGCTATTAATAACAACAAAGCTTTAGCTGCTAAGTTATATTGGAGGATTTTGCATAACCCCAATGCTCTTTGGACTAAGAATCTTTGTGCTAAATATGTTGAGAACAAAAGTCCTAAAGACCTGGTTTGCTATTAATTACCTTCCAAAGGTTCTCTCATTTTAGCAATTCTTAAGATTGTTGAAGATTTGATAAATAAAAAATTATTTTGTATCATTCATAATGGTCAATAGGTAAATTTTTAGACAGATTCTTGGGATGATCACAAGCCTTTAATAACTTAGTTTTCCAATTGGAGGCCTTGGATGGAGGAGCTTCACCGAGCTAACTGGATAAAGGTGGCTAATTACTATCGATACCATACTGGTAATTCAAAGGTTGGTAGATATTGGATCCTTATTGAGGATTGGCCTATTCAAATCATAAAAAGGTAAAAACAAGATATCCAATGCATCCTTCATATGATATCTCTCTCTTGATCCCATGATAAATATTGTTTTGAATGGAACATCACTACTAAGGGTGAGTATTCAGTTTCTCAAGGTTATTTTACTTTATGCCATAATAATCCCAACCAATCATCTGACATATTTTCTCAATTGTGGGTTCAAAAACTCTTGCCTAAGGTGAGGTTCTTTACTTGGATTTTATTGCATCGTAGGGTGCTTACTGGGAGCATCTTATGAAGTGTGGTTTTCATGGTCCTTTTAGATGTGAAATGTGTGAAGAGAATGTGGAAACTCTCAACCATATTTTTATTGAGTGTACTTTAACCTTTGAGATTTGGAAAAGAATGACCACTTTACTTGGCTTATAGTGGTCCAATTTTTTTACTTTTGAACAAATTTGGAGGGATTGACCTAATCATGAGGGCGTTGATCATTTTATTAGGTAGTTAGTTTGGATGGGTTCTACCATTCTTATTTGGAATATCTAGAATGAAAGGAACAACCAAATTTTTAATCAAAAAAGGAAGAATATTCACTATATCTGGAAAAAGACCATTACCAACTTAGTTGAATCAGTCCATCAACTCCTTAATCACCCCCAAAACTCCCACCAAAGATGGGATCAAGTGATGCAAAGATTGAAGATTAACTCTTCTAAGAGAAACCAACTTAAAGGTAATACGAGTAATTGCAATATGGATAGAACAAGGAATTGGCAACCTCTTCTTAAGGATTTTGGAAAGTCAATACTGATGGAGCCTCTAGAGGGAACCCTGGAAAAGCTAGTGCGAAAGGAATTGGTAGACTTTCAAATGAATCCTTGGTTTTTACTTTTGTTGATAATTTGGGTATTCTATCCAATAACCTTGTTGAGGGGTACGATATCCTTAGAGGTCTTCAAGAGGCTACTAAGGTTTGATGGGAAAAGGTACTAGTTGAGTCTGACTCTAAACTCATGATTAATCTTTTGAAGTCTCCTTCTAAGAATCAGAAGGTTGATTAGAGAATAAAAAAATTATTGAGAAGATTCAGTTAATCCAAATGAGATTTTTGAAAGTTGATTACAATCATGTGGTCAGATATTAGAATAAGAGTGTTGATGCTTAAGCTAATTGGGCTTTGGACAAAGGTGATCTTACTTGTTACGACCACCCTCTTAGATGGTGGGCTTTACAAATAAGGGAAGTTTTTTTTCCTGTCATTTCTTTGGATGGTTCCAGTTCTGGAGGTACCTAGTCTCTTCTTGCTTTATTTTTGCTTCTCTTTGGTTCAGTCAGGGTATTTTAGTTCCTTAGCTCAAACTATTTTTTTTTTTGTTTCCTCTGTTGATTTTTGCCTTAATAGTCTTTTGGTCTAGAAAGGTCATTGTTGTGTTTTTTTTTCTTTTTTTGTGTTTTTCTTGTTTTATTTTGTTTTTGTGTTTCTTGTGTTGTTTTTTGGTGTTCTTGTGTTTTTTGTTGTTGTTCTTGTGCTTATGTTGTTGTATGTTTGTGTTAATTGGTGTTTTTGTGTTTTGTGTGTGAGTGTTTTCTATGTTTTTATTTTTCTTTGTTATCTATTGTTGGTTGTTTTTTTTTTAATGAGGTTTTGGTTGTTTTTGTTTTTCATGTTTTTGTTGGTTGTGTCTTTGTAGTATTCTCTTGTTTTTTGTTATTTTTGTGTTTTGTTATGTTCTCGTGTTTTTTTTGTGTGGTTCGTGTTGTGTTTTTTCTTTTTATCTTATTGTGTGTGTGTGTTTGATTGTGCTTTATATTTTTGACACACTCAAGGAGCATGTTTTTTATTTTTATAAACATACAACTTAATTAAAAATAATAAACTAATAAATTTATAATTTTATTGAAATTTTAAACAAATTATATATATTTAAGCGAAAAACCTCTTGCGGAGCCACCTTGGTCTGAGAGACCACGAACATAAGGTTCTACACCGTCAAAGTCACCCGGGGGTCACACCCGACCCTGCCTGCACCAACATTATCAATTGGATTTTAGATACCCAATTCAACTTTTTGGTAGGGTGGAGATTTGAACCTGGGACCTCCCTTGGAGGATTGCCCTCACCTCTCCAACTCACCTACAACACCTGGATAACAAATTTTATATTTTAAAATATGTAGAAAAATGATTATTGTTGATGTCTAATTATGATAACAAATTCTAGTGATAATTATACATAATAATTGATAACAAATTCTAGTGATAATTATACATAATAATTGATAACAAATTCTAGTGATAATTATACATAATAATTGATAACAAATTCTAGTGATAAACATACACAATAATTGATATTTTAAAATTCTAGGCTCCATTCAGATTTTAAAATTGAATTTAAAAATATTAAATAAAAATAACATCACAACACAAAAAGATACACCCTCTAAGAGATCTATAAAGATTTGGAGAGGGTCTTTTAATCCCTTCACTTTGAAAAAAATAAATTTTATTAATATTGATTGTTTTGATCTCAAATTTTTACAATTGACAATTTTAATATTAAACAACATAATAAGCTCATTTTGATCATATTTCTCAACCTTAAAAAAATGGAGATCTTATACTCATCTTCAACCTATTTCTCAACCTTTAAAAAGAAGATCCAAATGAATATTACTAATATAATTGTTAATTTGTTCTAATACCAATATGTGGTTGTATTTGTATTACTAAAGTAAGGGTGCTTAACGATACGAGAGAAGTGAAGCAGGTGTCGCAGGGGTCGAAACAGGGGAAGGAGGCCGTTTGGGGGCACTGCAACCTGGTCCCGCTGTTGGGGTGGTGGCACGAGCAGGGCGAATTACATGTGCAACGGCAGTCTCAACAGGAGGATCTTCGGAGACGGCTGGACTGGGGGCGCAGTAAACTGGCGGCGCTGGTGTACCTGCACGAGGAGTGGGACCAGTGCGTTCTGCACAGGGACGTGAAGTCGAGTAATGTTATGTTGGATTCGAACTTCAATGCGAAGTTGGGGGATTGGGATTTTGGCTGGCTGATTTGGTCATTAGGCTGTACACCGCCACTGTACACACCACGGATCTGTTTACCTACTATTGATGTGTTTAAAGGTGCATAAATATTTATCTTCGTTATAATTATTTCTTAGTTGTTATTGATGTGTTATAGGGCATCTTATTTGAGGGAGATAAGGGACATACTTATTTATCATAAGTTTCCTCATTAATCTAGTTAATGTGCATAAAATTTCTTCACATGGGCTTATGTCTATGACCATATTGAATGGTCAATTGTTTATGAAAACTATAATAAGGCAGAAGACGAATTCAATTTTATATAATAAATAAAAAATATTACATATTAATATGTGAAAATAATTTGTTGTGTTGTCTTGTGAAAACTTTAACTAACCTCTAAAAAAATTATAAAAATTAAAAAATATAAACAAGTATTATTTTTTTTATTTTTGTTTGTGGTAAAACCGTAAAGAATTTAAGGAACTGGTAAATAATATATAATTATTTTAATAATTTTATAATAAAAATATATTATTTAGTTCGCGAGGCTAGGTGGATTGGTAAGACGTTGGGCACTTACCAGAAAGAGACCTAGGTTCAAACCTTGCGAGCATGCCCACTCTAGGGCAAAGGTAGTAGTCTAACTAGAATCCGCTGAGTGTGCGCCAGCTTGATGATAGCGGTACCAACCTCGAGCCACTCGGGGTCTCCCTCACTCCGAGTTGTGTTTACCGAGGCGAGGTAGGGGTTATAGTGGTAGCTCCATGATTTGACGCTATGATCGAAGGCCCCTCACTCCGAGTCATGTTTATCGAGGTGAGGTAGGGGTTATAGTGGTAGCTCCATGATTTGACGCTATGACCAAAGGCAATGTGATTTGACCCCTGCCAGTTGTTCAAAAAGAAAAGGGAGCTGCCACTTCTATATATATATATATATATATATATATATATATATATATATATATATATATATATATATATATATATATATATATATCGTTTAGATTAATTTGATAATTATAAATATTCGTTACAACAACCAAACCGATTAAAAGATACTTAAAATAAGTTTGAAAATAAATCATTTAAAAATATTTTTATGAGTTTACCACATAGATAGATATAAATATTATATTTAAAAACAAAGTTTTATAAGCAACTCTTAGTCTTATTATATTAGGATACTGCCATGAAAATAATAGGCGTAGGATACTACTAGTCTACTATCTTTATTGAAACTTTCAAGGTAACAAGAACATTTGATAAGTGCTAAAGATATGTAGGGATGAATAGGAACGCTTCATTCCCCCTCATGCTATTTCAAGTTGAAGAACCTTTCCAGTAGTGGGGATTAGATTTCATTAGAGTCATAAATCCTAACTCTTTAGTAGGACATAAATATATTTTGACTTCTATAGATTACTTCACATGATGGGTTGAGGCGGTTTCAACCAAGAAATCAGACCAAGATGTGGTAATTGAATTCATGGAAAGCCTAATTACAAGGTTTGGTCTTCCTGAAGCATGGCTTCTTATTAGTAAAAATATGAGAAGGTAACTCTTGGATTATTAGTAGAAATATGAGAAGATAACTCTTGGATTTGTTTTATTTGTATGGAAAGGCCTTTCTATACATTTTATTTAGTGGAGAGCTTCATAGGTTTGTAATACGAGAGAAAAATATTAAAGAAGCAATAAAAATATAATTTTAAATTTATATGTATGAAACAATTATTTTTAGAGATTTATTGAAGCTAACAATGAAAATTTTAATCTTTAAATAAAAGATCTAAGATTTAAATCCTATAAAAATATAGTTGTACATAAAACTTCAATAACTTATATATTATTGATTAGCTCAAGAGGTTTGGCAATGGATTTTATCTTTTTTTTTCAGATCATATATGATAGGTCCCTGTTCTTGGGTGAATATTTTGTTAGGGGATCCACTTGAGTTTTCTGAGAAACTTGTTCCTGTGTGGGATATCTTTAGAGTGGGGATTCTTTTTCATTTGTGGAAAACTCGCAACAAAGTGATTTTTAGCTAGTAGGAGCCTTCTACTTTTTCTCTTGCTGATAAGTATCAGGTTTTCTATGATTGTTGGTTGCAAATTTCAATGCAAGCAGAAAAAGTGAATATGAGCTTCATCACTTACAGGACCTTATTGATTATTGGGGTAACACTCCTTTTGAGTGAATCCTATTCCTCCTGCCCCTACACAACAATGATGCATAGTTTATTAGTTGTTTTTTTTATGCAATTCTCTATTTGGTTTTCTTGTGACCTTCTATAAGTTATTTTGGTAGCTCTGTTAGCTTTTTAGCACACATTCAATGTGTTGGTTGTGTGTTCGGGGTGTGCTAATTCCACCCACCTTTTTTTTGTATGATTAAGCCATTTTAATATAATGTTTTTTCATCCAAAAAAAATAAAATAAATAAAATTATCAAATAAGTGATCTATAACCTCTTAGACATTTAAGAGAATCATTTTACTTTTAAAAATACAAGTGAGGTCCAGGGTTCAAACTATGACATGGGCAAGTGTGTAAGGGGGTGGGTGTGTGTATAGTTGTGTGTTTATCTTTTATTGATAAGCTTAACTTTAGGTCTTACGAGGGGTTATGGTTGGGATGGGAATGCCCAACCTTGAGCAATGGTCATAGAGGTTTCTCACACTACCCTATTATAAATATAAAATAAAATAAGATAAATAAATGTTGAGGATACTTAGGCTTATCAATTTAAGTTTAAGTTATTATTATTTATTATTTTAATTTTCTATTTCTTGCACTTTGTATTCAAATTAATCTTCGAATCCGATACCAATGATGTAGGAACTCAATGTGAAGCTTCCTTCTTATTAGCAATAGAAGAATATATAAGCAATACATTGAAATCTCATGTAGGTTAAGTGGTTGCAAAAATTTGCCAAACATAGCCAACCACTTAACTAACAGATAACTATCTGCTAAACAATGATGACAACTAGTTGCTAGAAGACAAGACATATCCTAACAGTTAACTAAATACCCAAACAACTTAACAACCTATTTCCAACATGGGCATACTATGCCTCACGTGAATACAAAGTACAAGAAATAGAAAATTAAAATAATAAATAATAATTACTTAAGCTTAAATTGATAAGCCTAAGTATCCTCAACAAGAGAAGTACCAAAATTTGGTCAAACATATTGACAAGGTTGAAGATCATTAATAAGAATCTAACTTGGGTGGTGAAAGAAGGCGACTTAAATATTTCCAATTAGTCCTTGGCTGGGTCCAAACCCCTAGAAACGTTTACAAATCTTAACAATATTAGGATTCATTTCTTATAACAAAACATTTACAAAGTCAAGGATTTATTTGTGAAAACGACCCACACAATAGGGTGGAGAGATTGTGTTTTTAAAAAATATTTGGTAAACCTCTATCTAGAACATTTGAAAGATGATTTTAATTGTCTAAAAGAGCACTTGGGCAATAGGTGAATTTTTCTCCAAGAGGGGGAAGATCTTGAAGCATGGAAGGAGAATGAAAGACCAATGAATCTATCAACAAAATCTATGTACAAGTTCTTAATTTCTCTGGACAAGGAAGACAATTCCTTGGAGGTCTCAATGGAGCATATTTGGAAGTCCAACGTCGTTCTAAAAATCTAGATGTTTGGATGGTTGGTGGGTCATGGTGTGATTCTAACAACTGAGAATCTAAGAAAGAGGGGTGAGATTGGTCTAGACATATGTCACCTTTGTGAAAGAGAAGGAGAAACTTTAAATCATCTACTCTTTAATTCTTCAGTGTTAGTAGATATTTGGACCAAATTGCTAAAGCTCTTTAAATACCCTTCTCGAGAGTTAAAGTGCTTTATGGATTCTATAAAGATGTTGAATTGAATGACTAGCTACTTACCAATCAAAGAACTATGCAAATCTATGGTTTTTTGTTTGATGTGGTAGTTATGGAAGGCTCGAAATAATAAATACTTTAGAGATCAGGTCATAAAATCAAGATTAATATGGAAAAATATAATCAATTTAGTAAGTGAACAGGCTATTATTTTATTTCCAACTAAAGTAATGGCAATTGCACATTTTTCTAGAGAGCAAAAAGAAAATTTAGATATCTTTGGTTTGAATTTGAACTAGTTTGTTCCTTTGAGACAAACAGTAGGTATTGACACCACAGAAGAATCTACGACGACCTTCTATTTTATGGGTCTTCCATTGGAAATCTGGGTAGAGCAGGGGTGGGGGAAAACTAGTATGACCCTTATAGGAAAATGTCATTTTCTTCTCTAAAGGTTTAGGGTTGAACACCAACAACTACGTAAAAATGTCAGCTCTATTGAGAGGATTGAAAATTACTTTGCAAGAAAATGTTATAGAGATTTTTATCAAGGATGACTCCAAGTTAATCACAAAATCCTTAGGGTAAAATCAGGAAGTAGATGGTTTGATCCTTAAGGACATGAAAGAGGAAACAATTAAATTGATAAAGTTCTTTAAGTCCTTCCAACTTCACCATGTTTATACAAAGTTTAATTCGGATGCAAATCAATTAGCAAATATAATTGCGCACTTAACTACCAAAAATCTACAAATTTACCATTGCTCTAATTGATCATTGAAAAAATAAAGAATCACTCTCTAGAAATTTCTTCGCTCAACTAGTTAGGTTATTTGTTGTCCTTTGTTATTCAAGGACAGAGTTTAGTTATTTGGAGGAAAGAGTTGACTATGAGGTTTCTTGTCTCTTTGTTCCTGTCTATGTTGTGAATTGAGGAATTGTTTTGTCAACTTCTCACTTTTGTTGTAGTTGTTTTTGTTCCAAGCCTTTTAGAGTTGTATGTTTTTGTTGTCTAGATTGGTGGGAAAACATTGTCAGCTCCATGGATGAGTTGATTGATGTCCTAGTTAACTCTATTTATAATCAGACATTGTAAGTATTGTAATCTCTTCTCAAGTTTAATAAATTTAGATAAATTTAGAGCTTTTTATTATAAGAAACATGATCCAATCTTAAATTACTTAACCAAATATATAATTTTTAAGATAAGATATTTTTAAAACCATAGTTTATAAAACATAATTATTTGCTCATTTAAAACAACTTCCATAAAAGTAGTAACATAAATTCTTATTGGCTCATTTAACTCTTTTTAACTGAATAAAGTTTAACCATTCTATATTAAAAAATCTCCTATAGCTTGTTCTTACTTCCTGGTGATGTCAAACAAATAAACGAAGATGACCGCATGCTTTAATAATCTTAGATGAAGATAATTGACTTTGACGTTATATTTTGGTTAGGTCATTCATTCAAAAAGGTGCGGCTAAATACAAAGGGAGGAACTACTACTTAGCTCAAATGTTTTTTTTGTTAAAGCAATCACGGTACTTAAACTTTAGGAGGTAGCTTCAAATATATAAAAACAATATAGCAAAGCATCTTGCTTGACCAAAACATAATTAAAATGGCCATCTAAAAAAATAAACACAGTTTACATAATTCATATCCTACAAGAATTGATAATTAAAACAATGTTTTTTCCGTATTAACATAACAATAGTGACATCCAT
The DNA here is from genome assembly GCA_028583015.1 of Wollemia nobilis. Taxonomy (NCBI): domain Eukaryota; kingdom Viridiplantae; phylum Streptophyta; class Pinopsida; order Araucariales; family Araucariaceae; genus Wollemia; species Wollemia nobilis. Next base: position 9,313,606 of record JAQPPZ010017089.1, read on the forward strand.
AGCACACTTGCTAGAAAACTGTGGTATCCATGGCTTTATGGTAGCCCAAGATGGCTAGGACATACCAAGATAAGGGAAAAATCTTAAAGAGTTAAGCTGGGCTATCTAAGTAATTGGGCATAGAAAAATATAACCACATTTTTAAACATTTAGCGTCTCTTCCTCGGTAGCTAAACAAACAGAGGGCCTAAACAAACATTTTCAAACATACAACATCCCTTCCCAAGGGCCTAATCCTAAACTGAATTGTTTCATTATGAATGCAATTATAACTTTAGTAATTCTACTCTAAAATGCACTCAGATAGACCGAATTCATAAAACAAGCACACACATTATACCCAGATCTACTTGTTCAGTTATTAAACTTCAACAATAAAAAAGAGCGCCACCTTCAAGCTATGGAAAAGGTGCTTAGCGTGTATGAGATTAAGTTTTCGAATTAATTCAATTATGGAAAAGGTGCTTAGTGTGTATTAGAAATTTATTAGCTTATATAGTAACGAAAAGTGATAAATGTTTTATAAAGATGTAGTTTTATGCCTTGGAAAGTATAGAAGTGGAATGTCATAAACACATTACATTATGAAGTGGTGGATTTGTTTATGTTTTAATACTTTGGAAAGTAAAGAAATGATAGGTGATAGAATTTATGAATCTTAAATATTAGGAAGTTGTGGACTTATTAATGTTTTTATATTGGATTTATGAGAATATAATCAAACCCAAAGGAAAACATGTATAAATTGACAAGGGCTTTAATCTTGTAGAGAATCTTCTTATGTTAAAATAAAAGTCTCTAACCTTTTACATGTTAGTGAATGCCTTCTATAAGAAAGTCATCATTTAAAATTATTGGAAAATAGTTTACCATATAGTTGCTTGCACAAAATTTAGATGAGATAAAGTATTTTCTTATTCTTTAATAACAAGATATACGAGGATTTATTATGCGTAATTTGCATCTCAAATCATATTTCAAAACTTTTAGAAATAAAATGAAGCTTATTTATTTTGAAATAGAAGAAATAGTTTTTATTGATTATAATGTTAGTTAACCATTATTTAACTTACAATTATTAAGAAATAGTTTTTATTGATTATAATATTTGTTAATAATTATTTATTTTTAAATTTCTAAATTATGAATAAGATATTAAGAACTCTTTTTTATGTGGACGAATAAATTAGGTTGAGAGTTGGAACATCAATTAAAAGACCTACAAATCCTTGGATTAGCCCATCTTTGAAAATCTTACTGAAACATTCTCATCAAGAAAGATGGATTATTTAACTAGCTTATCTAAATTCTTCAAGGAGGTGATTGCAAGAGTAAAATCATTGTAATTCTTATCATCCCAATACAAGTGATTGTGGTAAGGGCATTGACTAAAATTCTTACACCCAATATCAATGAATGCAAGAAGGGCAATCACTAAAATATCCAACATCGATGGTTGTGGGTAGGGCAATCATTGTGATTCAAGAACAATCACTTTCTTACAAACCAACCTAGGATGGGAGGTCCTTTTGTCAAGAACAAGTGACGAGGGGCGGTATGAAATGTCACCTCTAGGTTATTGTGTGTGTAGTATGGTGAGGGGTTCCTTGATCATTGTATAGTTGATAAATAACTAGCAAGATATGGGCACTAAGTGATAACTAGACACTAGTGCTAGTATATTTAATGATGAGTTGGTTTGGTATAAATTCTCATCAATCATACCATGACAAGAGATACTTTGATCTAAGTCAAGGTAATGGTGGACCCTAGTTGACTCCAAGGAAGGTGGACCCTCAACTTGGCACAAGGTATGTTTACGCTATTCCCTTTCATGTTTAAAATCTAGGACAAAAATTAGGCCAAAGGAACCTAAGTCCTCCATGCTAAGATATGATAAAATTATGCGTCCACCCTCTAGGTGTTATGGGCCCTAAAGGATAGCCCTAGTTGTGAATCTAGGGTCTCAAGGTGAGAGGATAGGTTCACAAAAGGTATCTTTTCCATGGGATCTGGCTAATCTCGACCACTTGGGAGATCATCTGTAGTAGTCAATATTCTCAAACATGGGATTTTATGTCTCGTACTAATAAAATGTTGGGTGACCATTAAAACTTTCACCTTATGTCATGTCTAGATCTTGAAACCAGTCAAAATTTTCACTTTGTGATTTAAGTGTGCAATAATTGAATGGACAACCAGGTGTGTTAGATATGGGTTGTTACACATTTATCCACCTGATCGCATAGCCTTGTGGTTAGTTAATAATTTTATCTATTGCTTTAATAAATGTATTTAATAACTATAGGAGTTGCACCATATGCATATATTTATATATGTTTAAATTTTAAATTATTTTATTATTTCTTTTTCTTAAATAGTACTTTCTTTATTTATGCAAAACAAAATACAATTTTATAATATATATCTAGCAATTTTAATAGCACATTCAAATATTCACCTATATGAGAGGCTTTATTTGCCTTTGATCCATTGGTATCATATTTCACCATACTTGAAAATGTTCACCGTCATCATTTCTCTTTTTATTTTGATAAATATATCTTTAATAACTTCTTTATGAGGACTTGTACTTACAATCACAAAGTTCATTAGTAGTACCATATCCAAAATATTATAACCCACATATTATAATAAACAATTATTAACTTAAGCAAGTAAAAGGTAAATCTAGCCCCCCTCTGGATGAGACTCTCAGATTTACCCTTCACTATTTGGCACAAATATATTCTGAGGGGCATAGCCAAAGCTATTGGGGAATTGGTTTTTATTGATTCGACTACCAAAGTAAAAACCAGGATGATTTTTGCTAGGATGTGCGTTTTGGCTGACTCAAAGGCTAAGTTACTAGGTCATATTGAACTTGTTTCCAAACAAGATCCCTAGCTTCAACCAATCATTTATGAAAATAGACTGATTAAATGTTCTTCTTGTAAGAAATTTATCCACTCATCGAGGTCGTGCCTACAAAAAGCACCAAGAGGTAGAAACCTAAGGAAAACTTAGACCAAAAATCCAATCGATTTAAGTTGGGGTCAAGCGGTCCCTGATGGGAAAGCTCAATTTAAACACTTAGTGCTAGATAAACCAAATATGGGAGAAAGGATAGTGGATCAAATTCCTTTTGTGGAGTTTAATGAAATAGATACAATGATAATCTATTCAATGGAACAAGGCCCCAACATGAGTCTCAATCAAGTAAATATGATAGAACTGGTCATGAAAACTCTCATTCCTTCAAAATTCTTACAAAAGTCCTATCAATGCCTAGCTTCTCAAGAGGTAATTTTAGAGGAAATTGACTCCCCTTAGAAACCTAGTGAAGTTGCAGACCTTGGGTAGGAGTCTCCAACCTATATTGAGCTAAAATATTCTTTGTGCTTTGGTGAGAGCTCTTCAGGAGCATCCAAATCTAGATCCAAGACTGGAAGCACCTGAAAAGGTTAAATAGACGTTAGAGTAAATAAAAAAGCAGACAAAGCCTCTAACAAAGTGGTCAAAAATTGAGAGGTAGAATCAAATATTATGGATGGAATTCAATCTCAGCCAAAGTTTGAAAAAGAGAAGCACAAAAAAAGCAAACAACTTAAGATGGAAATATTTTGTCATTAACCCTAATCTCTGAATGAGGGAAAATGTACTAAATCTTGTAAATAAGAATACTTTCATGGAATATAAGAGGTCTAAATGGGCCTGTGAAGAAGAGAGTTTTGGCATCCTTTAGGAAAGAGATATGATTGAACATTATTCTTATTTAGGAGATAAATATGGATAGGCATAATGCATAGATAACTAAAAATATCATCTAGAAGGAAGTTGGTTTTGTGGTAAATTTTACAAATGGAACTTTTGGGGACCTCCTCTACTTATGGGACTTGGCTAAGGTGGATGGATTAATTTTGTTGATCTCTGGTAGGGCGATTAGTATCCTTTTTTTTTGTAAGGAGTCAAGATTTATATGGATTATGTCTAATATTTACATCCCTAACTTGGGACCCGATAGGGCAATCCTTTGGAACTCTTTGAGCTCAATGAGGGATGTGTTTAGAGGTGAAGCTTGGGTTTTAGAAGGAGACTTTAATACTCCACTATACTTTTTTGATAAAAATGGTAGCTCTGAAACGTACATGAGGAGCATGGAAGAGTTTGCTTCCTTTGTTAATAATCAAGAGCTGATGGACGTGGATCTGAAAGGGTCCAAGTATACCTAGAGTAACATGCGGTTAGGGAGTTAGAATATTCAGATTAAGCTGGATAGAGTGTTAATCTCGAAGGAAGGTCTTCCATTTTTTGGAGATGCTATCCTTTGTTCTTTACCCAAAATAGGCTCAGACCACAACCCTTTAATTTTGGAGAAGATTCAAAATCAGAGTTTCTTTCCCAAGCCATTCAAATTTGAGGCTATGTGGCTACAACATTTGAACCTACAAATAAGAATCAAAGAGTGGTGGTCGCTTGCTTTCTTAGACCCACTAATTTCTCAAGTGGCATCCAAGCTGATATATGCTAAGACCAACCTTAAAACTTGGAATAAATATATTTTTGATGATATTTTTGTAGACACCAAAACCTAGCCACTTGTCATCCATCCTGGTTTTCCCACCATTTTCACCCATTATTCATATATATTTATATATATTTATTTTATATATATTTAAATATTAATATTTTATATATTATATTTTATATATTTAATAAATATATGTTTATATAAGTGAATTAATCCTAGCCATATGATTTCACTTAATCCTATCCATCTAGCCATAATCAATCCATGCCACACCCTAGATTTAATATCCACCCTCTAATATGCTTTTATCTCAACCACACGATTAGTGTCATTGAAAACCTAACATGCCCTCACGCTAAGCTAGATTTTCTTCTGTAGAATTTTCCTTCATCCATTGAATGCCCTCAGGCGCTCTTTGTCACCACCAAGTACCTTCAGATGCTTCCCCTCTATTTCCAAGTACCTCTAGGTGCCCTCCACCATTCTCGAGCACCCACAGGCATTTTTAGTAGTCATCGAGCACTTGTGGGCATTTTACACCAGATATCTAAATTTCTACTAGCTCTCAGGTGATGCTAGGGCATTGCTGCACCAATCCACTACAATAGATTTCATCAGATTAGAGAACGATAGATAAGCAAGGTAAATCAAAGTCATTTTTGTTATATTTTATTATGTTGTTAGAATCTGTTCACATTTTGTTATTGCATAGCTAGGGTTTAGTCTTGATTTTTGAGGGTCTCACATAGTGAAGCACTCATTATCATTACTAACTCATTTGTTATTTTTTTGTGTCGATTTGATAGCATTACACTAGCATTAGACAACTACTTAATCTGGAGTGGCTCGACATCAGATAACTAGAAGCCCACTCACTTCTGTTGGGAGCAGAGACGCGTTTTGAGACACGACCAACATTATTTGCTAGGGTTTCAGATAACCCTAGCTATTGTAAAATTTGTATCAAATAATTCAAAGATTCTTATTATAAGAAAGAAGTTTTGAGGCTTTCCCCATTAATAAAAATCATTCATTGTGCAATATTATCTTTTGAGTTCAATTTATATCTTGTTATTTGGTGTTGTGTTTTTGTCTCTATAAATGGCAATCACGGTGGGATCCACTAAGGGTTTATTTTTCTGATTTACTTTGCTAATTTTTTTTTTTTTTCTGTCTTGTTTTGTAAGATTTTTTGAGTCATGAATTGAGCATTTTTTTTTTTTTAGGGTTTCTGAGGACTTATCGAAGTTGCAAAAGGTGCGCGAATGTCCGATGGTGCTCGGGGGTCATCCAAAAAATTCAAGATGCATTTCATAAACATCCAAAGGTGTTTTACAAAGAGTTGGAGTAGAAACATAGGCTATTTTGTAAGTCTACTATTAAAACCCTAACTTTTTTGTTTACGTATTTTGGCAATATTACATTTTTTTCATGTTTCTAAGCTAAAAATAACATCATTAATTAATCTAGAAAAAATATTCATACTAGCTTGCATATTAGGCTTCAAATTAGGCATTTGCATTCATCCACACCTTCTATTTGAAGTTTTTGATTTTTTGTTGTGTTCAAAATTTAAAAAATATTGCATTTGGATTTCATGTGAATTGAAAAATTGCATAATTTAGTTTGCATTATAGGGTTAGATATTCCTATTTTTGTAGGTATAAGTAGGAACAATATTCAGATACCAAAAGTATCCCCGTACTTGGGTGATTCCATATGGAGGACTAAATGAACCTCCCAGCTATCTAGAGCGGGTCTTAAGCAATGTACTCTACATCCTTTGTAAAAATTGGTATTCTGGGTAGTGGCTTTTGATTTAGACTATCGAAAGTAGTTATATTTCTAACATCATATGCACACAATAGCAAATCAATTTTTTTTAAAAAGAATCACACACTGCATGCTTCTCATTTAATAGTAGTGGGTGGATTTCATCATCAGCTATTGCTTGAAATTTGATGATGGTGGATGTCATCTCCATCCACCAATCTCTGCCCTTAGAAACCTTAGGTCATCACTGAGCAAACTTGTTGGATTTCATCACCAGAAAGAATCTCGTTGCCCCTACTTAGCCATAGTTTTTACCTTCATTTAATTCAGATTAGGACATTGAAATACACAAAATTAAAACCTAAGAAAATAAATTCACATTAAATGAGATAATCAATGAATGAGGTAAGACACATTTTTTAAACAAACTTAGCATTGATTATTTATTTTTCTTACGAAATTTTAGTTTTGTGTTTTATTTTACTGCATAATCTGTATTTTGGTTTATTTGCTTTATTTTCTTAACAAGAAAACAAAAGAAAGCATTAAATCAAGATACTTCAATGGAACCTTCATCCACCTGCTCCACCACTTCTGTGGTATATTCCCTGAATGTGACACAGGTAGATTTATCTGTAGGTCCCTCACATTCCTTGTCACCCACAACCTTTCATATGGCTATGCCCCAAGTAGAGTCAACCTCACCAACCATTGATCACCACATTACCAACATAAACATGGCATGAGTAGAAGCTCTCATGAAGTCTTCTAACTATGTCTTAGATTCAGTCCCCAACTCACCTAGACAGGATCCTAATTTATAGCAGGAACTTGTTTATTCCTAGCCACCATCCAGCTTTGCCCAGATGTGCACTAACCCTCTTTTTTAAGCATCATTTGCACCTTCCTCTCATATGTCCATTCTTCAACCCTCATGTGCTCCTAGCACTTCATACACATCCACTTACACCAACCCCTTGTATGAAGCACACATAAATACTGCTTCACAAGTTCCAGCCTCCCAAGTTACCGTACCAAATGTAACATGTTCCCCAGCCACATTTGCCATACTATCTACCTCCATACCTTCCACTTCTGATAGAGATATTAATTAATCATGGGAAAATTTGAACCAATTGCCTAGGCAATGTCAAAATACTCAACAACAAGTGAAAGTGAACCCTAAGCATTTACCAAACTCTACTCAAACTGTCCTCATTAACCAGGGTCCATCATGGATACCACAGTATTTTATGGTTTCTATACATGTTCCTCCACCAATTCATACCAATACCCATCCTATTCCCATTGGCCAACCTAGCCATAACCCTCATGCATCGATCTCATTCCAAAATTCTCCATATTTTCACCATCAATCTTCCCTTCATCAATTTCCATCACATTCGCATAATCATCATCACCAATCTCATCATCATTTAGTCACTCCACAACATTTTTCTACCCCATATCAAAATAATCAAGTAATTCAGGGCTTCCATATTCCTAAAGAAGACTCTCAAATTAAGGCCATGTAAAAATAGATAGATCAGTTGACACAATATACTCCTAGTTTGACAAACCAGAAGCTAACTTTACATCAACTGATCAACCAACCTGTTCATCCTTCAATACCATCACCACCATATTCAATAGATTTCATGGTGTCTAATTTTGACAAATTCAAGAGAAATGAGAATCCCAAAGAGCATGTGAACACATTTGTATACTCATGTTTTAGAATCCAAAATGATAATGCTCTCATACTCAAAACATTTCCTCAAACATTAGGAGGAGATGCCATAGAGTAGTACAACCAACTACCTAATCATAGTATTTATACTTTTGAACAATTGGTTGACCAATTATTTGAGCGTTTTATCCTAAATGTTAGAAAGAAAGTCTCATTATTTGATGTTTATGCTTTAATACAACATGATGATGAGTCTATCTACAATTTTGGAAACCGTTGGAGGGCTGTCATTACCAAGTTGCCATTCACCCTACCAATGGATGAGCTAATCAAATTATTCACCAAGAATTGTTTAAAACCCATCTCTTGGATGCTTCAACTATAGACTTATTGTTCATTTGAATAATATTTAGCTCAGGCTAGTGTCATAGAGGAAATAAAAATACACGAGGGCATACTTAAGCCTAAGAAAAAGGAATGGTAAAATAAGGGCCAATATAAAAACAATTATTCTAGCCAAAAACAATAAACACAGGCTACCCCATCCAGTCAGTCCAATCACGTTAATCAAGTGGTCATGAGCTAGTCGATAATGGCTCAAAAACAATCAATACAACCACCGTAATAAATTGGTTATCATACAGTACCCTCAGAAACTCAAGCCATGCAAAACAGTGTCAGCTATAGAAAACCATCCCCGATGATAGATTTTCCAAAAAAATCACCAATACACTCCCTTGGTCAAGTCATATGCTTCCCTTTTCGAAGGTTGTATGACACAAATAAACTTGCTTCACTCGAAATCAAATCGGATGATCCTGCTAAATGTAGTAAACACTATCGAGAACATTTATTTTATCCTTATCATAGGTAAAATGGGCACGACATTAAAAATTTCCATACATTTAAATACATAGTGCAAGAAATTATTGACTTAGGAGCAATCAAGCTTGACAACCCCCTTGCTCAACAAAATTAAAACCTTGGTATTTTTCAAATACCACTTCCTCATCATGAGGAGATGCAACCAAATATAGGAGGGGCCAAAATCAAAACTCCTCCTAATCAAGTCAATCACGCCCAACAATAACAAGGGTTTTCTAGGGGCCATCCATGTGGTCACTAGGGGTCAAAGAAACAATCAACAAAATGCAATGCAACCACCTCAAGCAAGTGTGTCACAACCTCCCACATTGCCTCCCATCCAAATTTTCCCTAATCCTTCATTGTCCATCCACATTCCTAGTCAATCAAATCCTTCAATTCATCCTGTCAATCACCCTCATTTCATTGAGTAGTCGATTAACTACAAGTCTAAAGATGGCTTTTGCCAAATTATCAATTTATGAGTTAATTCAACAATCTCCCCCACATTGTGAGGCATTGATGGATATTTTTAAATCCATTGAATTACAATCTCAATATTCTAATTCTTTTAACAAATTTGTGGGGAGCATTGAAACATGCGTGGAGTCTTCCATCACATTCTATGACTTTGAGATTAAGCCAATCTTATTAGACTCAATAGACCCTCCATTGCATATCATGGCTCTAATTGACAAGAAGCCCTTAAAAAGAGTGTTATTTGACATCAGATCCTCTATAAATATAATCACCACGTTCCCCCTTCATCATTTGAACCTTCCTCTATCTCATATCACCAAGTCATCATTCACCTTAAAATCATTTAATGATGCTTTGTGTTCCACAATTGGCATTGTTGTTTTACCCATTGAAGTAGGGGTTAAAAAATTGCACACTATGTTCCACATCCTGGAAGGATCCATGGCGTACAATGTACTCCTTAAAATACCTAGGATGAGGGAAATTAGATGTGTCCCTTCAATACTACACCAATGCTTAAAGTACGTTCATGAGGAAAATGTACATTGCATACCGACGGATGTTAAACCATTCAAATATTGCAATTTCATTTCAAATCCTTATGAATCCATGATTCCTTCCACCCACCTTTTCCTATCACTATCATCCAATCCATCTACCAATCCACCAATTTCCTCATAAAAACCTCCCATTCTTGAGGAGCTCCATATCACCAATCCCCATCAAGCTTCCATGCCCCCATATTTTTGCAAATTCTTCTCTCCTTCAATAAGTTTCACAAATCCTTATGGGCTTATCATTGGATAGTTATGATTATTCCAAATTTGATGTGATTACCTTTTTTTAGGAGCTTCTTATTTATTGCAGTCTTCTAACTTGAACTTTCTTCAAAAAACTTCTTCAATGACCACTTTTCCAATTTTCCAATAGGGTTTCTCTTACCTCTTTCTTTCTTATCTTTTCAATCTGTTATTGGATCTCTTCTATTGGATATCCTCTTTCTCCAATTCTACAATAAGGCTTCTCTAGCCTCTTTATTTCTTCTCTTTTCAATCTATTATAGTACCTTTTCTCTTGGGTCTCCTCTTTTTGCAATTCTCCAATCTCCTATGGGACTTCTTTCTTGGGTTTCCTTAATATTCAATTCTCCAATCTCCTATGGGACCTCTTTATTCAATTTTATAATATTCATCTTTAATGGGACCTTTTTTGTAGGTTCAATGTTTACTCTTTTGCTATAATTCAAAAATCGGTTTTTACAATAAAATCTTAGAGAAAAAAACAATCAAATACATCCAAATCTCTAAAGTTCTAAAATAAATAATCTTCACTAGTTATTTTCAATCTAGTGGTAAAAACTATGTTGTAGATTACCTTCTATTATTAATTTATTCTTGGATTCCTTTTCCATAATAGGTTTTATCATTGAAAATGATTATTGGTTTCTCATATTTGGCTTGTAATGAGTCAAACCAAACATTGTCCCTAATCATGTACTTGCTAGCACTTGAATCGATATATCAAATATCATCTATTGGTTGTGATATTGCCTTGGACATTACCATCTAAAGTGTCCATTCAAATTTTGAATTCGATTCTTCATATACAACATGCTCTTGTTGTCACTTTTACATGGGACACGGTTTATACTGTCTTATTCTAATGAGACTTGTACCAACAACTATTTGTATTGTGTCCTTTAACAGAGATATGAAAATACCTATTTTATTTATAAGGGTGTTTTTGTGATGATGATGATGGGGAGGACCCTATTATGAATTATTTTCCCCATATTTATTGAAAATGAATGCATTGTTTGTCAATTGATCCCTCAAATTTTTGGTTGCTTCTTCCTATTGAAGCATATTTACCAACTCATCAAAGAATACCTTCTTATTTGAGACTTACAAGGAAGTGATTGGCATTCAAAATAAATATGGTAGAGCTCTAAGTATGATTGGTACTAAGAGCTTATTATCCACTATTTTCCCATGGCATTTAATCTAGATTTCAATTCTAAATTTTTTTTAAGAAAAACCTCAATGAATTCTCTATCATGGGCTCTCAATGTGCGGAGTAAAGACTAAAGGTGAAGTATTGTTGGTTTATTTTTTCATTTGTATATTGTAGAAAGTATGTCTCATGTCTTCTTGGATGTTCATACTTCTAAAATGTGTGGTTGTATAACATTTTTTATGGTAAGGATGATGATAATCAATGCTCTAGTATTTGCATCATCAATCTTTTATTATGCATCTCCATGCTGTATAAGTCGAATGACTTTATCAGTGATAATGTGCCAGAGTTTCAAAATGACTACGATGGTTTGCAACTTAGTTTTCTAAGGTCTAAATTTTGAATCTTTAAGTAGTTGTGAATTTGTAAGAAAAAATTATAGTGCAACCATGGTGCGGGTTCCATATAACTCTCAAATGGTTCCCTTTTCAATATATTGCTAGTGTAATATAGTGAACCTTTCTATATACCCACCTTTCCTATATACATGTTGGTATGTGGATGAAGCTAGTCCTCCTGATATATATGGTTTATGTGAGAGATACTTTAAGATATGTAAAAGATAATGATACGAGGTACCAAGGTAATATAAAAATAAATTCAACCTATCAGTGACACCTACTTAAAGAGAAATCCTTGTATGAAGATATAACTTCCTTATATTCTAAAATTTCTCAATTTTAGGATTCTTTTTCTAGTAATGGTGATGAATAGGATATGATTATAAAGTGAAATTATCAAGAAAATATGTCATTATATCTTCTGAATGATTTAAAAAGTCGATGCCTAGAAATCATTATAGAAACTTTGTTAGGCTATAGGCACAAAATCGCAATACAACAACTTTACTTATAAACACAAGCTATATGTGTCATCAATATTGATGCTACTAGTGTGCCTAATCACAAGTTTGAATGGTATGCAAATTACAAAAAAAGGTAAATTAAATTTTGAAGGTGTAGATAGCTACTAAAAATACACATTTTAAAAGAAAAATTACTACCCCTCTTAATTTTTCCAAAATATTCACTATAGTCAATTTTTTAGTTATTTTCTTACAAACTATAGAAAATTGTAAAATTGAAATACTGTCCTTCCTTGGGTAGTAAAAATTTATTCTCTTGGAGGATTTGACCCTTTGACCTTTACTTTTAAAAAAAATATTTTTTTCAAATAGCAAACTTCTCTACTATTTTCTTCATGCATTAAAAATAAAGGCTATTTTTTACCTAAAAATGCAATTTGAAGCAAAAAAAATATGGTAGGGAATTGAACCTATGACCTCAAACCTCGTATGACTTTGGATTGGCCTTTATGCCAATTTAAATATTAATCCATTTAGCCTAATTATTCTAGTTCTCTCTTGTTCTTCATGTTTTAGCTTTATTTTTTTCAAAGCAAGAACTTAGAAAAATGGGTGTATGGATTTGACTCCCTGAACAATAGTTTCTATCTCAAAGTATGATACATAGACCTCTTACCTCTACATGGCCACAAAGCATCTCTATACCTCTAAAATACCTTCATTATTGATGATGTGTAGTAGTATCACGTTTTCCATGTTTGGCCATAGGTAGCTTGTGAAGTCATCATCAATATAAGAATATATAAATTTTGGGGTATAGTATGGCGTAAGGATGGTGGTCAATCAGGGGTCAAACACCCTACCATAGTACTGTTTGTATTTAGATTTTTGTTGATAACTTATTGTTTGGATTCCTTAATGTTTATGCTCCTATTTATGTTGAGGATAGAGTTGAGCTATGAAATCAACTTTATCAAAATCTCCTAGATAGGCCCTGGCTAGTTTTTTGTGATTTCAACATGGTGGATAACCAATAAGATAGAGTGGATCTTATCTTGATGAGGCTAAAAGAGAGGGAATATCAAACTTGGGTACTTTTCCAAAATATATTTAGATTATGTAACCTAAATAAATTATGGATCAAGCATGGAATATTAAAATTTAATTGTTTGAAAAAAGTTAGATTATTAAAAAGTTGTAGAAGCATATATACAATATGGTGTGTCTCAAATTTTTAAGAGACATTTGATGTTCCCTATTCTATTGAAGATAAATGATATGTACTTTGTATCTTCAAATTTCTCTCAAATTATATAATAATAATTTTCTAACATCCCTTCCTTATTATATTATTTGGTTTTTTAGGAATACTTGGCAATGATGTACTCACTAGATTGGTTCTAACTCTTGGTTCTTAGCTCTTGGATTTAGAATTGGATTTTGGGTCAAGACAGGGATGCATGACCATGGTGCACCATCATGATCTCTAGGTTGTTCTATCTAAACCACTATAGAGGATTTTTTAAGAGACTTGAGAAAATATTTAGTTCATTGTTTACGTTTTTTACTTCTTGAAAATAAATAATTGAAATAGATTTTTCTTTTTTTACAAAATTCCTTAACAATTATTTTTTGTGTAGGTTAGAAATATCCTTGGCATTCCATGAGAGACAACATACTAGTTCATTGACAATCTTTGGAAGTGTGAGGAAGTGTATCTATATCCTCTCCTTCGTTATCTACATCTTCAGCTTCATCATCACCCTAAAGTACCTCAAATCTATTAAGTGAGGCAAGAGCACTACCATTGGGCAAGTTCATATATTCCCCCAACAAAATAAGGGTTCTTGATTTTTTCTATGGCTACCTATGGCCATTTTAGAGTGAGTCGATGACCTAGGACAAGTATGCCTTTATGCATTCATAGGAACAAAGCTTTGAGATTTCCTAGGGACTTGTTAGGGCTAAGATCTAGAAGTTTTCACTAGACCTAAGAAAGGCCTAGTAATTTTTTTGTTGACTTGAGAAGATCTAGAACTTTTAAGTATAGAACAACAAAAGGAGTGTAGTGTAGAACAAGAAGTAGCCCAAAAAAGAATAGAGAAGCAACAAATGGGCTCTACTAAACCATAAAAATCCCAAGAATAGACAAAACAATAGCAATCTCAATAAGAGGTTGTGAATAAAGAAGATAGTGAGGAGGAGAAAAATATCGTAAAGCAGACTCCACCTCAGGAAAAGATAAATACAGTGATAGCACTTTGAGAGCTTGGGGGAATCTCTAGCCACCACACAAAAGGAGAAGAAGAAAAAAATTATACAAAAGAGGAACAATGGAGAATGAAAACAAGCTACCTTTTGAAGGTACCACAGTTTGGTAGAATTGAAAAAAAAGAGGAGGCAAGTGGAGTAGAAGATGATGTGGAACATTTATTCTCACAGATAGGCGATGCCATAACCAGTGCCAAATTATAATTTTGGTTGGACGCGTGGGAAAATTAAAACTGTGGGAATAACAAGTGTCTCTCGAGCTAGAGAAAATAACATAATGGGTGAGCAACAAGGAGCATACAAGAAGAATCATGGATATTCATGTACAAAACCCATGGAAGTTACCTAAGGAGGAGGTAACTACAATGGTGGAAAGAGATGACTTGTTGAAAGGCATGATGACCAACTATAGGTAGCATTCGAGATTGTACTTGGATAGAACTAGTCACCTGACTTGTCCAATGAACATGAGATACTTGGAGTACAAGAGGGCCACTACAAATTTGGCTCACTCTGAGGAAGTTAAACTTTCTCACGCATTGGATAGAGTGGTTGAGCATTGGATTGGAGCATTTTTATCAGCTTAAGGAAACTCAAAGAGGGGAGATAGAAGCCACTCAAACTGAATTGATTGTAATGGAGGAAGAATTGCAGAAGTATAATGCTATAGTAGAGGAGAAGATAAAGAAACTAGAGGAAGATATGGCAAGCATAAAGAATGAGTCAGAGACCAAATTTAGTGTGCTTTAAGAAGAGAAGTGACAGATATCCCAAATAGCAGAAGATAGGATTAAGAAGTTGGAGGTACAACTCAAGGTAAAGGATGAACAGATGGCAGCATAGTTGGCTAAGAAGAATGAGCAAGTGACAACACAGGCCAAATAGATCTAAGAACTCTAAAAGGACAATAAGAGATATAATGAATTAGTATTAGAAAGCAAGTATAGTTGAAGGCTAGATATGAGATTGTTCGTGCCTTGGAGGTAGATATTCATCACCACCTAAAGACTAATGTTGGGATAAATGAAGAACTTTAGGTGGTAGCCCGAACAGAATCCCACTTGCAGGAAAGATTGAAGAGGAGTGAAACTGATCGGGAAAATCAAATGATGGAATTCCTAAAGACTGCTAAAGAGAAGGCCAATTTCCATGGGGTGAAAGTAGTGGAAATGGGAGGCTACGTAGCCAAGTTGAAGAATGAACGTGCAATTATCCAGGCCAAAGTATCTAAATTATAGGAGATAATTACATGCTATGAAGCTCAATCAAAGTAGAAAGGATATTCTATGAGTACACCGACCAAAGTAAAAGGGGGGCAGATGTAGGCAGTAAATCCCTCTCCCAAAATAAGAGAAAATGATCAAGGGATTTACTCCATTTTGATAGTTTGTATAAGCTTTGGTAAACCGTACAGGTAGGGGAAAATTGTACAATCAAAGAGGTAAACTATACAACCAAGAAACCAAACTGTACAAGGCAGGAGAAAACCATACAAGGCACACCAAAACGTAATGAAATACACAAGAAATGTAATTTTAGGATAAAATGGTGCATGAGTTTACTAAAATAAGGTTTTAGACTTAGTAAAAGTCTAATTTTATGCATTCTGTTATGGATGGGCAGTTTTAAATAACTAATTTCCTCAAAATTTTCTTTGGAACAGCCTAGTCAACATTATATAAGGCCTCGTTTTTAAATTCATAGGTCTGGTTGCTGATAGATATGAAGGGGGTACTTACTAGTTGTAATAGCTAGTTTACTTTTGAGTTATTGCAATATATTGATAGAACAACCTTGTTGTAATACTATGGATGACATAATGGAATATAAATATGTTATTACAAGTTGTGTACAATCTTGGCAATGATGGATAATGAGTTATGGTGAAATATCGATTGCATGTGTTTTCTGATAATTATTTTAGCTTAGTTTTATGCATTGTTGCAACTTCTTGACAAATATTAGCATTGGTGAAACCTGAGGAATGATCTATGAGCATGGAAACATTGAGGAATATTTCATGAACCCTATTGTAAAATTTCTACACGTAATTAGCAGAATGAAATCTCTCCCAAGCCCTGTTAAGATGTTTTGCATGTCATGGAGAATGGATTGATTGATATATTAAACCATTACAAAACATCACTGAGAGATTGAGGCATTGGAGCATCTGATTTGACACCTAAATATACCTTCATTTCATGTAAATCATACACCAAATTTTGTACAAATCGTACAAGGAAAAATTACCCGATTTGGAAAATGGAGCTATGGGGATAAACTTACCCGATTTGGTAGTTTGAGGGAATCGACTTGAATGGTTACAAAACTGTTTATGACAGCCTCAAAAACTAAATATGTCAATTTGGCTAAGGGTAAAAGCATGAAACCTTGCCACTGTATGATTTGGGATCGTACAATGTGGAAGTTTGACATTCATACAAGTTATTCAGTTGTCATCGAAGGGTAGTTTAGAAGACTGTACAGTTATACGATTTGTAAACCGAGTGGAAATTTATACATTGATCATTTCTAGCCCTAGATAATCACCTCCCATTGGTACTACTGCACCCCTGTGCTACACCTTGCACGTTGTTTCATCCTATAGGTGCTAGGTGTAAGCACCACTTCATATAATACATTTTGCAATTGCTCTTGTTGTATATTTTGTTGTTCTTATACTTTAGTTGATACAACCATTGTAGGTGTGCTCATTATGAGTCCATCCATTTTTTATTTAAATGTTGTTGATCCAATTGGATTTGATCTATATGTTATTGCCTATTAATATTTAGCCTAAGTGCTTGATGAGTATGATCTTTTTGCTCATTTATATGGTGTTTGTGTGCCCTCGTATTTGAAATACATATGGTTTTATCATATCTTTCCCTCCTAGTAGGATATATTTCTTATTTTCCATTCTCCCTAAATATTTCATTGACATGATACCCCGGTTTATGATTCGGCTTTGTATAGTTCGATGATGTAGAGCCACAATGTGGTCGTACCTAGTACTCTTCATGAGGAGTAGGATGATGACTTGGGTCTTCTCCCTAAACTATAATAAAAGAATCATATTTAGGTTTATATGTAAACTCTATATATGTAGGTCATGCAGAAGCATGATGTGTGCATTCTGAGTGCTCTCTTTGAGGAGTATGGGGGTGACTTACTCGATCAAACGAGGTGGTTTTCTCATCTAGGATAGGCCATGGTGTACTCTCATGTTCATATTTATATTGATGTATAGAGCAATATGGGGTGTGAATCCATGATATTGACCTACTAGACCCTTCATTGGGATATCTTGAAGGTTTGCCTCCCTGGAGATGGTATTGTTATTATAATAAAACCTGGAATATCATTCAAGGATGGGCATGTCCTCTGGATTTATTTGGATATATTCACTGGTTATGAAGCTTGATTCTCTCTCTGAATTGGAGGTCTTGTTTTCAACAGCATTTGGACCAAATCCATAAAAGAGGGATCCCTTGGCCATAAAAGAAAATTTTGATTTCCAAAATGGTTATGGGTGTTGTATATCAAAATGATCAGTGTGATGAGCTGAACACAATGGACTAGGGCTCCAAAAAATGACTTCTTAGCCAAATTTTGTATTTTTGGAATATTTGGCCAACCGAGGCTCATGGAGAAATGCCCAATTTTAGGAATTTTCAAAAAATGTGGAGCCAGGCCTCAAAACTGTTGTGAGGGGTGCACAAGGAGCTAACTAAGACAAAAAAAATAAATTTGGCAAATTTTGGGATTGTCTAGGGCTTTTTATGACCGTTTTAGTGCAATTTTTCTATTTTTGGTTTTTGTTTTTGAATGATTGTTCTTGTTTTGAGATAGGTGAAATATTCAGTTTGGTTATTGTTTTGAGATAGGTGAATCAAGTTCAAAGGGAAAAGAAATTATTGAAGAGAAAGGCAAGGAAGAAACTAAGAAAGAGGTTTTAGATGCTACAAGGAAGGTTCAAGAATGCAATGCACAAGTTGAAGATGATCATAAGGATAATGGTCAAGAAAGGTATGAGGAACCAAGGCATGAACAAAGGGCTTTTCAAGGATATTGTTTTTCTTGTAATGGATTTGGACACAGGGCTATACATTGTAGGATCCATGGATCAAAGAAGTTTGATTTTGGTAGAAGAAAATTTAAAGGAAGAAGGGATGATTTTCAGGGACATTGCTTCTCATGTAACAAGATTGGTCATAAAACTTTTCAGTGCAAAGGAAATGAGTAACATGGTTTTGGTTTTAGAGCTACACAATTCAGAATTCATGGTCATAATGGTCATGAAAACAGAGCTTCACAATACAGGGTTCGGGAAAGGAATGGATATGGAAATTATTTTAAGAATAATTTTAGGACATGGGCACCAACCAAAGGCTACAATATCAAGTGCTTTAATTGCAATAACTTTGGGCATATTGCAAGGTGGTGTAGGACTCAATTCCAAACAAGTTCAAGGCAAGAAAGTCAAACAGGTTCTAGACAAGAAGATCAAGTAATTCATCAAGATAAGGATATCAAAAAAACATGGAAGGAAGTTTATAGAGGAAAGAAACAAAGTGATATGGGAGTAAAAGTACTCCCACCCGAAAATTAATCACCTCAAAAAAAAAGGGGGTGGGGGGCTAAGCTTAAGAGTTATATCTTTTAGCCCCATAAGTGTCCCTTTTGCCATTTATGTCAAAGGGGGAGAGATTTGAGTAAGGGGGAGAGTATTGAGTTAGGGGAATCAGCCTCCAAAGAGAGTATTGAGATAGGGGGAGCAGCCTCCATAGATATTATTGAGTCAGGGGGAGCAACTTTGATTCTCAGAGATGGTTTTTGCAGTGATTGTGGTGTTTGCATTAGAGGTATTGCCATAAATTACAAAGGGGGATATTTTTGGAAATTTGAGTTAATTTGAGACATTTTATGTTGTCATTGATGTCACATGGATCACATTTGGTTCTGGTGGCCAATTTCATAAATAAGCATTTATGATATTTTGGAAAGCATGGCTATTTACAGGGTTTTTATGAAAACCAAGGCAGGCAAAATAAAAGGTTTTATTTAAAACTATGGTGGGCTTATGTGGAAAGGTTTTTTCTTAAAAGCCAAGGTGAAATTTTATTTCATCGAAAAAGGACCTCCGATGATGAAGATATTAAAGTTTAAAGTTTAAGTTTAAATTAATGGAGGGCTGACCTATGTGCAATTAATGGAGGTTGGCATATATATAAAGGTTTCAATTTATTTTGGAAAGTGGGCATATTATATATCGTCGAAAAGCTTATTTCGAGGGTTATTTGACTAACTTATTTAGAAGGAGAAATAATGTGTGTGTAAAGATATATTTCTTATTTTACAAAGGGGTTCCAAAAGTGAAGTTTGCCTTGTTCTTTTTCAAGAGGATTAATTCTTTCATGAGGTGACAAGGTATGCAATATTGTGATTTATTTTATT
Source organism: Wollemia nobilis (assembly GCA_028583015.1). Lineage (NCBI taxonomy): Eukaryota > Viridiplantae > Streptophyta > Pinopsida > Araucariales > Araucariaceae > Wollemia > Wollemia nobilis. The sequence continues at coordinate 9,333,493 of JAQPPZ010017089.1, forward strand.
TTATGGTACAAGTGGTTTTAGGAGAGATAAGGAAGTTGTGCAATTAAAGGCCTTGGTGATGATTACTGAAAAGTGGAGTAATGTTGATTATTTTATGATCTACTAACCCTTCTGAAGATTGGCAAAAGAATTTTGTGATTGTGGCAGATTTACAAAGAGGTTTTTTTATCTTCATATAAGGTATGAGCACATTCTCCTATTGATTGTTTATGGTGGTTGATTTCTAAAATATCATTGGAGGGAAAAGGATTATTTGTGGTTTCCTTTTCAAAATTTGTTGGTTTAATGCTTCGAGGTTTTTTGAATTGAGAGTTGTGTCTAAACCTTGTTTTATAAGCATTGTTATTGAATCCCATTGGTTGTGAAAGAACTTGAGTTAGAAAAGAACATGAGTATCATTGTTATGTGAGATTTGTGGTTGAGCATTGTTGGAAACATTTGAGTTGGTTGATACATACTTGGACTAGGGTTGTGTGAGAAAGAGTTGTCCCTTGGGATGATTGGTTGAGTTGAGTTGATTGAGGCTAGTCAAGTGATGTGTGAAGTGATTGTTCAAGTTATATGAAACAAACTATTCCATCATTCTATGTTGATTTGAGATTAAGGTTAGAACATATTGAGTCTCTAACAATTCTCTTTATGGTTCTATAAGACTTGAGTTGAGTTGAGGTTGAGTTGAATTGATTTGAAGTTGATTTGAATTGAGAGTGAGATTAGGAAATATTGAGTCTCTAAAAATTCCCTTTATTCTTCTATGAGATTGACTTGAGTTGAGTTGAGTTGAGTTGATATTGAGATTAGAACATATTGAGTCTCTAACAATTCTCTTTATGCTTCTATGAGTTGATTTGATTTGAGTTGAGTTGAGTTGAGAGTGAGATTAGAACATATTGAGTCTCTAACAATTCTCTTTATGCTTCTATGAGTTGATTTGAGTTGAGTTGAGATTATTTAGTTGAGATTGAGTTTAGAATATATTGAGTCTCTAACAATTCTCTTTATGGTTCTACAAGACTTGAGTTGAGTTGAGTTGAGATTGAGATTAGAACATATTGAGTCTCTAAAAATTCTTTTTATGCTTCTATAAGTTGAGTTGAGTTGAGATTATTGTGGATCATTGTTTTCATTCATTAAAGAGTGCATTGCCATTCATTTTTGAGTTCATCTTTGAGCCTTGCCTTGATAGATTTGTGGATGAGTTTTGAGTACTACTTGAGCATAATTGGTTGAGTATTTGAGAAGGCTTTTGGGATAGATTTTGGGAGAGATTTGAGGACAGTGTTGGAATAGATTTGAGGACAGTGATTGGACAAGTTCTTAGTGAGCTTGTTGGAGCAGATTTGGGCAAGTTCTTGGTGATCTTGCTAGAGAATATTTGGGCAAGTTCTTGGTGAGCTTGCTAGAGCATTTTTGGCCAAGTTCTTGGTGATATTGCTAGAGCAAATTTGGGCAAGTTCTTGGTGAGTTTTCTAGAGCAGATTTGGGCATGTTTTGTGTGAGCTTGCTAGCATAGACTTGACAAGTTCTGTATGAGCTTATTAAGCATGTTATGTGTGAGCCTATTGAGTAGGTTCTTAGTGAGCCTATTAACAGAGCTTTGGAGATGATAGAGTACAGAAGATAGAGTCTTAGTGGATAGAGATCCAAAAATAGCACAGTTGAAGATAAATTTGAGTGAGGAGTCTTCAAGTGGAGAGAGGTCCACCAGTTAGGCTATAGAGAGACAGAGTCTTCTAGAAGATCACATAGCCAGAGCAGAAGGAGAAAGAGTTATCCTATGGAAGATATCCACGAACTTGAGATTAGGGGATCAACATCTCCTTTGGACAGAGATACATAAACATTGTAATTTGGAGTGATTCCAAAATAGATTTATTGATAAAGTTTTAGTAAAATATTTTCTCCGTGGAGTAGCCCACATTGGGTGAACCATGTAAATTGTGGTGTCTCTATTGTGTATGGTTTACGTGCATTGCTTTGATTACTGCTATTGATACTGCTATCTTTACACAACATAATATTGAATTGGAAGAAAAAGTAAAAAGTGGTCTTATACTGTTCACCCCCCCCTCTCTAAGTATAAGCTTGTGTTCTTCAATATTTTAGTAGGAATATCCAAAGTAGTAATTTTTTCTTCTTAAATATTTTTTAATACCTCTTAGAAACCAAGTTTTTACACTTTCTTCAAAACATAATAAAATTATAGATTGGTCCTCTAATGATCTTTTTTTTCTTTTGTGAAAATTAATATAATAAATTTTTTGTTTTATTTCTTTAATTATTTTAGTGTTTCTCTTTAGTTATATTCTTTCAAGTCTTTTTAATATTACCTATCTACCTTTTAAGAGTACTTACCTAGCTTACACCAAAGGTTTGATAAATTCTAACTCCAAATTTACCGTAAATAAAATACAGGAAGCAATAAACAAGTAGTGGTATTTTTGTCATTCAAACATAAATAGAGTTGAATATATCCTTGAAGAAGCATTTTTTTAATGATTCATTATTTAAAACATTATTTTTAGAATTTAAACAAAGGAAAACCATCAATTTGGATAATTCATACTTGATATAAATTATATTTCAAAGAAAAAATATTCCTCCATATTATATTGTTAAGTACTTTATCTAGTGATAGTTGAGGTTGACCTTCATTTATTTCCTTTGTAGTTTCTAAGTTATCTTGATGACAAAAAAGAATTATAATTCTAGAAAGCATCTTATCTAGAATGGAAACATTGTTAAAAAACTATTCAACATAATTGATATCTTATTTGGATTCAGTTGGACTAGTAATAACATTATATTCTCTCAAAAAAATCTTCAAAATAAAAGCCATAAATAAGCTTGGATATCATTATGTTGGAATATGAAAATATCATAATATTAATTCGTTTACATTTCTAAATAACTCATAATTTAATGGCCTCCTATAGTAAAGGATAGGATACCATAACAGACGAAATCTTAATTTCTTTCCTATTACGCCATAATGTGCTAAGGCATCCATCAAACATTTGACTCTCACCATTTCTATAGACCAGTTTTTAGTTGACATGGGATCCCTTCTTCTTAAGTGTAGGGAAATATCTATGAACCTCTATGTTCTTACTCTAATTGCACCTTGGTAGCATTCCTTTGTAATCTGCTAAAATGATTGCATGCATAGATCTCATGTCTCTTGCATTTTATCGTGACATTGAGGATTGCTCAAAAATCCTCATGTTCTCTAATGATTAGTCTAGGGAATGGATTATCTATCCTATATATTAGTATTTATTGACTTCTCTCATATAATACTCTTGTTTATGTCCCCTTCTAGATTTTATTCTCAACACTGACATGAATTCCCTCAATTTGATGTCACCCACACACGAATTAGGTGTCTAATTAGTGATATAATGTATCATATAATAATGCATAAATATTTCACATGTTAGGTCTCAGTGCTCTAGCATGATCAAGAAAAACACCTCATAGAATTGCTTTGACATATCCACATCATAAGGCAAGTGTGACAAAACCTTCGAAATTCTGAACAAAATACATTTTTATTAACAAAAAGACATAATATTGTTGGAGAATGACATCACAATAGGTCTAATACCAATTATCCAATTATGCTCTACTAGATCTGTAACCTCTTGAGACTAGAATTTACTTGAATAATCTCTTTCTCTTGCTCTACAATGGTGTCCTCCTTTTTCTCTAATACCTTATTTAATAAGTAATTTATCATTATTAAGCCAAAAAAATGTTCTTCCATATAATTCTGGCATGAGAACCACTATTTATCCTTCTTAGCAACAACTTCTACCATTGCTTGTGTCAAAATTGATGTAATATTTATATGTGTGTCTTTCACTCTAGCCACATTTGCTATTCTAGGACCCTCCCAAACACTTCCTATTAGGTCCCTTCCTATACTCGCAATAGGGATTATTGGAACACCTTCGAGATGCCTTAGTGACTCTAACATGTTTATATAAATTGCCTTCATATCTCTCCTAAGATGAGCACTCTTCCTACTTAGTTCTCAATAGCATCACTTCCCACTCTAGTTCTCGTATCCTCTATTGTGCATACCATAATTGTGCCTCAAGATCCTCTGGCATCTTGATTTCAATCCCCTTTTCCATTTTGATAGCACTTAAACCCTTCATGGTGCTTGACAGTCCCTCTACTATCCCTCTCTATTAACTCAAGTGACTCATCATCTAAAATTTCAATTTCAACATGTTGCAAAGTCTCACCTAAAGTGATAACTCTCCTTTGAGGATATATAATCCTTCATATTTTAGTAGGCTCCTTAGCCTTGATACACACCACCACAACACTTGTTGTAATTGTGCTTCCCCCCAAAATACAAGCACTCCTTTGATCATAATGAGTTCCCCTTCTTATGGAAAATATTGGTTGCTCACCCCTGAGCCATACCTCCCAAGTAAGACTTACCCTCGCCAATTGGTCAAGCACTAGCAAATTAATGAGCACGTGGTGGAAGAGTGCCTCCAAGAAAATTTTCTATTAAAATCTCATGCTCGTATTTCTATATAATAAAAACAATAATATGACATATTAATTTATATTCATCAAAATTTTCCCCTTGCTTTACATCTATTAGAAAATAAAAATAGTATCCCATAACAATGGAAAATTGTCAATCCCTGGTAAAATATTTAAGATAATACAAGGCAATTATACCATATGGCAATGGGAGATAAGTCATAATGGTGGTTCCATTTTTGAACACTAAGCAAAAATTATGCTAATGGGCCAAGAACAAATCCTTATTAGCATGTTGAGTTGAAATCATCTTCTTGATATATTCTCTACCCTATCATAGGCAAGCCCTACACCCTCATGATCATGGCCTCTAAATCTTCAATATTCACTCCCTAGATCCTTGTTTGACCTCCCCTACAATTCAAAAAAACTTTAGCAACTATATTGTCATTATATCCTTTTAATTGTTGGAAGTACACCATCTAGACCACTTGTTCCAATAGTGCCTCTGCCTTTGGCCATTTTGATAATGATGTCACATTCATTGGCATTTTGTGTACCAGTATTTCTTTTATCATATCTACGATGCAAATTTCAATTTGATTCTAGTAGTTATGTTGTAGATAGTCCTAATTCACTTCAAAAAATACCTTACTCTTAATTATATTTGTCTTTATAAATATAATCTTTCACATCCCAAGATGACATAATGTCACATGCACCGCTAGTGCTAGGGTTTTATCTAGACACACACTTTATGCAAGTTACAACATATATCATAATCTTGCATGCTCTAATATATGACACTTTATTCTCTCCAATCATGGTCTCCCACACCACCTCACCTTAATAATCATAACCTAATCATCATCTTGGAATTTGAACCCCACCCTACCTAGCTAATACTCTCTTAGTTTTCTAATGGAGCATTAGTAATAACACCCCCTCTCAAGGTCAACTTTTTCCTCTAAGAAAGCTAGGTTTTGATGCTCCTTACCTACACCATTATATTGCATCTACATGACCAGGTGTATTATTTTAATTTTATTTAGGAAAATTTACTTTTCCCTCTAAAAATAATTAAAAAAATACCTTGGGCATGCCACATTTCAATGCTACCTAGCATTTAAATATCATACTAGACATGTAAACAAACAATGCTCCTATTACAAAATTGGGGTATCTATGATAATTTTTAACATGTTTATTGTATAATGAACACATCAAAAAGTTGTAAAATATAGACACCCATTTTTTTGCACCTTAGTCTACTCATCCACTAATACCACATATGGGAAATTAACATTTCTTTATTTTTTTAAATAGAAATTAAACACTCCACCAAAATAGGCTCAAAAGAGCTTTCCAATGAGTATAAATATGCCTATGCTCTTGTTATGGTCAATCCCATAAAATCTACTTCTTTTATGCATTATCATGTCTACAATGATAAAGCATTGTGGACTCTTGTCCATAATGATAAAGTGTTGCAGCCTCTTTTCCACAATAGTAAAGTATCATGGACTTCTATCTGGAATTATAAAGCATTATAGAATCCTCTTTGCAACAATAAAGTATGTGGATCTTTTATTTATAGCAATAAAATGTTGCAAACTCTATTTTGGTAGTATTCTACGATGAACCTATCATAGGTACTACAATCTAAGCCCATGGAATCCACATCCATTTTAATTTTACTTAAAATTTTGGGTTTTGCAATGATCATATTCCAAATTATCAACCTAAATTAATTAAAAACTACCGAAATTGATAACTAGGCAATTTTTGATGATCATGTAATGGTAATTGTCTTACCCTTTGCTCTAGCAAATGCAAAATTTTTTAGGGAATATTTAGACATCATCCTAGTCTAACCAATCACTGTCCTTTCAGTTACTCAAAAGTGTGTCTTTGTCAACAACCCTTTCCTAATTGTGATAGTATTTATTAATTTCCCAAGCTCACCATCCATCTAGTCATAACTACACTTACTCAGACAACTATGTATACCCCACTCAAGCTGCATACAAGCTTCTATATTATTAAATATTGAAGGAATTCTTTGAGGATATTCTCAGTGATTTAGTATGGAGATTTATCTTCTTAATATAACCTTAGAAAGGTAACTCTTCAATACTTGTATATTGTACTCCTCACATATCTACGAGTTGTATATTTTCCTATTCTATGAACAAGACAAATCCTCACATATCTTACTTTCTCATCTTGCCACTTTTATACATGACTCTTGGTTTTACATTAACTTGAACACTTTACTCTATGACATATTGCACACTCCTATATCTACACACTTGTACACATTAATACATGACACTTGTGCACTTTCTCACTGCTCACACTCGCACACATAATTACATGACACTTGTGAACATACTACACATGAGCACATACATAAAAGAAAAATATAAATCATAATCCTAAACTATAGACTCACACCATAATATATTACATATTTATATTTGTACCATTAAAGTACTATAGGGGTACATTACCATATACCAAATAATTTAATATTCTCCAACATCTCAATCCATCACTTGTCAATCTTAGACATTGGTATATAGGGCACTCAATTTAGAACCTTAGAGGTACATGCCCTTAGGCTCTATATCTTAATAAAGTACACTTATTTTATTAATTTTATTTTTAAATATTTGTATGGGGAGCCTTATTTGTTGATACAAGAAAATAATATTTAAGATCATAAAATTAGCATCATAGACCCACATATCTCTATACTTTGTATCTTAATGAATTGATATGTAGATCCTCAATATTGAATATACAATAAATAAGTCCTTATAAGTTGATCTCGTCGACCTTAACTTTAAGACTATAATTGAATGATTTATAGATAGACCTTACTTATCCTACTCAAAACTTTAGTGTATAGATAATTAATTCCTTGACCATACAACCATGACCCTTAGAACCCTTATTAAACTTTAAAAATTTAAACAAGGAAATTGACCTTTATAGTTTAATAACTAGACCTCTAGATATTTAGTATTAGAAACCATAGATTCATAAATCTAATTTATGAATAGAAATATTGGTCTATCAACCATAACTTTAAACACCATAATTTTTAGAATATAGAATTTATATCATGTCTTTAAATAGTCATTTTACCCTAATTCTATATTGGAATGCGAACCCAATGAAACCTAATCATATAGGTTGTAAACTCATATATCTTAGATCCCTATACCTTTTATATTACAATCCTTGATCATAGATCTATAGTACTTGAACCCTCATATCATAGGCCTTAGATTATAAATATTAAACACATGTTGTACTATAGGTCACTAAACTATAAAGCTTAAGAACTTGACTTTTAAAACCATGGGTCTTAACTCAGACCATGAAACTTCTAACTTATATCATTGCTTTGGGACATCAAACTTCCAAAAATTATATTTAAAAACCACAATCATTCTTAAGCATCAAGTCATAAATCTTATAAAATGGAATCCTAAACAAAGTAAACTTTTTATCCTTTAATCTTAGATCCTTAAACCTTATAGCTAAACATAAATATTTAAACCATCTTATGAACCAAAGAACCATGGACTTAATTGGAACTCATACTCAAATACATAGAACCTTAAGTCACTCTTATAAATTGTTAAATAATGTGTGCTCATGAAGCCTTATAACCTTTGACAAAAAATACAAACCATAAAATATTAGAACACTTAAAACCTATAGGTATTGAACACCATAAACCTATAGATCCATGAGCTTATAGCCTTTTATTGAAATCAAACAAGTAGACCCTTACAACTTAAAAAATTAAATTCTAAACTTGTAGATGATATCCCTTTATCTCCCTTAATCATACAACATAAGTAATAAATCTCAAACCCTTAAAAACATTAAGACTTGGAACTCTAAACCGTAAACCTTTATATTGTAAATATTTATATTCTTTAATATTTAGGTGTGGGACCTAGATTCTATGAACAAGAATACATAGACATCTATAGATACAAGTACAATATTAGTTATGTCTTGGACCTTTAAACTTGAATACTTCTTATACCTAAGAAGTATTAGATAACCATTTTAGGTGGACCATTGAAACCTTGAAATTTAAAAGTATATTTCCTTATTTTTGTGTTGAGCACCTTAGAACCTTGATCCTTAGAAATTAAAATTAATCTATGATAGTTAAAAATTAAACCATAATACTCGCTCTAGAAAAAAAAATTACATTAAAAAAAGTGTTAGATTAAAAATATTTTAGATTGATAAAACCTTAGTCCTTGCCTAATGGACCTTAGATTTAAAGATATATTGACATTTTGTTTAAAAAAATTTACCAAAGATCTTAAACTTGAGATCATGTATCCTTGCACCTTAGAAATTTAGAAATTGGGAGCTTAGACTTAAATCTTAGGACCTAGACACTAAATCTTAGATTCTAGAACTCTAGATATTTATGTCCTTAGAACCTTAGGGTATGAATCTAAATTATTAGATCCTATGATCATCCATAATCCTAAGTTTTAGGACTTGTATATTTGATCATAAAATATTAACACTACATATTAGAATTGTAGATAAAAACCTTGAAATCTAAACCATAGATCCTAGTAGTAGTCCTTAAATTCTAAGCTCCTACAACCTAAAATATTTAAAATCTTAAACCTTGGGCAAGAAGTAAACTATAAGACTTGCCTAAAATAACCAAACAATAGACTTTTTGCTAACCATAACCTAATTATAGACTTTGCCTAAGACTAGAGTTTGTACTAACCATAACCAAACTACATTGCCTAACATGACCACACTATAGACTTTGCACTAACCTTAACCTGATTATAGACTTTACAATTGGATGCCTTGGACCTCCAAAGCATTGGAACTTAAACCCTTAAAACTTAAATGGTAAAGACCTTCATCTATTAGGCCATTTATTTATGGAGCATAGTTCTTAATACATCTTAATCCTTGTAATTTTACATGAAATATTTGAAATATATAAACCCCAAAATATGAACGCATAGGTTTCTAGACTTAAAAACAAATCTTAGGCACACCATCCTAGAAATTAAGACCCCTAAATCAAAGTATAATCTAACTCTATAATTTCTACCAACCATAATAAATCTATAGATAATGTCTAACATAACCAAATCATAGACTTTACCTTTACCATAACCTATTATAGACTTTTCCCTTAAGCACAACTTAAATCCCTACATAATCCTTTAGGTGCTTTGATGTAAATATTCATACGTAGACATATACCACAAACCCTAAACCCTAAAATCTTAAATATTTAATAAATAGACCAAGATCTATATCACAAGATATTATAACCTAGATATTAAAGGCCACAAATGAATCTAAATGAATAGATTTTATGACCCTTTGTAAAGCTTATGATTTTTAACATGTAGGATTTTTTATTGTAAAATATACTATGGGACCCTATACAATTTATTTTAAAATTTTAAACCATGCATATATTAGGATCCTCAAATCCTAAAGCATAAAATACATAGACTTTAAGCTACTAAGTCATCAATCTAAACATGAACCAAGATTTGAAAACCCTAACATGTCTTAAACTCAAATAATATCCAATCTCTAAAATCTTAATTCTTATACTACATGCTAAAATCCTTAGACTGTAAAGCAATAAAAATTGAACAAATATTACCATATTCTAATCTGTTATCTTTAAACCTAAACTTTGGGTAGGGAAACCTATTTCAAACATAGGACATTTGACCCCATATCTTGTATCATAGGCCCTAAAATGTTTAACATTGTTATGGATTAATACTTATACTATATGCTAGCATGTGTATACCTTAAAGCATTAAAATTTAAAAAATGCCACCAAAATATTGTACTTACAAACTTAATTCCTTATAAACTAGTGCTTTGATGATGGGCCTTTGCCCCTTAAAGTACACTTAAAGCTATAACTTAAAATATTAATCTTATAAGTGTTCATTAGACTTAAAATCCCTAGGATATAAATAATTATCCCTATCCCTCTTGGATCATATCCTAGAATCTAGACCAACACTTATTAAAATCCTAAAATATTATGTTTTAAACTTAGCACGAGATTCCGGGCGAAGGAAACACTACTTGCGATGCATTCAAAATCAAATACGCTTAAGTCCTAGAAATGTAAATTGCATGAAATGAAAGAAACGCATTGGAAGAGACACAAGCAAATGGAGAAAACACGGCCCTTTCATTAAACTTTCTTGATCTCTGTTACAAATATGCCTCCTCCCTATTCAGGGGCTAGGAGCGTTAAAAGAATTTGACTACAATCAAGGCTTAAGGTTCCTCTTCCCGCGTGCCCACACTTGAAATGGACGGGCCAAGATAATGCCGTCGCTGATGTCGATGAGTCCTTGACCTCTGCTGCTCCTCCTTCGAACAAAGAAACAACGAAGATGTCAGTAGCACCTGCTGCAAATGAAAGGTGTTTGTTCTCTAAAATTGCCAAAAGATGCATGTAAGTGGATGTGAGAAGGTGAATCAAAGGGGATGCAAGTGGGTGTTCAACTCGGCAGCACTTCGTTGCTTGAAATCTCCTTCAACCTGTATATGTTTGGGTGAGAAAAGTCCCACATTTTATAGACCCATGGGGTCTCTTTTGAGAGGGAAGCATAAGCGCCATGTGTTGGTCATAGGTGCCATGTGGCAGTCATGTCTTCCCATGAGGGAGGCGGAGTCCTCCATGACTTGGGCTTTCATAATTGCCCTTGTGATAGTCCTCTAACGGCCCATCTTTTCACCCACACACGCGTGCGAGGTAGGAGTCATCAACTGTCTCTGGCTGCCACTTGGCGCCATTCTTCTTTTTTCCCGTTAAACTTGGAATTCGTCCTACCGGGGATGAATTCAGAATTCGTCCCTTGGTGAGACGGATTCCAATTTGAATTCGTCCCAGGGTGGGACGAATTTGGAGTAGGTTGTCCGAGGTGTGCCAAATTGCCTTCTGACCTTCCAAAATTGCTGTAAAAGTGGTTAGGACCACTGTTTGACCTCTAAGGGCTGCCCTGGGGGCTATGTGTGTCAAAGCGATCAGTGTTTGTAGTCACATAATCGGATTGGTGCTGTTTTGGTGTCTACTAGATGCCCCTTTTTGGGATGCGTTGTGCATGGCGCAGCGTCGAGCAAAAATAGATAACCAAAGCACTAATGATTAGGGTTTCTTGGTAACCTAACCAACTTTTGATGCCCCAAGTATGGAGAGGGCATGCATTCTTGAATCCTTGCTTCGACGAGCTAAGGAGTTTGATTTCAAGTGTTAACCTATTTTGGTGAGGTGTGACTTGAGCTTAGACATTGATCAATCATGAATAGGTGAAGGGCGTTTTATCCACAGGGGAACCTTGTGTTCATGATTCACGAAATGCCAAGTGTTTGATTGATTTGATTGTTGCTTGTTTACTTGCCCCAAGCGGGAGCGTGATTGTCTTTGTCAATGATTCTTTGAATGCATGTCATTTTCCTTAATTGGGTGTGTGATTGTTGATTGGTGACTAAGTGTGACTACCCCCTCAAGCGACGAATCGATGAGGGAATGACCTTCGTGAGAAAAGCGATGAGTCGCTTGACCCAAGATGACTTGTGCAAGGGTGCCTTTAGAGGGTTTACCGTTAAGCATGTGCAATTTTTCCAACATTTGGACCTATTTTTGGTGGGTGTTAACCCTTTTGGTGATGTCGTAATGGGGTGAAATTGTCGAAAACCCGTCTTCCCGTGGAGCGGTCCGGCTATGGTAGCCTTCTTAGGGAAGTAGGAGAGTGACAATTTGAGCCCCGACATCAATTTTCTATACCAAGAGGTTAAGTGCAAGAGCACTTGTGTCCGGCAATGCTTATTGCTTTTTGTTTGTGTTGCATATTTTTGTTGTTTTTTAGTGGGCTTTGACCCATTTGTGATGCCATTTGGGGGTGAAATTGTCGACAATCCGTCTTCCCGTGGAGCGGTCCGGCTATGGTAGCCTTCTTAGAGAGTAGGATAGTGACAATGTAAACCCCGACATCAATTTTTCTATGCCAAGAGGTTAAGTGCAAGAGCACTTGTGTCTGGTAATGTTTATTGCTTTTTGTGTTGTTTTGATTTTCTTGTTGTTTTTTAGTGGGCTTTGACCCATTTGTGATGCCATTTGGGAGTGAAATTGTCGACAATCCGTCTTCCCGTGGAGCGGTCCGGCTATGGTAGCCTTCTTAGGGAGTAGGATAGTGACAATGTAGACCCCGACATCAGTTTTGCTATGGCCAAAAGGTTAAGTGCAAGAGCACTTGTTTCTGGCAATGTTGATTGTTGTTTGTTTGTGTTGCATTTTTTTTTTTTTTTTTATTTTCTTGTTGTTTTTTTTAGTGGGCTTTGACCCATTTGTGATGCCATTTAGGGGTGAAATTGTCAACAATCCGTCTTCCCATGGAGCGGTCCGGCTATGGTAGCCTTCTTAGAGAGTAGGATAGTGACAATGTAAACCCCGACATCAATTTTTCTATGCTAAGAGGTTAAGTGCAAGAGCACTTGTGTCTGGCAATGTTTATTGCTTTTTGTTTGTGTTGCATTTTTTTTGTTGTTTTTGAATGGGTTTTGACCCTTTTGTGACGTCGTAATGGGGTGAAAGTGTCGACAATCCGTCTTCCCGTGGAGCGGTCCGGCTATGGTAGCCTTCTTAGGGAGTAGGATAGCGACAATGTAGACCCTGACATCAATTTTTCTATGCTAAGAGGTTAAGTGCAAGAGCACTTGTGTCTGGCAATGTTTATTGCTTTTTGTTTTTGTGTTGCATTTATTTGTTGTTTTTGTTGTTTTGATTTTCTTTGATCTTGTGCATGATGGTTGATGAATATGGATGTATGCATGTTGATTTATTTTGATGGATGCATATGCTATGATGAATGCAAATGTTTTTTTATTTATATGTGATATGCAGATATGAAATGGATGAATGGGATTTGTGATGTTTGGCTATGGCACCATAGACTATTTAGAACTCTGTTATTTTGTTTTTAGGCGATTGTTGTGATGCATGACTTTACATGTATACATGGTTTTTCTTTTTTTTGTATTTTCTGATGGTATTGCAAAGATGAAAAGTAGCGCAGTTGGTTTAGAAATGTAACTAAGGTTTTCTGAGACGCATACGATTTTAACTCACTAGCCACGACTGTACTTTATCTTACAAGACTTTTGAACAAGGTATGAATCGGACTTGTTTTTGACCAAGCTATTTCACATCCCTGTGTGTGCAATTGAGTTCATTTATGTGGTATTTGTCAGGATACCGCTAGTGCCAAATGGGCTTTCAACCGAACCTATACTGAGGATCACCTAATTAGCTCCACTAACTCCTTTGTTGTATTTAGTTAGATTAATCTACGGTGTTATCCAAGATGCCATAAGCTAGCTCATCCACATGCAAACATTGATCTGTACGCAAGTTAATGTGACAGATATATCGTCATGCGAGAGGTTTACCGCTAGTTATCGATAGGCTATCAACCAAATCGATACTGAGGCTTGCCTTATGACCTATAGAATGCTGAGAGTTCCAGGGATTCAAGTTCAACTCCCTTCTTTTCTTCAATTGTATTGGGATACTTGCTCGTTTATAGTGATAAGATCACTGTTTATTTTGATTTGTTTTTCTTTTGAGCAAGGGATTGGGTATATGGAGTGATGAAAATCACTATTGCTTGTGCCTTTTGATGTGTGCACTGTAGGATGTCAAATATTTGATTTTTGACATTTTGCAAATTTTTGATGTTTTGCAACTATTGAGAACTTTAGGGATTCTTAGGGAATTGGGTAGGGAGGATGCTTGTCCTTTTGCCAACTCTCAACATTCTTGGGGTCATTCGCATAGGGGGATGAGCAAGATAACCGTTTCGCTTGTGGTGACCTGGATTACTTTGCAGGTTTCATCTTTCGTTCACACAACTTGGGAATTGTTTTATGTGTCTTGATATGTGTTGGGATGTTACGTAACAAGGTTTATTTCAAGTATGACTCTACCTTCGTAAAAAATGTTTGACTTGATACATTACATGGCTAAAGAGCAAAATGATGACTGAATCACGAAAACTCTTGATACATTAACAGACCACTGACTCTAGTGTGGTAAAAGCAATGCGTGGTGTTTTTGTTGTTTTTGTACAATGGAACAGTGTGGAATAAGATGGACTAGCAGAGCAATTACAGCCTATGGTGCCTTTGACCTGTTCGACCACAAATATGCAATGTATGGATGCAATGCTTAATGCAGCTACATATTTTTGTATTTTTGATGGATTGATTTTTGTGAATATGAATATGAGGTGCGAGAAGAGCTCTCGATTGATGAATTTGAGTATGCCTAGAAATGAGATGCAAATTTTTGTTGTTTTTGATTATTTTTTATTTTTGACCAAGTGATTGCGATAATCCTTGGAGCTTTTTGGGTTTTGACCAAGTGATTGCGATAATCCTTGGAGCTTTTGGGTTGACCAAGTGATTGTGATAATCCTTGGAGCTTTTTGGGTTTGACCAAGTGATTGCGATAATCCTTGGAGCTTTTGGAGTGACCAAGAGATTGCGATAATCCTTGGAGCTTTTGGGATGACCAAGTGATTGCGATAATCCTTGGAGCTTTTTGGGGTGACCAAGAGATTGCGATAATCCTTGGAGCTTTTGGAGTGACCAAGAGATTGCGATAATCCTTGGAGCTTTTGGGATGACCAAGTGATTGCGATAATCCTTGGAGCTTTTTGGGTGACCAAGTGATTGCGATAATCCTTGGAGCTTTTGGAGTGACCAAGAGATTGCGATAATCCTTGGAGCTTTTGGGATGACCAAGTGATTGTGATAATCCTTGGAGATTTTGGGTTTTGACCAAGTGATTGCGATAATCCTTGGAGCTTTTTGGGTGACCAAGTGATTGCGATAATCCTTGGAGCTTTTGGGGTGACCAAGTGATTGCGATAATCCTTGGAGCTTTTGGGATGACCAAGTGATTGCGATAATCCTTGGAGCTTTTTGGGTGACCAAGAGATTGCGATAATCCTTGGAGCTTTTGGGGTGACCAAGTGATTGCGATAATCCTTGGAGCTTTTGGGATGACCAAGTGATTGCGATAATCCTTGGAGCTTTTGGGGTGACCAAGAGATTGCGATAATCCTTGGAGCTTTTGGAGTGACCAAGTGATTGCGATAATCCTTGGAGCTTTTGGGATGACCAAGTGATTGCGATAATCCTTGGAGCTTTTTGGAGCTTTTTGGGTGACCAAGTGATTGCGATAATCCTTGGAGCTTTTTGGGGTGACCAAGTGATTGCGATAATCCTTGGAGCTTTTTGGTTTGGATTAGGGCTCTTCAGGGGATAGAGGTACCCCCAGCTTGATGGTCTTTGTACTTTGGATCCGGCTCTAGAGGTAGGGGCACGAATGGATCTGCCCTATGCACGGATAGGAGGACAGAGTCTACCCCCGACACTGATGTTGTTATGGGATCTCTGGGCGGAAGTTGATCTTTATGTGCCCAAAGTTGTGGATGTAATGCTTGGTCCCACTGCGGTGGGTTAACATGCCACTCATGCCCTAGTATTATGTTTATCTGTTGACATGCTTCCTCAAATTTTATGGGATGCCGATGTTGTCGCATGTGATTGTTGTGGGCTATCTCTGTTTCATCTTCACTTTCAACTAGTGAGTACAGCTCATCAGAATCTGGAGATTCTGAGACATGGAGGATTGCATCATCAGGTAGCCCTATGGTTAAAGGTTGATCCTCTTTGAAAGGAGCTTCATGTAAGTTGGGCCTTGGGAGCTCCAAAATCTTGGTCTCTACCGACTCTAAGTGCTCTAGCACTTTGCATATATCGGGGGATTTGAGCTCCTCCTCTTTGATTGGTTCTTGTTGAGGAACTTGGGGCATATGGAGGGGTAACTGGATAGCACCCCCCATGCCTTGATAGGGCATTTCATCCCTCTCTTCTTCTCGCTCTGATTCCTTAGAGGCTTCTTGATGAATTTCTAAGGGTGGCCCATAAACTTGGGTGGATGTCTGAGGAAGGCACCCGTCATTGGTTATAGGATCAGCCTCCCGCTCATGTCTGGGAGGCATCGGGGGCGATGCTTGATAAGGTCGCAGAGACTCGTCTCGCACCCGGGGGTTGTGCCTCTCATGATGTTTTGTCTTATGTGTGTGAGGGGTTGGAGTCTTCTCAGGTAGTTTATAGCGCAACTTATCTGCTTTGCGCTGCATGTATAAGTCCTCTAACTCCTGACGACCTTGCTCATGCTGCGTGATTCGAGCTTGGCGGGCGGCATGTCTGGCGACTACTG
This sequence comes from Wollemia nobilis, assembly GCA_028583015.1. Lineage (NCBI taxonomy): Eukaryota > Viridiplantae > Streptophyta > Pinopsida > Araucariales > Araucariaceae > Wollemia > Wollemia nobilis. The sequence goes on from JAQPPZ010017089.1 coordinate 9,350,348, forward strand.
GGTCAATTTGGTCTACCCTATTTTGCTCAGGAGGTTCGAATGTTTTTCCTATGTGTTTGCCTCGATCTTGATGATCTAAAATTTCTATGGGTCGCTTCCCTCTGTCGATGTAGGCGGCATGTACTTGAGGCCGCACTGTTTGTTGTCCTCGAGGAATGCGATGATTTTCCTCGTACTCCCTTTCATGTTGGCTCTCCTGCATAGTGTGTTGGAACAACTCATCCTTCTGGCGCTGAAGGTGCTCTTTGTTAATATAGTACGGTTCCTCTAAATGTAGTCGCTCTAGTCGCTCTAGCTCAAGTTGCGTGAATTGCATTTGGCGTGCGACGTGCTTGACAGATTCTAAGATGGTTGGTCCTGTCGCCTCATGTCTAGAAGGCCTAGATGCCTCTCCTAGATATTTTCGATCGTAGTGATCCAAGATCTCTATAGGTGACCTCCCTTTGTTGGGGGTAGCGGCATTCCCTCGGGGCTTTGGCCTCAGTGAGTGGTCCTGATAGATAGCAGGTGCGGAGGCGTGTTGCTCCCGTGATGTGTATTGTTTTTGAGGAAGGTAAGGGTTTTCCTCATGCTCTCTTTCATAAGTGAGAAAGGGATGGATGGAGCTAGCTCGCCCTACCTGAAGAGCCTTGTACTCTGGATTTTTCTTTGTAGTCCTGACAACTAGAGGGGGTGAAGGAGGGTTAATGTAATCATGTGGTCCCTCCCATCGAACCCTATGTTGACCTAGCGCTTTGTCGCGCGGTGACCACTCATAGCGAGCATCTAAGGGAGCTCTCCTATGGATGTACCCCTCATGGGAGGGTTTGTGTTGAATGCTATGTTGAACAGGAGTGCCCCTCGAAGAGGTGTCCCTGTAGTCCCTTTCCTTTAAGGTGTGGAGGGGACTTGCCTTGTGTGTTAGGTCACCAAGGTGGTATGACCAAATCCTTGGGATTGTAACGGAGGTGACTCATGCCTCCTTGGACATTCCCCATAGCCTCCGCCCGTGATTGGGCTTGGCTACGGGTGAGCACCATGACGATGTCTCTCTAAAAAACCCTAAAATTGAAAATGAGTCAGATGGGGCCCAAAATTGGTGTGTGCATCCCTCTTATAGTAGATAAGACAAAAATGAAGTTTCAAGTCCTAGCTCTAAATACATTAGGAGATATTGACATCCGAACAGCTCAAAAAGTGCAAAAAATTGGGCACACAATTTTAAAACCTAATTTCGGGGCACTAGATGATGGAATTTGGCCTCAAAAACTGGATTTCGTGTCAATCGGAGCTACGGTTGAGAAGTTATGGCCCCGGCAAGATGCACTAAAATTTAGGGAAAAATATAAGATTTTCCATATTTTGTTGGATGCTCCTGCATCACTTATGGGCACATTTGGGGTGATTTTGGGTTGACCAAAGGGTTCATGGACACCTTTGGGGCATTTTGGAGTGACCAAGCGATTACGGGAATCCTTGGAGCTTTTGGAGAAAATGACAAAATGCGTAGATTTTTATCTTTTTGTTTATGATTTTTTTTTTGTTACACTAAGCAGAAATGAACACACACATGCGCAAACCATGATTATCTCTTTTAAGGGTTTAAATAGTGTGTCCTAAACTGGTTTAGTGCATTTTGATGTTTTGTTTTGTTTTTGTAGGTTTTGAAGAACGTTTAAATGCATTATGACGGCTCATATAACTCCCAAAACGGTCGCCCCTTCAATATACCAACCAGGCCGATATACCAACCTCTCTATATACCCGCCCTTACGAGAGGGAGACTATAGGTACGTGAGAGCAGAAGGTACGTGGTACATAGGCGATACGGAAGGGGGATTGTCCTGTTAATGGCACCTACCATAGAAGACTTATCCTCGCACGCATGGGAATCACCCCAGCGACACTCGATCAGCTTTCGTCAGGATTTACGCCTAACAACAGTTGACAATCGAGGAAATGGATGCAAAGCTAAGCCAAGGTGGTGATGAACCCACCGTTGGTCTTGCTCAAGGGCTGGGGTCTTACGACCAACTCCTTGGTTTAAAGTTATTGCGTGAAGTGTGTGGGATTCATTTTATTTAACAAAAATGAAACAAGCATAAATGACTTTCCCTAAGCAATGCGAGATAAAATGAAAACAGTTAAAGAAACAGAAACAGAAACAGAAAATTTAACAGAGATTATGAAAATCCCTACCTCTTCTCTGCCTGGACCGGTTGCTTTTGAAATTTTTCTCTAAAAATCTATAGGAAGGAATTCGTCCCTCTGTGAGACGAATTGTAGAACATAATTCGTCCCTGCCAGAGACGAATTTGAATTCGTCTCAGGGTCAGACGAATTACGATGAAAGAATTCGCCACGACCAAAGACGAATAGCGATCAGCAACAAAAAAATGTACCTGTCAAGCACAAAACACAAAAATTTAATCAGTTTCTATGATTTTAAAAACCAGGGGACAGGGTCCCACCGTGATCGCCACTGAAAGCACGAGATTCGGGCGAAGGAAACACTACTTGCGATGCATTCAAAATCAAATACGCTTAAGTCCTAGAAATGTAAATTGCATGAAATGAAAGAAACGCATTGGAAGAGACACAAGCAAATGGAGAAAACACAGCCCTTTCATTAAACTTTCTTGATCTCTGTTACAAATACGCCTCCTCCCTTTTCAGGGGCTAGGAGCGTTAAAATAATTTGACTACAATCGAGACTTAAGGTTCCTCTTCCCGCGTGCCCACACTTGAAATGGACGGGCCAAGATAATGCCGCCGCTAATGTCGATGAGTCCTTGACCTCTGCTGCTCCTCCTGCAAACAAAGAAACAATGAAGATGTCAGTAGCACCTGTTGCAAATGAAAGGTGTTTGTTCTCTAAAATTGCCAAAATATGCATGTAAGTGGATGTGAGAAGGTGAATCAAAGGGGATGCAAGTGGGTGTTCAACTCGGCAGCACTTCGTTGCTTGAAATCTCCTTCAACCTGTATATGTTTGGGTGAGAAAAGTCCCACCTTTTATAGACCCATGGGGTCTCTTTTGAGAGGGAAGCATAAGCGCCATGTGTTGGTCATAGGTGCCATGTGGCAGTCAAGTCTTCCCATGAGGGAGGGGAGTTCTCCATGACTTGGGCTTTCATAACTGCCCTTGTGACAGTCCTCTAACGGCCCATCTGTTCACCCACACATGCGTGCGAGGTAGGAGTCATTAACTGACTGTCCCTGGCTGCCACTTGGCGCCATTCTTCTTTTTGCCCGTTAAACTTGGAATTCGTCCTACCCAGGGACGAATTCAGAATTCGTCCCTTGGTGAGATGGATTCCAATTTGAATTCATCCCAGGGTGGGACGAATTTGGAGTAGGTTGTCCGAAGGTGCCAAATTGCCTTCTGACCTTCCAAAATTGTTGTAAAAGTGGTTAGGACCACTGTTTAACCTCTGAGGGCTGCCCTGGGGGCTATGTGTGTCAAAGCGATCAGTGTTTGTAGTCACATAATCGTATTGGTGCTGTTTTGGTGTCTACAGCCCGTTAAAGTACACTTAAAGCTATAACTTGAAATATTAATCTTATAAGTGTTCATTAGACTTAAAATCCCTAGGATATAAATAATTATCCCTATCCCTCTTGGATCATATCCTAGAATCTAGACCAATATTTATTAAACTCCTAAAATATTATACTTTCAACCTCATGTACTCATAAACCATGGTATATAATGATATAATATCCCTTGGCTATAGATAATAATATCATAGGCCCTAAAACTTTTGGATATTATTATGGATTAATCTATATATTGTGTGCTATCATCCTTAGACCCTAAAGTATCTAAACTGAACAAATATCACTAAAATTTTATACTTATAGACTTTCAAAATCTTACAAACCAATGCTTATATCATGGACATTTACACCTTAAAATGCACGTAAATCTATACATAAATATTAAACTTAAACTACATACATATTAGACTTTAAAAACCTAGGATAGAAACAAGTATCCCTATCCCTCTTGGGTCATTTTCTAAATCTAGATCAATATTTCTTAAACTCCTAAAAAATATTGTGTAAAACCTCATGTAATCATAAACCATAGTATCTTGTGATATAATATCCCTTAGCTATAAATAATAAGATATTACAACACTTTGATACATGTACCTTAAATCTAAATATTAATATAAGAGCACTTAGTTCTTAGATCCTTTAAATGCTTATTCATAGGTCCATATCCCTTGATTCATAAATATAAATATTTGTTGAATCACAAGATCGTAGGTGTTGACCCTTAGACCAAACAAATCTAAATAGAATCATCTTGATGGAGTCCATCTTATCTAGTGGTGTAAATATATCAAAAAAATTTTACTTCTTTCTATTGAGAAATCCCCTTAGTAACAAGGTGTATCTTATGCTTATCCACATGACCATATGAATTATTATTGGTCCTATAGACCCATTTGCAACCAACTACAATATTCCTTTTAGGAATAGGAACCAAATCTGAACTCTTGTTCTTCATCAAAGTCCTATATTATACGAGCATAGTATCTTCCTACTTTGACCAATCCTTAGCCTAAGAATATATAATAGGATTTTAAGAATGAACAACCTTCAAGAGAAATGCTCTAGATGAATCCATATGATATGGATCTAGATAAAATCAACTAAGCATCCTTCAAAAGTGTATTAATACACTTGGGTATACGATGAATTGAATAATCCAACTTAAAATCACCACTCACCTCATCATGTAAAATACATGCACCTGACAAGATCATATAAATAGGCAATAGACCCCACATGGATATGAAGATGAAAAACATCCTCTAATGGGAATAGAGCCAACCAATTTTTTTAAGAAAATAAGTAGTCAAATAATTAGAAGATTCATCCACCAAAATCTTAGGCGGTGGACTAGAAGGAGCACCTAGAAGGACCTCATAAAAATAACATCTTTATAAATTAAAATAGCATGTCTCTAAGGTTCATAAAGGAAGTATGCCTCTAAGGTGTCTAATTACCTCATAAAGATTCATTTGTGAATCTTTGGTGTCTTATTCCAAAGATCCTTATGTATATGAGCCAATGTTGAAGGCCTAAAGATACAGAATTAAGACACATTAGACTTATCTATTGTCAATATTTCAAGAATCATCATGTCCTACACTACCTTCTTATGGTTTTAGCAGCATTCCATCATATCAATAGAAAGAAAGAAAGAGATAAATAAAATCTATATGACATCTTATTATGAGAATGGAGTGATATAATTTGTATGGAACTATGAGGCCCTTTATATAGGAATATGGATTCCTTGGCCAACACTCTACCTAGTTGTACAAGGGGACACCTTGCACATTTACAACTTGCACATTGACACTTGTGCATATGTTACTTCTTCCTCAAGTAACTCCTAATATAATAATGTATCTAAGGTGGTACATTGATATGTACCTAAATAATGTAATATACTCTAAAACCCCCTTGTATTACATTATTTAGGTATTGAATACTTTAGTCTTTAATATGGATCTTTGTATTTGTCTTCATTCTTCAAGTGGTCTTGGATTTGATCTTTTGCTTGAGCTTCACCTTTTTTCTTGACTCTGTATTTTGACTTTGGCACTTTTACTATTTTCCTTCTACTATTGTTGAAAAATTTCATAACTTTCCTATGTTCATCTCTATACCTTGAGAAGTATACTCGAGAAAACTCACTAATGAAGTTTTTGTTATGGTATATATCTAGTCAAAAAAATAATTTTCTTTGTACCAACAATGTATTTGAGAATGATTGGTTCCTCCACAAATTTTACAGCTATGGAGATTCTAGCATCTCTCTATCTTGTACCCATATTTGCTACAATGATTGCACCTATTTTTTGTAGACAAATCCATTTGGCTATTATGTCCTTCATAGAAACTATTCCTTGCAATCTTTGTTACAAATTTGATATCACTAACTTCAGTTCCTTACTTGTTGCTAGTCTGATCAGTATATTCAAGACCTTCATACTCTGATATAATTTATGATTTTATTGGTTCTTTCAATCCATGTTCATATTTTTCTGATCCTGTATCCTCATATATTATCATATTTGAACAAAAACCATTAGTATGAACAATACAATCATTATAATGATCTTTGTTACCATCAATATGATCTTGTGCATCATTGTATCTATCATCATCTATATCTATGACTTCATCAACTCTAGTAACATGAATTTTTTTTCAACAATCATAAACTATGTCTAAATCACTTGTATCGCATATAGCATCAGTATTTGTAACAAGTTCTTCTATCTTTGTCAAGGATTCTAGATCATTAGTGGCAATGCTTACATTTTAATATTCCCTTTCATTTTGACAAGAATCATGATTTACATCTTTATCCATTTGAAGAAGATCACTAGTATCATGGCATGCATCAATCATCAATAAGTTATTTGTATCATTAGAGATATCTTTCATTTCTATCTTGTTTTTTACCTCTTTAACTTTCTCTTGTTCTCTTATCTTAGAAACATTGAGAATGAAAATTCCTTTATAGATTATCTTCCATATATTGGTAGGTATAGTAACAAAATCTTCATAGTAATCATTAGCATTACTAAGGATATTTTGCATGTATTTTTTAAGAGTAGAATAATATCCTTTGTCTATTTCACTAGTAATATCTACAAGCATATTGTTTAAAGCATTTGCTTCATCTATATACATGTTCTTCAAATATTTTATTGTGTCCTCTTGTCTTCTATTCTTGATTTTGAGAACATCATTAGAGAGTAATGTCATATACATTACTTTTCCTATATCATTAGGTAAGGTGAAAACAAATTTAAATTTTTCAATTGTTTCTCCAATTTTTGAAGTTAAATAGTCTCCTAGTGTTGATAAAATTTCATTTTTTGCCTCTCTTGTGATTTATTGCAATACCTTCTTTCTCTTTATAGATGTATTCTCTTGACTTTCAATTTTTTCTATCATCTTTTGTGTGCACCCTTTTAGTAGTTGCAATCATCTCTTAATATTTTCTAGTGATTCATCTTGAATGTAGATTTCTTCTTCCTAAAAGTCTGAGTCTTCTCCAATGTAAATTAGTTCTTCTTGTATGCATAGGTTTTCTTCTTCTGACAACTCCTGAAGTTCTAGTTTTTGAGTTTATGCTTTTGGATTACTTGTTTTATTTTTCATCTGCTTTCTTTTTGCCATGTTCCTTTGATGTAGGCTACCTTATGGCTCCCTAGATAAGATATTTAGAGTTTTGTAAACTATATTTACAAAATTCAATATCCTAATTTTATGTAGTAGACCTTATCTCTCCAATGTTATTAATTTTCAAATATTGAATTTGGTTTACAAAACCTAAATGATTGAGTACAAAACTTGTAATACTCTACGTAGATTATCTTTTAATTCCCAAGTAATTTAATGAAGTTTTCTAAATTCCAATGTTCTAGATTTTGGTGTAGTATTTCTTATGTCTCCCTAATTTGGAACTTTTAGAAAATAATAATATTTCTATTTCAAAGAAGAAAGCCTTATATCTCCTAATTATTTGCAAATATGCAATAATATCCTTGTTTTAATTTATTTTTAATCTACTAAATTTGTAAACTCCAACTTTTTTTTTTTAAGCGAAAAACCCCTTGCGGAACCGCCTTGGTCTGAGAGACCACAAACAGGGGGTTCTACACCGTCAAAGTCACCCGGGGGTCGCACCCGACCTTGCCCGCACCAACATTATCAATTAGATTTTAGATACCCAATTCAGCTTTTTGGTAGGATGGAGATTTGAACCTAGGACCTCCCTTGGGGGATTGCCCTCTCCTCTCCAACTCACCTACAAAACCTGGGTTTGTAAACTCCAACTTTAGCATGGGGCAAATAACTTTGAAAAAATAAATTGCCTCTAGAATAAAATCAGTCTTCTTTCTTTGACCGATGATAGATTATTTCACTGCCTTGTATCTTTTTATAAATCCAAATATTTATTATCTCTGATAGGCATGTTGTTGTCAATAATAACTTGGTGTGCTTCTCTCTTGCAAAAAATGGCTTTTATATAGTGTATCTCTTATGTATAAACCTTTCAACCAATATACTTCGATGAGTGTGGTGTTTTCAACTGAACGACATGCTCCACCTAGATGTGTTGTGTTGGTGCAATTTTTTTTTATAATGTATCCTTCACACTATACTTCAATTCTTTGGTGACCATTAGCTAATGATTTCACTACCTTAAAGACTATGCGCATTCCTTTCAACATTGTTTGATAGTGCTACCTTCTTAGGTGCTTTGCATATAGGTTTGATCAAAAGAAACAACTATCTTGCTTGTGCTAAAATGGTTAGAAACGCCCCTACTTCCGTGGATGAATAGTTTGAAGAAAATATGATTTACTTTAATTTTGTAACTCCTTTGTAAATATGCTCACTAGTCAACACTTTTGTGTGGTTCCTGAGTGTAACAGTTGTGGTCAATGTTTGGCCTCCTGAAGATGCTTCAATAGCTATGATTTTGATGCTTGGGCCCCAACAACTATATTGCACTACACTTAGATGAATTTATTATTTCCTTCAATGGATATTTTGAGTATGAATTTGCTCAGGGTAATCGATGATTATAATTGATACAAGCTCTCTTCAATCTTTGATGGTAGATGTATATCAATGAGGACAATGTGTTCTCTCCTCCTTTGAATCCTTGACTAGCTTCTTGATTGTTCCCTTGATTCGTGCTAGCTATAAATGTGTGGAAAATTGTATCTTCTGTGAGCACTCTCCTTCAACAAGCATGGTCATTAAATGTTTTTCTCCTTTTATACGGTATTGTAACTATATGTACGCTCGTTTTCAAGTTGACATGTTATTCCAGTGGCTAACTTTAAGCTTGACCTTTGCTATCTTTGCTCTTGTTCTCCTTCAACTGGATGTTCACAGTATTCAACTACCAACCTACTCTGCAAATCTACACATGCTTTGAAAATATCTATTTTTGATTGTTATAATGATTAGAACTTATGTGCCATGTGTAACGACTATCCTTCATGACTGATTCTCTATACGTGTGCAAGATTTAAGTATTACTTTGAATGCTCATTTGAAAAGTGTTATGGTATTTTTGATGGTGATAAGTGGAACCTTGCATGTACCTTCTTCTTCAATATATCTAGATGCCTCCTCAACATATTCTTGCAAACTTTTTTCTTCTTGCTTCTTGAACATATTCTTACCAACTATTGCAAGCTTGGGATGACTCATTTCTAGAAAATATGAATGATGCACTTTTCCCAAAGTTGGCTCTAGCTATGTGAGTTCTAGAGCAATCCAAATCATGTCCTATAATTCTTTCTCGATTGGCATCTAGAGCTTGGTAATTCACCTAATATTTTATCCTTCTTTGCTTTTAATACCTTCCTTCTTATGTGGATGGTGATTTGTCATTGGTCCTTTGTTGATGCTATGCAATAGATGCTTGCAGGTTGTTTTTTGTTCATGGGTGCTTACCTTAGCAGTTGAGTTGGTGCTTCTATACATGAACTGATTATGCTTTACCTTGTGTCTTTGGACACTCTAAGCTTAATGCTTGTGATACCTAGCTTGGCTCACCTTTTCTTCCTAAAATAGTTGCTTGGAGATTGTACTTTTGTTATCTGTAATAGGTCTTTTAGACACTCCTATTCTTGTCCCTATTTGTCGGAAGGGAATACCGATTCCAATGTAATGTAAAAACTTTTGTAATAGATAGGATCGAATCCTTTAATTTTCACTATAGTTTTATGTATCCTTGAGTCTTCCTATTGAAGTTTCTCTCAATGATTTCAATAGTGGCTTTCTTCTCCACTTCTTGGAGGAATATCAATCTGTTTGATGACTTCTCTAGCCACAATAGATTGAAAATTTTGTGCACTAAATAGTGTCTCTAAACACTTTGATATTAGCATATTTTGTGCTCTTTGGCTTTCACAACCAATGCATAAATTAATTTTTAAGATTAATAAGCTAAATAATTTGAAATATTGCAATAGTAATCTCACCTTATTTCTTTTTTAATGCACTAATAAAAAAACTCTTAAAAATCTCTCAAATGCACTAATAATATCTATAAATTTAAGTAAGAATAATGTAATAGGAAGATGGTATTTTCCTTTTTATCAAAATATATCTAACTTCTCTTTAATGTGTAGGTTTAATCCTTAAAATAAACTATATGCACTCCCTTGAATATTATAATATGCAACCTTCTCTTAGAAAATTTAAGAATCTTAATATGGTGCTTAATGTAACTTGATAATGAACCAGATTAATGTTCAAAAATAAACCTTTTTACATCCAATTTCTCACCTTTATTGATCTGTAGATGAAGGATTGCTAAGTGATTTGATTCACCTTATTGTTGCCTTAAAACTGGATGTATTTGTGGCTCTGCTTGATTGTCTTCTTCCTTCACCAAATTGTAGCTCTCTAATGCTATTGAATTACTGCTTGAATTTGAATAATTTGATTCACCAAGTCTCTATCTGGAATGGTGGTTGCTTGTAGCTATGAACCCTTATGGTTTCTTGCCTTGAAAGTGTAGTAGATGGCTTTAACTTCTCCTTCAAGATGTGGTATGGAAATATGAAGTTTGACACAATGCTTGCCAAATATTTCTTCTTTGGTCTTGTTATCGAATGGCAACAGTTGTCCCAAATCCTTCACTATCAGGAACTTTTCCTTGGTAGTGGATTTCTCCAGCGAGTTCTCCTAGGAATTCCTTTTGATGGATTTTTTCTAACTTCTTCAATAAGGATCTCCAAGCATTTTTTTGAGACCTCTTCAAGGTCTTCTCCTTGTACTTCCTCTGGTCTTCTTAATGAGACCTTTGTGGGTCTTTTCATATTCCTTTTAAAGAATTATTTAATTAGCAAGGGTATCTTCAATCCCCTACCTTCTCTGGACTTTTATCTAAAGTCTCTTATTGAATCTTGAAACAAGGCTTCTAGAGTCTTCTATCAATTAATATTGAGACTACAATATTTTACATGTAGTGGTGCACAAAGGCAAATCCGGTTTACAAAGATGAAGTAAGGTCCAGTTTGACAAGAGCAATGGTGATCCTTATATCTCTATTGACCTACTAGACTTCTCTTATGATGACTTTTGCAAGTGGCAGTGCACAATGGCAAGTTTAGTTTGTAAAAATGTAAAGAGGAAATATGATGGATGTAGGTCCTTGTATTCCTATCTCGATTCATTGTGGCTCTGATACCACTGATGGTTTTAGCACCATTCCATCATATCAAGAGAAAGAGAGAAAGAAGAGCTATACAACATCTTATTATGAGAATGGAGTGATACAATCCGAATGGAACTATGAGACCCTTTATATAGGAATATGGATTCCTTGGCCAACACTCTACCTAGCTATACAAGGGGACACCTTACACATTTACAACTTGCACATTGACACTTGTGCATATGTTACTTCTTCCCCAAGTAAATCCTAATCTAATAATGTATCTAAGGTGGTACATTGATATGTACCTAAATAATGTAATATACTCTAACACCCTCATGGTAACCCTATTGATAATGTATGCACACAAGTGATGGATTCACCCTAGAATTTATGATACATCCTTTAGAATTAATCATGCATCATGCCATATCTACGATCACCCTATTTTTTTCTTTTAACTGCAAAATTCTACTCAAGAGTATAAAGAACAATAATTGGATATGCAATCCTATGAAAAGTCAAAAAATCATAACATTCATAACTAATGTACTCATCTCCTCCACCTATCTTAAGGTATTTGATCTTTCTATCCAACTGATTCTCAATAATAGAATTTAATGTCTTGAATTTCTCAAAGACCTCATCCTTAGTTTAAATATTATATAACCACAAGAACCTATTTTTAAAAAGATATGGTGTGCCCATATGTCCACAAATTTCACCGTATATAATCTCCAAGGGAAGAGAAACTTGTCTTACAAGTCTTCCTAACATGCTTCCCTAAAATACATCCCTTGCATGCACCACTTTGAGGAGATACATGTGCACAACTTGGATGGGATATGTGTGCATCACTTGGAAGGGATATGTATAGAATTATAATGGTGTTATCTGACAATGGCTCATGTATCTCAAAGATCCACAATTGAGATGCCCAAGCTTATGGTTTGACTACTAAGTTTTATCATTTGCATGTGCAATCATAGCAACAAAAATTTTCTTCCTAAAATAAAAAATAGAAGGGGATGGTCTTTCTCCTAACATATACATTTCATTTGACTCATCACAATAGCCAAAAGAAAAAATTGTAAACCCATTTTTATATCCTTAATTATCTAATGATTGGGTCATAATTCTATCTTTTTATTTATATGTGTAATGTGATAAATAAATAAGAGGCTAGGGTCAACATTAAGAACATGAAGTACCTCATGAAATAAGAAGCTCCAATGATGTTTTTCCATATCCTACAACTTGCAATGAAGAATTATCTCCAATAACAACACATTTCCCTCAATATGATTTGTTGTATCCTTGCAAGAAATGTTTATGATTCATAATGTGTCTAGTTTCTCCTAAATATACAATCCACTAATCAAAATAAGTGGATGTCCAATATGCTAAATGAACAACTATTATACCTATGAGGTTTCTCCATAAAGGTTGTCCCCACCTATTCATAGAAGAGAGCAATATCAGCACTCATATTTCTTGCTACTTCCTCAAGCTTCTTGATTCAAATTCAAAGCTTCTTGGGCTTCTTTTAATTTTTAGCTTTGGCAACAACTTCCTTTATATGGGCTTAATTGAGCATATAATTACCCGTATGCCTTTTTCTTCTAGCCTAGTGATGCAAAGAGTACTTGAAGATGTCATCAATTGGTTGTATAGGATAGTTGGAAAAGTACACATGAAGCACCTCAAATACAACTATCTCATATCTCCAAAATATTGTTGAAGATAATATTCAATAGTTCAATGTTCTTTTCCATTTCCACAACTTTATATTTTCTCCTACCACTTTAGGTAATCCTCTTGCAATCTAGATATTTTTTTTTTTTAAATTTAAGTTACTAATATACTCATAAACATTATTAAATGAGTCTATAGACAAATTTGTAAGATTAGCCTCCAACTTATTGATTTGTGTGGAATCAATATGATTACACAATCCTTAAAATTTCTCAAGCAACTCCTTGGGGGTTTTGTGTTTCTAATATGTGTTTCATAGATATTATCAACATGAAGGGCTATAACACCATGACCCTTATCCTTATTATCTCTATAAACATGTTTTATTTTTAGAGTGAATAGCACAAAAATTACGTATTCATATATTTGAGTAACTCCTTTCTCTAGAGAAAAGCCTCAATATTGATCCTCCAAATAAGCATAGTTTGGACAACTCAATAAGGGTGCATGGTGATCCATAACTATCCTACTAAAATATAAATCCTTGTATGCATGTGGTACTATGTTAAAGCCTACTATTTAGAATAGATTTATCATAATTTTAAATGAAAATTAAAGTTTATATTTCTCTACTAGACTCAAATAAGTCATCCTAGTCTCTTTCCTTATTGATTTTATGGTTTATGTAATAGTCATTTTTTATACCCAATTTGACATTTGGACAACTCCTAAAGTTGATGTAATTCTTCCTTGTTGAAGTTTCAATATTTCTAATTTCGAGTGTATTTTTATGTCCTATTTAACTTTATGTTGAGAATCATAATGTTGAAGTTCATCGATTGAATACTCTATTTCAATAATAATGATCTCACTATTGACTTTAGAATTGGATGTTAGTTTATCTACCTTTTGATTTATTATCTTCTCATTATTTAGGTAATGGTGGGTTGTATGCTCTTCCAAACCAAATTAAAGTTATGACATCTAGATTAAAAGAATGGAACAAGAACACCTTTGGAAATATTTTTGAGAAGAAAAAAGAACTAAAAGATAAAATTTCAAATTTCTAAAAAGGTGATGAAAATAATACAAGCTCATAGGAAAGGGAGTTTCTTAGTGAATATCATAATATTTTGAGTAAGGAAGAGAAATTTTGGAGATTAAAATCAAGATAGACTTGGTTAAAAGAAGGAGATAAAAATACAAAGTTTTTTATAGGATGGCTATAGTACAAAGATCTTTTTCTAGAATTGATAAAACTAAATCAATAGAAGGGGATTGGATTGAAGATCAAAGTGAAATTAGAAAAGAGGCTAAGTCATTTTATCAGAATATTCTAGGTTCAAAGGAGACCAATGTTCTTAATGATTAACTTCTTCAAAATGTCCCTTCAGTTATAATAAATGAATTCAATAGGAAATTGATGGAGCCTATTACTCTAGAGGAAGTTCATTTTTCTCTTTTCTCTTTTAATAAGGATAACGCCTAGTCCAAGTGGGCTCTCTACAATTTTTTACCAACATAATTGGGATATAGTAAAGTATTTTTTATTGGTAGCAATAGAACAGTCTAGGGTAAAACAATATATTCCTTATAAAATAAATGCAACTTATCTTACCCTAATTCCAAAAAAGGATGTTGAATTATTTGATACTTTTAGACCCATAAGGCTATGTAATATGGCTTATAAGATTATTTCCAAAGTGATGGCGGATAGATTAAGGCCATTGTTAAATAAAATCATTTCAAAAGAGCAAGGATATTTTTGAAAGGGAGACAAATTTTGGATGGGATCATAGTAGCTCATGAAGTTATACATTCAACAGCTTCAAGAAAAGAGAAATCTATAATCTTAAAATTTGATATGAGTAAAGCCTATGATAGGGTTAAATGGAATTTTCTTTTTGCAATTTTAGTTAAGTTTAGTTTTGGGAAGAAATGGGTTATATGGATTAAAGTTTATGTCTCTACAGTTTTTTATTCAATGTTGGTCAATAGGTTAGTGACAGAATCTTTTAAATCCAAGAGAGGCCTTAGACAAGGAGATCATATATCTCCTTATTTGTTCATTATTATGGCAGAATTTTTTAGTAGGAACTTAAAGAAGGCTTACAAATATGGGTTTATAAGTGGACTTAAGGTTAGTAATAACATTGATAACATCACCCATCAACAGTTTGTAGATGATACATCCATTTTTGGAAGGGCAAGGATAAATGAGGCTAGAGCTTTGAATAACTTTTTAAAAGAGTACGAAAGAGCTTCAGGGCAAACAATTAACAGGACTAGATCCAAAATTTACATTCTTAACACTCCTACTAATATCAAAGCAAGAATTTATAGGTTGCTTCAAATGGAGGAGGTAAATTTACCAACAACTTATCTAAGGATACCTTTATTTGAGGGGAGAATGAGGATAGATTTATGAAATCCAGTTATTAGTAAAGTTCAAAATAAAATTCTAGCTTGGAAAGGTAGATGGTTATCATTAGAAAGAAGAGTGCAGTTAATTAAGTCAGTATTACAAGCCATTCCAACATATTATATGTCATTGTATTCTATGCCAAAATCAGTTGAAAAAGTTTAATCTTTATTATGTGATCCTTTTATGGTTAGGTTTACATGATAAAGGAAATTTTCTTTGGTGAAATGAAGCAAATTATGTGATGAAAAAACTAGGGGAAGTCTTGGTTTAAGAGCTCTTATAGATGTAAACTTAGCTCTTAGGGAAAAATTTATCTGGAGATTGTACAAAGAGAGTCAAAGATAATGGGTAAGAATTTTTCTAAGTAAGTATGTTGATCCCAATGACACAAGTTTAATATTTATTGCATTCTCTCTTCCAAATGGTTATGCTCTTTGGAATGGTTTAAAAAAATCTATTGATCCTATGATTAATGGTTTAATATGGGTGGTGTGAACTAGAGAAAAAATTTCTATTTGGATTGATACTTAGTGTGATAAAAAACCACTAAATTTAGATCTAGTTTTGAAACCTTGGATGAGATTCCTTGAAGACAAATACGGTGATAGGGTTTTAAAAATTTTGTACAAGGATTGAGAAGGAAGATACAAATGGAAAGAAGATTATTTTACAAGTATACAAGACATTGATTCTAGGAGGCAATTGAGTAGAAAGATAACAACTGTGATTATTTTGAGGGGTGTCAAGGATAAATTTATTTAGGAGTTGAATAGCTCGAGAGAATGCACAACAAGAAGTGGATATAATGTTCAACACCAACATAATAATAATATCACTAGAATTTGGAGAGATATTTGGGATAGCCCAAGCATTCCTAAAGTTAAAATGTTTTTTTGGCTAGTAGGTCATCGAAAAATTTATTCTGGGATAACATTATGAAAAGGGGTTTTCATGGCCTCTCTAAATATGTTTTCTGTAATAAGGATGAGGAGAGTATTGACCATCTCTTGGGACATTGCTCAATAGTCTAAAATATATGGCAATGGATTCTTAATATATTTGGTAAATGCATGGTGATGAATAGCAGAATTGAAGATTGGTTAAAGCAATGGTAGAGCACTTATAAAAGTGATGTTTTATAAACAATATGGGATATATCAAAAGATAAATACTTTGGACTATATGGCTAGAAAGGAATAGAAGAATATTTAAAAAAAAAAGGAAAGCAGTTTAGAGTTAATGAAAAAAATATATGTTTAGCCATAGAGGAGTCTAAATGAATCCTATCAACTCATCCAATACCTAATTTGGAAGCATAGAGTCTTGATAGATGGAGTCAAGTCATTAAATGGAATTATGATGTTGGGTACAAGAGAAGCAAAAATAAGGTAAAGAATATAAAGTGGAAACCACCAGATGTGGAGTGGGTTAAATTGAATTTTGATGGAGCTTCTAAAGGAAACCAAGGACCAGCAAGAGGAGGAGGAATAATTAGAAATAATAGATGAGAGATTTTGTCTTATTATGCTTTCAATTGTGGATTTAAGACAAAAAAATGAAATTGAAGCTTAGGCAACATTAGAAGGGTTAAAAATATGTAAACAAATAAAATGGAATAGAGTTTGGATGGAAGGTGATTCTCTCATAGTAATAAATACAATTTTGAGGAAAGTAAAGGCTCCATGGAACATACAAGAGATAATTGTGGAAATTCAAGATCTTGCTAAAGAGTTTGAAGAAATTAGGTTTACACATATATTAAAAAAGGAAACATATGTGAAAATAAGATAGACAATAGAGGGGTTTTTATTGAGGATCGTGAAGTTAACGTCTCCTTTCCATGGTTAGAGGAAGTAGAAATTTTAGTTGAAATTGACAAAATTTGTTGATTGCCTTAATCAATTAATGATTAAGATTTACTTTAATGTTTTCCATTGGTAATATTTGTTTTATTTTGTAACAATAATGTTTGTTCATTAGACTATTTATTATAATCTTTGTGGTTGCACTTGTGTTTCAGGAAGGAAACTAGCAATCCATATTTGGTATAGCGGACTGTGTTAGTACAATGTTTTGGAAATATTACTCTACTAAACTGCAAGGCATAGATAAAAGAGGTAAAGTTTTGGCATTCTGAAGGTTGCTATAGGAAATATCAAGAAAGATGCTAAATTTTGAAGTAATTGTATTCATACAGAGATTTGAAATGATCCAAAAAATGAAAATCAAGAATTCAGACATTTTATGTAAAATGATGTAGGTTTCTAACTATAGCATCTCAGTTGAGATGAGAAGTGTAACTATTTGTAAACTCTCAAGCTCTAAAGAAGAGAGATGTAATTTGTTAAGGGTGAGGAACCCAATTACAACCCCTTCTTATAAGCAAAAAAACAAAAAGAATCTCAATTCACCCTAAACCTTATAAATTGAATTTAAAATAATAATTATTAAAAATATAAATAAATAAAAATATTTTTAATATATTAAATATTTAAAAATTATTAGAAGTTAAATTCTCTATTGATAAGTTTAGTTTTCTCTATAAAAATTCAAGGTAAAACAAAAATACCCTAAATATAATTATCAAAGTTTCTCACACTAACCAATTAAAAAAATATAATATATAAAACTTTATCTACACTTTGTATTCATTTGCCTTCAAAGCACTATAAACATTTTCTGTCACACATGCAATGGGATGGAATAGGGGTAAACAACAATGGGATTTTTTCCCTTAGTGGGCACTAAACATTGCAATAACAAATCACATTGCATGGAATAGGGGTAAACAACAATGGGATTTTTTCCCTTAATGGGCACTAAACATTGCAATAACAAATTAGTGATTTGGTTTTTGGTTTTTATTTGCAACAATGGGATTTTTTTCTTTATGGGCACTAAACATTGCAATAACACATTCGTGATTTGGTTTTTATTTAGGAACTCAAATTTAAATTAAGTGTATTTAAGTATATAGAAAAAATTTAAGTTATCGAATGATATTAGATTTATAGAGCAGGTTCCAAGTAAGATGGAAAAACGGAAGCAATGTGGTTTTTTAATTAAAATATACAGCTTTAAGCAATGTGGTTTTTTAATTAAAATATACAGCTTCAAATTTTTTTTAAGTAAATAAAAACATAAATTTAAAATTAAAAAACAAATTTCTTTGGATTGAATGTTGGTTTTTTTTGTGCTTTTAGTAGTGTAAAAGGTTTAAAATGATTGTGGCATGGTGGTTATAAAGGTAGACTGCGCAAAAAACTGTGTGATGACTTTTGGGACCGACAACAACTACCAAAATTCATGTTAAAAAATTAAATATTTAAAAACAAATGGTATATATATTAAAACATTAAAATTGATATATAAAAAATTATATATATATATATATATATATATATATATATATATATATATAATATTATTTCTTCTAATATTTCAAATATAATTCTTAATCTCATTAAAATTAAAAACTATTATGGGCAATGGTATTGGTAAGGAGTTAGGGAGAAAATAAAATAGGTTAGGTTTGCCATAAAATAAGCTTACCTTACGCTGGTAAGTACCCACCTTAAGTTTTTTAAAGCTTAGTTTACAATGGTATGGACCCACCTTAAGTCAGAGGCTTGACTTTGTATATAGGTCCTTTACCTATTTTCATAGGTAAAGAGTTTCATTCAAATAACTAGAAAGGATCAAATGTTTTGTTTTTTTTTGTTTTCGTTTTTTGTTTTTATATAGTTTTTTTTACTTCAATTTTTAAAGTTAAAAAGTTGCTGGTTACATTTTTTTTAATTTTAAATGGATATAAATTAATTTTAATAATTAATATTTTATTTTAAAATAGTTGTTAAAATTTAAAAATATATATAAAACATACACTTGTTTATATTTTTGTATTTTTTTTTTATTAATAAATATTTGTATTGATATTTAATTTTTAAAAAACTGAGCATTTAATATTTAACAATTGAAGACCTGAAAAAAAGAGGGCTTTATTTGGTGAATCGATGCTATCTATGTGAAAAGGTTGAGGAAACCACAAACCATTTGTTTACCCATTGTAATTTCAGTAGTAGCATCCTCAAGTCCTTCATGGATAGCCTGGGAGTGAGTTGGGTGCTTCCTACTTCGTTGAGGGGTATTTCGGAGCAATGGAGAAGACCCTTTAGAAGTAAGTTCTTGACTGTTGTGTGGAATTTGGGTTTTTAGCATTGGTGTTGGGTTTTTTTGGAAGGAGAGAAATGTTTGAGTTTTTTAGGGAAGGAAAAGAGTGGCTTTTAGGGTGGTAGAAATATTTTTGGTAGTATATGGAAAAATGTAAGTGTGATCGACCTCTTAGGGGAATCTATTTCCTAGAGGGAAGCCCACATGGAAGATTACTAGGGATTTACAAGGGGAAATGATAGGATCAAGTCTAGCCAAAGTGGGACTAGAGAGGAGACCAAATGGAAGCACCCCCCTTTGGGTTGGTGTAAACTTAACTTTGATGGCACCTCTAAGGGTAACCCAAGAAGGTTGAGGGTAGGGGGATTGTGAGAAATGATAGAGGACTAATTGTTGGTGTCTTTGTAGAGTTGTTGGGTCATCAATCCAATAATTTTAAATGCAAAGGTGTCATAATAGAAGGGGATTCCCTCTTTATTACTAATATGTTGTCTAACTCTCTTAATCCTCCGTAGAACCTGCTTCATATGATAAATAAGGTGCAAAGGCTTCTTATTATACTAAACAAAGTTTGTGTGCAACACACTTACCGAGAGGGAAACAAATGATCTATGTCCTTGCTAACCTGAGGGTTGAATAAAAGTAGCCTAAATCTTGGTTTAATGATTTCCTAGCAAATATCAGATTTTGTGTCCTCAAGGACAACTTATATGGTGATAGGGAGAATGCATAGAGGTGGTATGGGGGGCCTGTTGGGAATTTGGAGAGGTAATTTTTCAAGGATCCCACAATTTCATTGGGAGGGAGTTGGTTGATGTTGACTCTTCGGTGGATGTCAATTCCTATGTTGCAATCTTAGATGTGTCAAATGACGATTTGGAATCATCTAGTTTTGGTTATACTCATAATAAATAATAAGAATTTTCAAGAGGAGGTGGCTAATTGTGTTGGTGTTGCGATTGTGGTTGTGTCTATTGTTGTGGTTGTGGCTATGGATGATTTTATCTGTGACTATGCCTACTATTAAATATTAACTATTGATAGATGTTGTTGCAAACTACAATTGATAGATAGGTCTCTGGTTCAGTTTTTATCTATTGATTACTATAGCAAGCTATCCTTCTGGCTAGGTGAAATGTGGAAGAAAAGGTACACTAGTTTGTATTAGTCTTGTTGTCTGGTCTTAAATTGTTCTCCATTTGGTTGTTTTAGATCTGTAAAAGGGAGGGACCCCTTTCAAAACCCCCTTACCAATACCAAAAAAATAAATATTTAAAATTTATGAACATATGAATAATTATGAGATATGATGTGAGTAGGGAGTGAGGAGGGGGCATGAGCAAAGAGTAATCAAGGAGTGAGTGCCACTTTGTGTTCTAGATCTTAGAAGAAATTAAAAAACTAAAATTTTCATGTGAAGAAAATCTAGGTAACATGGCAAGAAGGTAATTTTTTAAAGTTCTTATTGAAAGTAAGGATGCCCTAGTTGTAAAAATTCCTTAGGTGGAAGTATGGATGCCCTAGTTAGACATACGAGGAAGAGCATACCTATGGAAAACCATATCCAAGTAGCAGATACTACACCAGAAGTGATTATCGAGGATGGGATGATTGAGAATGATATAATGGTTCTTAAAACCCGAGGATTAATATGTATGTTCCATTGATACTGGCCAAGTTTTTATGAGATTTAAAATAGGATCATGTGGAAGTGGGTATTGAATTCAAATTACTCCATGACTTTATTTTCGAAAGAATTTTCCCTTATGATTTTCTCTAGTTCATAAATAAGGGATAAAATAATAGAGGGAGCTTTTGGTTTAGGGGTAAAGATACATTATATTTAAGATCATGGAGTGAGATTTTTTATGGGGAGACAAAGACTTAAAATTCTACGAATGTGGATTAGGATTTTTGGACTTCCTTATCAATTCATCAATAAGAAGGTTTTGAAGAATCTTGGCAATACCATAGGTGAGTTCATCCAAGAGGGAGTAACTACTAAGGAGAGAATGCATGTTGTATGCACTTGAATATGTGTTGCCATAGATATCTCCAAATATTTACCATAGTCCATTAAGATTAAAATTAAGCCAAGAGAATAGGATCAACAAGTGGATTATGAAAACATTACATTCTAATGTTGCAAATAACATGAAATTGAACACATGGCAAGATATTACAAAGTGAAGATGACAAAGAAAGAGATGGAAAAATTTGGGCATGAGGCAAATTTCAATAGACATTTTTTTCACTCCTAAGAAAATGGGAAGAAAAACCCTCTATGTCATCAAATGCAAAAGGTCCATATAGTCCACTCAAATTAATCTTAGAAGAAAAAATGGCACAAGTAATTAGGAAGTACAATGTGTAAATTCAAATCTGGAAGAATTTAAAGGTGGGAAGGAATATGGGGAGGCAACCTCTAAATCAAAGGGGAAAAAGGAGGTGAATTTTAAGATGAATTAGGTGAAGGAGGTCAAGGTTAATCTACGTAAATCATCTTCATTTTTCTCAAGTAGCATAAAATATTCTCCTTGCAATAAAAATAAAAGTAATATAGTGTATTTATTGCACTTTAGGGTTTCAAGAGCAGCACAATAAATAAAAAATAGCATAAGAAATTTGGTGTTTTCAAGGTAGCATAAGAAAGTAATGACTATGGAGGATCATCCATGCACTTTATAGTTTTTAGGGCAACATAAATAAGAAAGTTTTTATGAGGTTATTCCTTGCATTTTAGATTCTTTAGGGCAACATAAATATTTAGAAGATAAAACTCATTATGGAAAATATGAAAAAATAGAAGATATTGATGAATATGGGAGTGTTAGTAGAAAGGAAAAAAGGAGAGAAAGGCCATCAAAGCATGAAAAAATAGAAAAAGAAACTCAAAGGGATATCGATTTGGGAAGCCAAATAAAAATATTTACAAGTTTTAACAAGAAGTGGGGTCAAGCCTACTAATAAAAATAAAAGTGATGATGGTGAAAATGATATCATGTTATATCAAGGGTATTAATAAGACTCATAATAAGTAGTTACTAAGGAATTAATAGGTTATTATAGTCTTAAGTTTATTTTATAAATAAATTTTAGTAAGGAATATAAGGATGCTTTTAAAAAAAAATGGAATATTGATGATTGTCTCATAGTTTCTTCTACAAGAGATTCAAAAAATATTGCAACAATATGGGAAATGAGATGGGCAATTGTTAGAAGAAAAAATTAAGTGGGTTGTTGGACTATTTTGTAGGAAAGAGGAAAACATCAAAGTTGGGGTTATAAATGTATATCCTTCAACTATAGTTACTACTTGTGAAAGATGATGGAAGAACCTTAGCATATTTTTATCAAACACAATGATGATTTATTATGATCTATAGATTCTTGGGGGTGACTTCAACATTGTTCTATCTTCTTTCGAGAGAAGGATGGTATTATGAGATGGTCTAAATCAATCCAAAATTTTGCTTTATTTATCAATTTAAATGACCTTTAGGATATTAGTCCTTCAATTTTTGAATGTACATGGGATAATATATGCATGGGACAAACTCATATAGTAGAAATATTGGATAGATTCTTGTTATCCAACAAATGGTTGTAAACCGAGTATACAATCTCTTCAAAAAAATTATTTTGAGCAGGATCATATCACAAACCCATTCTTTTGACTTGATATCTACCTAATAACGATCATTCGAAGCCATTTTATTTCTTTTCTATGTGGTTCCAAGACCTCAATTTCTTCGAGATGGTTATGTTATAGTGGGATGAAGAAAATTTTGAAGGGTCGTGTATGTATAAATTTATTTAAAATATGAAATATTCAAAGGACCAAATGAATATTTGGAATGCCAAATATTTTGGTAAGATTTTTAAAGAAAAGAAAGAAATTGAATCCAATATCAATGTTTTACAAGAGATAGTGGAAACTAATAGAATGGATCAAGATCCGTGTATGAAAGAAAAACAATTACTTTATTATTATTATAATACATTGAAAAAGGAGTCATATTGGTTCCAAAAATTTAGCAACAAATGGCTCAAGGAAGAATATAGGAATACAAAAACAAATCATGCTACAATAAATATATATTAACTCTAGATGGAATAAATATTGATGAAGAAGAAGATATAAGGAAGGAAACAACTAATTATTTTAAAAATATTTTGTTAGATACTAGGCAAGATGAGGAGGGACAAGATAAGCTTTTGCAAAACATTCTATCAATTATGATATAAGGACAAAATGGAAGTTTTATGAAGTATATGTCTATGGAGGAGCTACATGAAGAGTTTTCTCTTTCTATCCTAATAAGGCACCTAACCTTGATGGATTTCCTAGAGTGATATGTTAGTTGTAGTTGAAGGGGCCCAAAAAAGGAAGGCTATAATAAGTGATATAAATGCCACTTTATTACCAATTGAAAAATAAATGCCACTTTTATTACATTGGTTCCAATAAAATGTAGGACAAAATATTTGGATAATTTCTATCCAATAAGCCTCTCTAATATGATTTATAATATCATTTCAAAATTATGGCAAATAGGTTGAAAGGTATTCTAGATTGTGTTATCTCAAAGTAACATGGTGGTTTTTTTATGGTAAATAACTTCTTGATGGTATAATCATTACACAAAAGGCCATACATTCTCTTCATTCCATAAAAAAACTAGGTATGCTTATGAAATTAGATATGAACAAAGCATATGATAGGGTTTCTTGGAGTTTTTTACATGATATTCTCAAAAAAATTTATTTTGATTATAGTTGGTGTGAATGGATTAAATGTTGTTATAGCACTACAAAATGCTCTAGTTTAATCAATGATTCTCCTACTGGTTACTTCAATTCATCTTGTGGAATTTGCCAAGGTGATCTATTATCTCCTTATTTATTCATTGTTCTTGTGGACACATTAGAGAGAGATTTATCAAAGGTAAAAATGGAAGGAAAAATCAAAGGTATTCAAGTTACAAAAAATGGTCTCTTTTGGATATCAACTTTAATTTGTTGAACGCACTTTTCTTTTGTATCATCCCTTAGTCAAAGATGCCATGGAGTTTAAATTAATATTATCATGCTATGAGAAGACTATTGATAGTTGGTTAATACTACAAAATCTAGAATTTTGTTTTATTAAAACTACCCTAGATTATCTATGGAATTTTTTCTCAAATGTCTGTTGATGATATTGTTGGTTACAGATTCAAGTACAGGTTAAAAAAGTACAGGTGGAGCTGCAGTACTTGCATACCCTTATGGATCATTGGGGGAATGCACCCTGCATTATGAGTCATGTGCATCTTCCTTCCCCTTCCAGGTGGCAGTAATTTCTCGGCTTCTTTCTTTTCGAATGCATATTTAATACTGTTTTGGCAGTTGTTATTGGCAATTTGTGGGTTGTTTCTAACACTCTTGTATACTCTTAACCACAATGGTTACTGTGTTGTTTTACGGGGTTTGCTAATCCCACCCACCCTTTTTTGTATGATTAAACATTATTTTATTAATATAATGGCTTTTTCATCCCAAAAAAAAACTACCCTAGATTTACAACAAATTATTGTGAATATTGTAGGGTTTGAAATTGAAAAATTCCATCTACTTGGGCATTCCTTTGTAAGCTTGTTTAATAAGTTGGAAATGTGGGTTTGAAATTTAAAAAGTTCCCTCTACTTGGGCATTCCTTTGTAAGCTTGTTTGATAAGTTGGAAAGGTAAGTTCGTAACCATGGCAAGAAGGTTGCAACTCATAAATACTACATTGCAATCTATCCTTATTTATATGATGTCACTTTCAAGATTACCAGTAGGTATAGCATCTAAAACTGATAAAATTCAAAGAGAATTTCTTTGGAAAGGATGCAAGGAAAAATTTAGATTTTCTCTTTGTAAGTGGGGCAGGGTTTGTAAAGGAAATAATATTAGAGGTGCAAGCTTGCAAAATTACATACTTATGAGTTTGGCATTAGGGGCAAGGCTTGGGTGCATATTATTTAGAGATCAAGGAAAGGATTGGGAAAAAATTTTACTTCAAAAATATATAGGTTCTCTAATGAAATTATCTAAGAAAGAAAACCTAAAATTTTCCTTGAACCTTTATATCATATTGTTTATAATTAATAAAAAATATATTTTATATTGACAGTAAATGAGGGGAATTATGCAAATTTTTGGTTTGATCCTTGGTTTAAGCCTTATCCTCTTATCTCTAACTCAAAATGACAACCATTAGCTTGGGTATGCCTAGCTTGTAAAGGTCCAAAGGTCAAAGTCTATATTAATATGAGCAACAACTCTAGATCATGAATTTCTACTAATAACTTGGTTGAAGGAGAGGAACCCAAGCAAATTGCTAAAAACCTTAAAAAGATACTTCAAGTTTTTATTTTTTGATTTTTACACAAAAGGATGAGTTGGTTTGAAATTTTTCAAAATATGGTGGATCATCGATCAAGTTGGGATATGAGGATTAATAGCAATCAAAATTTCCTTCTCCCAAATATTTTCCTTGAAAGAATATTATTAGAGGCTCTCTGTAAGGCCTCAATATTCCTTTGGTTAGCAACTGAAAGTAAGATTTTTAAAGAAGAGAGTCTATAAAGATGAAGATATCATGGACCTTTAAGATATGCCTTGTGTGAGAAGGATTTAGAAACATCAAACCATTTACTTATTCATTTTCCCTTTGCTCATGCCATTTGGATTTTTTTTAAATATGAAAATATATTGGGTAGCTCCATCAATATTGAAAGAGTTGATGAAATGATGTAGTACCAAGAGGAAGGGGTCAATTTAAGAACTCCTTGCTCAAGTAGTGTGATTCTCATAGCTCAACTTCAAACCAAAAAACAAGGGAATATTGAACAGTATTTTGACTTAAATGATATTAAACTTGTACAATGTTAATATGGTCACCTTGAATAATAATCAGTTAAAGACAATGTTGATCAACATGACCATCTGTATGGAAGGATGATCATCATTATAACATCACTATAATATTCTAATTAAACGATACTCTTATATTCAAATGAATGGTATTTGCTCATTACTTAAAAAGTGCTACTTTTCACAAGGAAATAATTCTTCAACAACCATGTTATTACTTGAAACATTCACATTCTCCTTTTAAATTACAATAACTACTCCATTTGAATGTTAGATTGATTTGAATGGTCAACAATTTGAATGGCATCCTTATTCAAATGATAGTTTACATGAATGGTTCACCATGTGAATGGCACTAACACGTCACTTGAATGACAACTTGTTCTATATTTGAATGGAAAATATCTCTTCCTTTTGAAAAACTATTCCACTTTAACATTCATGTTCACTTAAAAAATAATGACTACTTAAATGATCCACTTGATTTGATTGATAGGGATCTCAAAGATAGTTTCTTTTGAACATCAGCTGTTAATCAGACAACTGATTGAATGGCCAATTGATAGATGAGTTGACACTGTAATTTAGAAATTGCCTATACAACACTACATCTAAATGGCATGTTGGTTGTATTATGACTATTGACCTCCTTGATAGCAACAACAAACCTTGCAATGACTTAGAAACACAACCTACACATATAATATTAACAAAATACTAACA
This sequence comes from Wollemia nobilis, assembly GCA_028583015.1. Classification (NCBI taxonomy): domain Eukaryota; kingdom Viridiplantae; phylum Streptophyta; class Pinopsida; order Araucariales; family Araucariaceae; genus Wollemia; species Wollemia nobilis. The sequence continues at coordinate 9,377,466 of JAQPPZ010017089.1, forward strand.
CAACACAATCCTTGCACACTGAATGGATTAAAAAAATTTATATTTACATTAATCATGAGCTTGATCATCCATTACAATAATAGAGTCTAAAAATATCTAAAAAAATACTTGGCATCTATTTTATGACTATTATTATCTTTGCACTTCTCATATAGGCTTTCATCTATACTTTCTCATATATGTTCTCCCCACTATGAATGTTGTCCTTTTTTTTCTACCGACTCTTCCTCTTTCTCTTTATTTTTCTCTTTCATTTCCTCTTCCTTTTCTCTTCCTCTTCCTCTTCATTTTTTCTCTTCTATTTTTCATCTCCCTTCTACATGTTGTTTTGCTTCCTCAAATCCTTTTTCATTTTATACATGCAATGATGACTACAATAATGACTATTGTATTATTTGTTCATAATTGCTTCTTTAATTCGCTCATCGCTTGGATGCTCCTTCATCATACTCACCATGTAAGGGAAATGTTTCATGAGATCTAGCTCATGAACATGAATTGATCTTCCAATTTATAGCCACTTTAGCTTGGCTTTCTTCACAAGGTTATATTTTTGTATTATCCTTACTTTCTTCTAGGAACAAAACCTTTTCTAGTAGAATCCACTCAACATATGTTTCACTTTGACCTATTCTATCGCATCCATATAACGACAATCAACATATATATTTTTGGCTATTTTCTCTTGGTGTCAACACCTTTTATTAGAGTGATTATGTCCTTCACATATATCACAAGAATGTAGGTTCCAATTCCTAGTTGCTACATGTCCAAATATTTCTCACTAACTACAATAAATCATCCTAGGACCTTCATATCTTGTACTAGTTTTTCTTCTCAAAAATTTAATCTCACTAATTTCTACTTGACCTATATATCTTAGGATTTTATTCTATGGCCTCATTTCTTGCATGTATTTTCACACCTTACCCATATTTTCCCAATACTTTTCTAGTATATCCAATTCTCCTTATTAACTTAGAGCTAATACCTTTGGTGTACCCTTCAAAGCACCCAATCTCTTCATCGCAATTATTTTATTCAACAATACAGTCTTTATTGTAGCCATTAATGACATGATGAGGTTCATCTTCCTCTATTTTCTCTTTATCATTTTTTTTTCTTTTTTTCCTCTACAGTGTTGCTAAGGGGTGATTTTAAATTAGAAATTGCACTATCGCTTTCATCTTCAATAATATCGGTGATCTAGGTAAACTATCTCTTCCCTATTCTTATTCTCTTACTTGTTTTTGCCTTTACCTCCACTTGTTTCATAACTTCTTTCAACATTGTCATATCTTCCTTCAATTTTTTCTCATAACCCTTTGATAATTATTTTTCTATACTCAAGCACATTGTAGGACTACTATCCACTTTTTATCCTTTGTCCTTTAATGGAATTAATGTGTACCTCTTACCATATTTATCAATAGTGTAGGTGTTCACCCTATCATCATGCACTGCCTTTCTATCAAACTTCTATGGTCTTCCCAATAAAACATGAAAAGCATCCATATGCAAACATCGTATAGTATCTTATCCTTGTAAGAACCAATATAAAATTATACCATTCATTATTCACTTACCAAAATTTGATGTCCCTTTTGCAACCATGATACTTTGTATAGATTTGGGTGTTCAATCCTCTTCAATCCAATTTTTCTACCATCTTTGTAGACACTAGATTATTTGTACTCTTGTTGTCCATAATGACTTTGCAACAATCACCTCCTAATTTGCATATGGTTCTAAAAAGACTTATTCGTTGCACCTGTTCATACTCCTCTTTGGCTAGTTTTAACAACACCCTTTTCATCATAAATAATTTTTCTTGTTCCAATTCTTCCATAAGCTTGGGTGATACTATACTTTCTTCATATGTCTGTGTAATTTACTTCTTGATTTCTTTTCCTTTACCACTATCGTTTGTCCTACTATACTATTGGACATTTGAATGCCCAATGATTGATTTCTTCATATTGAAAGCAATTTTTGGGGAATCCTCTACTATAACCACCTATTCCTCGAGAAATATTTTCTTTCTTTGATTCTTTGGTTAAAATTACTTTGAGAAGTACTAGCTTATCCTTCTTGCAAATTTTTTTCTATACCAGTATTTAATTATTCTCTTTCTTTGGAGAATTTTCCTTTTCCTCTAGATTTTTTTTGTTTTTTATGAGTCAACTTTTCTTTTTCCTTGAGTGCATATTGATATTTCTTCAACTATTCTAATTCAAAGTATACCAATTTCATCCTGTATGGATAAAATTATTTTATTTATGAATCTTTCCATCCTCTCCTCATCATTTGCAATATGACTAGCTCTTATTATAAATTTATAGAATTATTCTATATATTCTTTCAATCCAAACTCCATTTGCTTGAGGTTATGAAGTCTTCTAAACAACCTAATATGATAATCAATAGGTAGAAAGTTTGATTAAAATATAGCTATAAATTTATCTCAAGTTTGGATTCTATCCTTACCTTTTTGTTGCCTCTTAGTTTGGATATTATCCCACCAAATTGAAATATGTCCCTTCAATATTGTACATGAAAATATCACATGTTTTGGATCCTCTACATATTCATAAGTGAAGAATCTCTCCATGTTCGTTATCTAGTCAATCAACTCTTCTTGGATTAAACATCCATTAAAACTGGGAGTATCCATATTTGGTTTACTTCCCATGCTTGAGATTGCCTAAATCAATCATTGCTCTAATTCTTATCCTTGCTCTTCATCTTGAGCTTCTAGGTGACCAATATCCTCTTTACTATCACTAACCTCCTCAAGATGAATACCTCTTTGTTGGGCAGTCTCAATTGCATCTAATCTAGTGGTAATTCCTCTCAACATTTCAGCTATGTCTATTGGTCAAGGCACAAGATCATGTAGTCTTCATATTCACTATTGTGTCATATCTACTTTACCATTTATTATAGACCTCTAAAAATAAAATTCTACTATGATACAGTACCGAGAGTAGGGGGTCAATTTAACAACTACCTCCTCAAGTAGCATGATTTTCATAACTCAATTTCAAACTAGAAAATAAGGGACCATTGAATAGCATTCAAATTTGAACAACATTAAAATTATACAATGTTAACAGGGTTACTTGAATGATGATCAGTTGAAGATAATGGCGTTCAAAAAGACTATTTTATGGTAGGATGATCCTCACTATAATGTCACTATAATCTTCTAAATGAACAATACTCTTATCTCCAAATGAATGGCATTTGTTCATCACTTGAATGGTGTTACTTTTTGAACAATAATAATTCTTCAATAGTCATTTTCATACTTGAATGGCACTCACATTCTCCTTTTGAATAATAATAAAAACTTCATTTGAGTGGTAATTTGAGTTGAATGGCTAGCACTTTGAATGGCATCATTGCTTAGACAGTAGTTTGCATGAATGTTTCTCCACGTGAATGTTACTAACATGTTACTTGAATGATAGCTTGTTCTATATTCGAATGGAAATATCTCTTCCTTTTGAATGGTTATTCCACTTGAATATTAATGTTCATTTGAATGACAATGACCACTTAAATGGTCCACTATATTTGATCGACAAGGATATCAATGACAAGTTCTTTTGAACATTAGTTGCTAATCAATCAATTGACTAAATAGACAATTGGTAAGTGAGTTTACATGGTAGTTCAGTAACTACCTATATGACACTATAGTTAAACAATGTGTCAATTGTATTGCAATTTTTGTCCTCCTTGATGGTAGCAACAAATCCTACAATGACTTAGAAATATAACTTGCGTATATAAGATTAACCAAATACTAATACAACATAATCCTTACAAACAATGGGTTGAAAGAAAGTTATATTTCAATTATTCATGAACCTGATTAGACATTACAATAATAGAGTCTACAACTATCTAACAAAACACTCAGCATCCATTTTATGTCTATTGTTGTCCTTACATTTCTCACACACACTTTTGTCTATGCTCTCTTTTGCAGTCTCCTCAGTATGCATGTTGGCCTTTCTTATTTTTCCTAATGATTCTTCCTCTTCCTCTTTCTCTTCCTCTTAATATTTCTCTTTCTTTTCCTCTTCTCTACCTCTTCCTCTTTTATTTCCTCTCTTTTATCTCACTTTTGCATGTTGTTCTACTTTCTCAAATCCTTTATGTCCTATACATGCAATGACAGTTATTGTAATGACTACTGAATTATTTGTCCATAACAACTTCTTTAATTTACTTATTTCTTGGATGCTCTCGCATCATGAAATATTGGATTAATTATTTCAAAGTTCAAGCATTTTGTATTTTGCATAGGATTGGCCCTATCATTATTTGTTGGAATTTATGGCTTGAAAGAAATAATATAATTTTTTCAAAAAAATCTAAAATCATGCCTAAGTTTGGAACTATATTATTGCTTTTATTGTAGAATGTTAACAGATATGGTGCTTATCAATGGAAGTCTTAAGTGTAAAAAAAATGGTGGTAATAACTAGGTTATGGGATTTGAACAGCTATGGAATAATAATCTATGATAATGGTATTAAAACAAGGATCTACTTTCATATAGGGTAAAGTGGTAATGTCGAGAAATTGGGTTTATCAAAATTAATTTTGATGGTGCTTTTAAAGAAAATTTGGAAAAATCCACTAGAGGTGAAAATTTTCAAACTAATGAAGACAAAGTACTCCTCACTTACTCAAATCATATGCAATTTTAACTAAAAACCATGCAAAGGCTAAGGCACTTCTTACAGGGATTACAACAATTCATCATTTACTAATGGAGGTAATCTCTTGGAAATGTGAGCATATTTATAGAGAAGAAAATCATGTAGCAAATAATTTAGCCAATCATGGTGTTGATCTTCATCTTGGTGAAATTTAAATTTTAAAAGACAACTAGCCAAGTGAGATTTTATCTCTTAATCAAAATGATGTTAAGGAGTTGATTGTAGAAACATAGCACTTTGAGAAAGTTGAAGAACATATTTGACAAAAAAGTAAAAATATTTATGATAAAAATGCATGTTGGATATGGTTTAATTGACCTAGAAGCAAATGTAATGTTTTGGTATTTTTGTTGGGAGTGGCTCCCAATAAAAGCCACATATAACTTACCAAAAAAATATTAATAATTAAAACATAACACAAACATTTATAATAATTATACCATGTCTTGTATATCTTTATATATAATATATATCAAAAAATAAATTGTAAAGACACTTGTCATATATAAAATTTCATGTGAATTGCATTAGGTGTATCTTTACAAAACCTAGAAAATAAGTAGAACCTTTATAAAAATACATAATTATGTGTGTTTTTCTCTTCTACACTTCATTCACAATATTTTCTCAACTTAGACCTTCCTCAAAGTCTAAACTAAAGAAACATTTATTCCTTATTGAAGTTGAGCATACTATTTTTTTTAAATAAAATGTTGCAAAAAAAGGCTAATTGTATAACATAATATCATGTTTGTAAACTACAAAATGGAAACATAAATTTTTTCTTCCATTCTTTACAAAGAAAATATCTTTTGAGTTTTGTAAAATTTAGATCCTATACCTATTGAAAATCTTTAGAGTGGCACATATATATAGAGAGAGATATTGCATTGTAATCTTATGAGTTGTAACCTTTTGGGCATAATTAAGAACTTACCTTTCCAACCTAGCAAACAAGATCTCAATCTATCCAAAATTGAATCTCAAAACACCTTTTCTTCGACAAAGTAATATCCATATATGTTGATGGAAATTTTTCAATTTAAACCTGTTGGTCAAATATTTACCTAGTTAACAAAAAATTGTGTTTGTGTGCCTTAGATACGGCCAACATTGAATTATCGGAGAAAATGAATGTCCTCAGTGTCAATTTCTAGAGAGGGTTGGCTCCCTTACTAATCCTAAACTGGTTGAAGACTAGAGATGCAGGAAATAAATTAGAAAATGCAGAAAGAAATGGAAATATGACCATAGGCCGACTACGTAGGATGGGAATAGAATGATAGCAAAAATCCACACCAAGCAACAAATAGCATGTAATAGATAAAGAAACAACAGAATTTACGTAAGACTTTGTACATATAATCTTTCAAATCAACACTCCAGCACTCACTCCTCTCATCAGCAATATTCAAATTCAATTTGCAGAATTTGAATTCAACAACAAATAAAGAATACGAGTGTATATAAGAAATGCAAAAATTAAAAGGTAAAAATGCACCAAGTCATTTGCAAATCCAAGAGCTCTGTATATTCTATTACTGTAGAGAACTTGAAGAGTTTTCTCACAGGATATCTATTTTTTCCAACCCCTTTTAATGTAAGTTTTCTTAGTATTTATAAAGGTTTGCGCCTCTTTCATTAAATACATGAAAGGACCCAATGTCCATAGATCAGATACATAATGATTCATCATTTCTTGGAAATATTCTTTAGACAATCACGATCCAGAAATAATTTGGAGTGACGAGGCATTTTGATCACCACGGCATTAAATTTTGGGCACTTCCATTTTCTTGAAAATCAAACGTATAATTCAATAATTTACTTATTAAATTTGTTTCAGAGAGGAAGTAAAACCTTCGAGAAGATGTTCTTGAAAATAACACAAATTCTTTCCACTTTGCTACCAACATTAAATTGCAGCAATAATTTAAGGCATATCTTCAACCTAAAAATCAAACTTTAATATCGCCCAAGATGATGGCAATTAAAGATCAAATCCTACATCATTTAATTCGGTATATGTTTTCCATAATTTATCCTTAGGTTTCGCGAGAAACTAAACTCATTTGCTTTCACCATGAAAATGCTTTCGTCAAGAAAAATCTTTAAAAATCCTCTTCGTCTGAACTTTGAGAATTTTAATAATGTTTGTCCCCCAAACAAAGAGATGAATGCAATTATACTTTGAAACATCTTTGCCCCTACTTTTCAAACTTTAACAACACTCACTCAAAATAAGTGGTGAACACGATTTTTATTTGGAACAATTTAAAATCACCTCCGCTTCAAATGCTTTAGCCGAATGGAACTTCTAATATGTGTTCTCTCCTTGAAAAAGGTGAAACGCATCTTCGTTGAAGTGCAAAGGTAAAACCAATTTTAATTTTCTTTGTTTCCCAATTATACATTCCAATTTTGTTCGCCCCAAAAAGGAGTGAACGAGACCATCGCCCATACTTCGGGGCGACTGCGTCGACATACTTTAAAACATGTTTGCCCAACCAAAGGGCGAACACGGCGTTCACCCTTTTTAAGGGGCAAACGCGATCGTGTTTCAACACCTCAACCAAATTTTATCATTTTGATTCGCTTCTACTCTTTTACTGTGACTTCAATTCTCTCGTTCATTCAACTTCTTCTATGGGTGATTCAATCATATTTAATTTGAATCCAATTTCCAAGCTATGATTGGGATTAGAATGTTTATTTTTCAAATGAAAAATTATATACATAAAAAAAAATTGAAATGACTGTAATGTTTGTTTTAAAATTAAGCAAGATGCTACATCATGAATTTTTACATTATAATCAGTAATTTATTTAAACCAATGTGGCATAGTGCAAAACTGTCAATATTTCTAGCGACTCTCAGGGTATCCAGCTCGCATGGATGCAAGCGATCCTAGGCCTTAATCCAATGGGTTATCTTGAGTCTTCTTTCCAACCTCTGTGGCTGGTGTCTTCAATGTAGACACCTTCTGACATTTTTCCTCTTCAACTTTCTCAGTAGCTTCGGCTTCTGCTATAACTCGAAGTACTTATGCTCATTCCTGCTCTTCAACTACTTTCATGGCTACTTCTTTTTTTGCTTATGCTTGTTCTTCCTGTTCTATGAGGCTCTCAAAAGTGATATCATAAACTGCCACTACATCTTTTCATGCCTCTATGGTGAACAATGAAGGAATACTCAAAATTTCGTATACAAAGCACAAATTTTGAATATCTTCCAAGCTCAGGCACCATGCTCATTGGGCTAACTCAAACAACGAAAGCTCCATACGAGTGTACTTTTGCATGAATGGCAACACCTAAACATATGTGAGAGGCTCCTCCCAAGCATCAATCTTAGAGGTATCTTCAACAAACTACTTTCATGCTACCTCCAATTGTGCTTGTGTAAGAGGTTCACCCTAGTCATCAATAAATTCTAGAAAACTCATGTTACATAGAGCATTAAGATGAGTCATCGAAATAGTGTGTTCCTACTCTATGGAATTTAGAATTTTTTGACCTTCCCGCACAAGATCCATCTACTGAAAATAGCTGTGCAATGTAATTTTTGCAGCTGACTAGGAATGGTCCATCTCACTCAAGGGTATTACATACATAGTGGAATTTGCCAAGGCCTGTATTTTGACTACCATCTCCATATGGAGCGATAGTAACTCCTCTGTGTTGTCAATTATATGTTGTCCCATTTGAATCTAAATGTGAGCCGCCCATAAGTAATGTAGAGCTTGAAATGCTTCTAGATCCAAATTTTCACAGTTTTATGTGGAGTGAAGGCGGGATTCTTTGATGTTATCTCAGGAAAAACCCACAACTTGAGAAGATTTCTCATCTAATTGAGTCTGGACAACTTCTAGCTTCAGGTGAAGGTTGTTCATCTCAATCTGGGCTATATCTCTTTATTTCAAGTGCACTCCTACCTGTCATCATAAGTGCTCATTATTTGTAGCGGTTATTTCCTCCTGTGCTCTACTTTTAGCCAAGGTTGTCTTGAGTTCAATGATCTTGTCAACCTAATCAAAATATTTATGTTTATAGTGCTCACCGTGAAGCTAAACTGAACTCATGCCCACTATATGTTGCCCATATTTTCTATAGGATCAATCCTTGTGAGGCCTTCTTTTATGGTCTCAAAAATAAGATCGTCTGGCAACAATTCTCCTTGAGGCTTCTGAACCAATGGAGTAATTTTGGTGATATGAGCCTCCATTACAATATGATTGAAAGCAACTTTCTTAAGAGGATGTGCAGGTGCGAGAGCCTCTTTGCACCGCTTACTTTTCAACCACTGCGACGAACTCAAGTGAGCCCTATTGATCTTTTCTACATCGAACTGCTTAAATGCCATCTAAACATCAGGAAAACCTTGCAATTCCAAAAATAGAGTGAATGGAATGATGGCATCATAGTAATTAGGCTATAAAACGGATGTGGTAGTTAAAATTAGAGGAATGGAAATAGTGGGATGGATGGGTGGATCAGTTTTAACTATGGTTATGTTCACTCCGGAGGAGCTTGCATACTTATAACTTCGGTGGAAACAATAGTGATAATGGATGTGGAAGAGCATGAAAATGGATTCGACCTCGATGCATATGAACGAAAATAAATGGAGGACGAAGAAAAGGGAATACAAGATGGAACAGTAGTAACTTTGGGAAAAGAATAAGAAGGAAGTGGAATGGATACATAAGGCATACCAAAAGGTGGGGAAATGGACACAAAAACTTATGGGAGTGAATCGAAATAAGTTACTACATGCTCCAATAAAGAAGGAGAAGAAGAAGAAGGAAGGGGAGACGTACCTTTGGGCGCGAGCACTGTGTGATGCGAATATGGAGGCAGCTATAAAATATTTGCTTCTTGTTGCTCCTTTGCTACCTATTCAACATTTACTTGGCTCTCCATGACCTCCTCCTATGGTGGTTCTAACGGTTGGTCTTCGTTCTATACTCGAACTATCAGAAATATTTTTACAACCATGGTTGGAGCATCGATCTTCATGAGAGGAGAGACAACTATATCAAATACAACCAAAGCTATAGTAACTGTAGTAACTGGAACATCGATGGAAGAAATTATAATAGCATCAGCCCTTGGTTTCTTCACTACCTTGGAAAATGGTGGCTTTTTTTGCACATCTTGCTTTTTTGAGATGGATGATTATTCAAATTTATGTCTTGTTTGCAACAATCTCCGCTTAAACACGTATTGTTGTTCCTCTTCCTTAGGAGTCTCTTCTTCAACCAAAGTACGTTGTCCCTCAAAATTGCTTTCACCACTATCGAATTGTTGAAAACCATGCGATAAAATATTGGTGAAAGTAACTGGCTGATAAGAATCAACATATTCATCATAAACCTCTAAAAAGGCATCATCTAGTTTGAGCCCATAAGGAGTCTTTGGCTTTCCTCGATGAACCTGCATTATCCACCAATTCAATATCTTTTCTTCGGACCATTCAGGATTACTGGCTTTAACCTGACTAAACAATCTAGGCGGAGGGACTTGAGATCTATACTCTACTTCTTTCTCATAGCAGTCATGCCAAGGGGCAAGTGTAGCCATTTTCTCAATATGCCAACTCATGTCAGTCCCATTGAAATTATTTATGTTGGGCTCAATATCAGGTTGAGGAAAACAATGAAATGATTTGAACTTGATAATTTCCTTAAACTTACCCAATGACACCGCTAGTGCTAGGGTTTTATTTAGACACACACTTTATGCAAGTTACAACCTATATCATAATCTTGCATGCTCTAATATATGACACTTTATTCTCTCCAATCATGGTCTCCCACACCACCTCACCTTAATAATCATCTAATCATCATCTTGGAATTTTAACCCCACCCTACCTAGCTAATACTCTCTTAGTTTTCTAATGGAGCATTAGTAATAACACCCCCTCTCAAGGTCAACTTTTTCCTCTAAGAAAGCTAGGTTTTGATGCTCCTTACCTACACCATTATCTTGCATCTACATGACCAGGTGTATTATTTTAATTTTATTTAGGAAAATTTACTTTTCCCTCTAAAAATAATTAAAAAAATACCTTGGGCATGCCACATTTCAATGCTACCTAGCATTTAAATATCATACTAGACATGTAAACAAACGATGCTCCTATTACAAAATTGGGGTATCTATGATAATTTTGAACATGTTTATTGTATAATGAACACATAAAAAAGTTGTAAAATATAGACACCCATTTTTTTGCACCTTAGTCTACTCATCCACTAATACCACATATGGGAAATTAACATTTCTTTATTTTTTTAAATAGAAATTAAACACTCCACCAAAATAGGCTCAAAAGAGCTTTCCAATGAGTATAAATATGCCTATGCTCTTGTTATGGTCAATCCCATAAAATCTACTTCTTTTATGCATTATCATGTCTACAATGATAAAGCATTGTGGACTCTTGTCCCTAATGATAAAGAGTTCCAGCCTCTTTTCCACAATAGTAAAGTATCATGGACTTCTATCTGGAATTATAAAGCATTATAGAATCCTCTTTGCAACAATAAATTATGTGGATCTTCTATTTATAGCAATAAAATGTTGCAAACTCTATTTTGGCAGTATTCTACGATGAACCTATCATAGGTTCTACATTCTAAGCCCATGGAATCCACATCCATTTTAATTTTACTTAAAAAATTGGGTTGTGCAACGATCATATTCCAAATTATCAACCTAAATTAATTAAAAACTATCGAAATTGATAACTAGGCAAGTTTTGATGATCATGTAATGGTAATTGTCTTACCCTTTGCTCTAGCAAATGCAAAATTTCTGAGGGAATGTTTAGACATCATCCCAGTCTAACCAATCATTGTCCTTTTAGTTACTCAAAAGTGTGTCTTTGTCAACAACCCTTGCCTAATTGTGATAGTATTTATTAATTTCCCAAGCTCACCATCCATCTAGTCATAACTACACTTACTCAGACAACTATAGCTGCATACAAGCTTTTATATTATTAAATATTGAAGGAATTCTTTGAGGATATTCTCAGTGATTTAGTATGAAGATTTATCTTCTTAATATAACCTTAGAAAGGTAACTCTTCAATACTTGTATATTGTACTCCTCACATATCTACGAGTTGTATATTTTCCTATTCTATGAACAAGACAAATCCTCACATATCTTACTTTCTCATCTTGCCACTTTTATACATGACTTTTGGTTTTACATTAACTTGAACACTTTACTCTATGACATATTGCACACTCCTATATCTACACACTTGTACACATTAATACATGACACTTGTGCACTTTCTCACTGCTCACACTTGCACACATAATTACATGACACTTGTGAACATACTACACATGAACACATACATAAAAGAAAAATATAAATCATACTCCTAAACTATAGACTCACACCATAATATATTACATATTTATATTTGTACCATTAAAGTACTATAGGGGTACATTACCATATACCAAATAATTTAATATTCTCCAACATCTCAATCCATCACTTGTCAATCTTAGACATTGGTATCTAGGGCACTCAATTTAGAACCTTAGAGGTACATGCCCTTAGGCTCTATATCTTAATAAAGGACACTTATTTTATTAATTTTATTTTTAAATATTTGTATGGGGAACCTTATTTGTTGGTACAAGAAAATAATATTTAAGATCATAAAATTAGCATCATAGACCCACATATCTCTATACTTTGTATCTTAATGAGTTGATATGTAGATCCTCAATATTGAATATACAATAAATAAGTCCTTATAAGTTGATCTCATAGATCTTAACTTTAAGACCATAATTGAATTATTTATAGATATACCTTACTTATCCTACTCAAAACTTTAGTGTATAGATAATTAATTCCTTGACCATACAACCATGACCCTTAGAACCCTTGATAATTAAGCGAAGATACAGAATTAAGACACATTAGACTTATCTATTGTCAATATTTCAAGAAGCATCATGTCCTACACTACCCTCTTATGGTTTTAGCAACATTCCATCATATCAATAGAAAGAAAGAAAGAGAAATAAAATCTATATGACATCTTATTATGAGAATGGAGTGATATAATTTGTATGGAACTATGAGGCCCTTTATATAGGAATATAAATTCCTTGGACAACACTCTACCTAGTTTTACAAGGGGACACCTTGTACATTTACAACTTGTACATTGACACTTGTGCATATGTTACTTCTTCCTCAAGTATCTCCTACTATAAAAATTTATCTAAGGTGGTACATTGATATGTACCTAAATAATGTAATATACTCTAAAACCCCCTTGTATTACATTATTTAGGTATTGAATACCTTAGTCTTTAATATGGATCTTTGTATTTGTCTTCATTCTGCAAGTGGTCTTGGATTTGATCTTTTGCTTGAGCTTCACCTTTTTTCTTGACTCTGTATTTTGACTTTGGCACTTTTACTATTTTCCTTCTACTATTGTTGAAAAATTTCATAACTTTCCTATGTTCATCTCTATACCTTGAGAAGTATACTCGAGAAAACTCACTAATGAAGTTTTTTTTATGGTATATATCTAGTCAAAAAAATAAGTTTCTTTGTACCAACAATGTATTTGAGAATGATTGGTTCCTCTACAAATTTTACAGCTATGGAGATTCTAGCATCTCTCTATCTTGTACCAATATTTGCTACAATGATTGCACCTATTTTTTGTAGACAAATCCATTTGGCTATTATGTCCTTCATAGAAACTATTCCTTGCAATATTTGTTACAAATTTGATATCACTAACTTCAGTTCCTTACTTGTTGCTAGTCTGATCTGTATATTCAAGACCTTCATACTCTGATATAATTTATGATTTTATTGGTTCTTTCAATCCATGTTCATATTTTTCTGATCCTGTATCCTCATATATTATCATATTTGAACAAAAACCATTAGTATGAACAATACAATCATTATAATGATCTTTGTTACCATCAATATGATCTTGTGCATCATGATATCTATCATCATCTATATCTATGACTTCATCAACTCTAGTAACATGAATTTTTTTCAACTATCATAAACTATGTCTAAATCACTTGTATCACATATAGCATCGAGTATTTGTAACAAGTTCTTCTATCTTTGTCAAGGATTCTAGATCACTAGTGTCAATGCTTGCATTGTAATATTCCCTTTCATTTTGACAAGAATCATGATTTACATCTTTATCCATTTGAAGAAGATCACTAGTATCATGGCATGCATCAATCATCAATAAGTTATTTGTATCATTAGAGATATCTTTCATTTCTATCTTGTTTTTTACCTCTTTAACTTTATCTTGTTCTCTTATCTTAGAAACATTGAGAGTGACAATTCCTTTGTAGATTATCTTCCATAGATTGGTAGGTATAGTAACAAAATATTCATAGTAATCATTAGCATTACTAAGGATATTTTGCATGTATTTTTGAAGAGTAGAATAATCCCCTTTTTCTATTTCACTAGTAATATCTACAAGCATATTGTTTAAAGCATTTGCTTCATCTATATACATGTTCTTCAAATATTTTATTGTGTCCTCTTGTATTCTATTCTTGATTTTGAGAACATCATTAGAGAGTAATGCCATATACATTATTTTTCCTATATCATTAGGTAAGGTGAAAACATATTTTGAGTTTTCAATTGCTTCTCCAATTTTTGAATTTAAATAATCTCCTAGTGTTGATAAACTTTCATTTTTGGCCTCTCTCACGATTGATTGCAATACCTTCTTTCTCTTTATAGATGTATTCTCTTTACTTTCAATTTTTTTTGTCATCTTTTGTGTGCATCCTTTTAGTAGTTGCAATCATCTCTTAATATTTTCTAGTGATTCATCTTGAATGTAGATTTCTTCTTCCTAAAAGTTTGAGTCTTCTCCAATGTAAATTAGTTCTTCTTGTATGCATAGGTTTTCTTCTTCTAACAATTCTTGAAGTTCTAGTTTTTGATTTTATGCTTTTAAATTACTTGTTTTATTTTTCATCTGCTTTCTTTTTGCCATGTTCCTTTGATGTAGGCTACCTTATGGCTCCCTAGATAAGATATTTAGAGTTTTGTAAACTATATTTACAAAATTCAATATCCTAATTTTATGTAGTAGACCTTATCTCTCCAATGTTATTAATTTTCAAATATTGAATTTGGTTTACAAAACCTAAATGATTGAGTACAAAACTTGTAATACTCTACGTAGATTATCTTTTAATTCCCAAGTAATTTAATGAAGTCTTCTAAATTCCAATGTTCTAGATTTTGGTGTAGTATTTCTTATGTCTCCCTAATTTGGAACTTTTAGAAAATAATAATATTTCTATTTCAAAGAAGAAATCCTTATATCTCCTAATTATTTGCAAATATGCAATAATATCCTTGTTTTAATTTATTTTTAATCTACTAAAGTTGTAAACTCCAACTTTTATTTTTTAAGCGAAAAACCCCTTGCGGAACCGCCTTGGTCTGAGAGACCACGAACAGGGGGTTCTACACCGTCAAAGTCACCCGAGGGTCACACCCGACCCTGCTTGCACCAACATTATCAATTGGATTTTAGATACCCAATTCAGATTTTTGGTAGGGTGGATATTTGAACCTGGGACCTCCCTTGGAAAATTGCCCTCTCCTCTCCAACTCACCAACAACACCTAGGTTTGTAAACTCCAACTTTAGCATGGGGCAAATAACTTTGAAAAAATAAATTGCCTCTAGAATAAAATTGGTCTTCTTTCTTTGACCGATGATAGCTTATTTCACTGCCTTGTATCTTTTTCTAAAGCCAAATATTTATTATCTCTGATAGGCATGTTTTGGTCAATAATAACTTGGTGTGCTTCTCTCTTGCAAACAGTGGCTTTTATATAGTGTATCTCTTATGTATAAACCTTTCAACCAATATACTTCGATGAGTGTGGTGTTTTCAACTCAACGACATGCTCCACCTAGATGTGTTGTGTTAGTGCAATTTTTTTTTATAATGTATCCTTCACACTATACTTCAATTCTTTGGTGACCATTAGCTAATTATTTCACTACCTTAAAGACTATGCGCATTCCTTTCAACATTGTTTGATAGTGCTACCTTATTAGGTGCTTTGCATATAGGTTTGATCAAAAGAAACAACTATCTTGCTTGTGCTAAGACGGTTAGAAATGCCCCTACTTTCGTGGATGAATATTTTGAAGAAAATATGATTTACTTTAATTTTGTAACTCCTTTGTAAATATGCTCACTAGTCAACAATGTTGTGTGGTTCTTGAGTGTAACAATTGTGGTCAATGTTTGGCCTCCTGAAGATGCTTCAATAGCTATGATTTTGATGTTTGGGCCCCAACAACTATATTGCACTCCACTTAGATGAATTTATTATTTCCTTCAATGGATATTTTGAGTATGAATTTGCTTAGGGTAATTGATGATTATAATTGATGCAAGCTCTCTTCAATCTTTGATGGTAGATGTATATCAATAAGGACAATGTGTTCTCTCCTCCTTTGACTCCTTGACTAGCTTCTTGATTGTTCCCTTGATTCGTGCTAGCTATAAATGTGTGGAAAATTGTATCTTCTATGAGCGCTCTCCTTCAACAAGCATGGTCATTAAATGTTTTTCTCATTTTATACGGTATTGTAACTATGTGTACGCTCATTTTCAAGTTGATGTGTTATTCCAATGGCTAACTTTAAGCTTGACCTTTGCTATCTTTGCTCTTGTTCTCCTTCAACTGGATGTTCACAGTATTCAACTACCAACCTACTCTGCAAATCTACATAGGCTTTGAAAATATCTATTTTTGATTGTTATAATGATTAGAACTAATGCGCCATGTGTAACGACTATCCTTCATGACTGATTCTCTTTACATGTGCAAGATTAAGCATTACTTTGAATGCTCATTTGAAAGGTGTTATGGTATTTTTGATGGTGATAAGTGGAACCTTGCATGTACCTTCTTCTTCAATATATCTAGATGCCTCAACATATTCTTGCAAGCTTTTTTCTTCTTGCTTCTTGAACATATTCTTACCAACTATTGCAAGCTTGGGATGACTCATTTCTAGAAAAGATGAATGATGCACTTTTCCCAAAGTTGGCTGCAACTATGTGAGTTCTAGAGCAATCCAAATCATGTCCTATAATTATTTCTTGATTGGCATCTAGAGCTTGGTAATTCACCTAATATTTTATCCTTCTTTTCTTGTAATACCTTCCTTCTTATGTGGATGGTGATTTGTCATTGGTCCTTTGCTGATGCTATGCAATAGATGCTTGCAGGTTGTTTTTTGTTCATGGGTGCTTACCTTAGCATCTGAGTTGGTGCTTCTATACATGAAATGATTATGCTTTACCTTGTGTCTTTGGACACTCTAAGCTTGATGCTTGTGATACCTAGCTTGGCTCGCCTTTTCTTCCTAAAATAGTCGCTTGGAGATTGTACTTTTGTTATCTGTAACAGGTCTTTTAGACACTCCTATTCTTCTCCCTATTTGCTGTAAGGGAATACCGATGCCAATGTAATGCAAAAACATTTGTAATAGATAGGATCGAATCCTTTAATTTTCACTATAGCTTTATGTATCCTTGAGTCTTCCTGTTGAAGTTTCTCTCAATGATTTCAATAATGGCTTTCTTCTCTACTTCTTGGAGGAATATCAATCTGTTTGATGACTTCTCTAGCCACAATAGATTGAAAATTTTGTGCACTAAATAGTGTCTCTAAACACTTTGATATTAGCATATTTTGTGCTCTTTGGCTTTCACAACCAATGCATAAATTAATTTTTAAGATTAATAAGCTAAATAATTTGAAATAGTGCAATAGTAATCTCACCTTATTTCTTGTTTAATGCACTAATAAAAAAACTCTTAAAAATCTCTCAAATGCACTAATAATATCTATAAATTTAAGTAAGAATAATGTAATAGGAAGATGGTATTTTCCTTTTTATCAAAATATATCTAACTTCTCTTTAATGTGTAGTTTTAATCCTTAAAATAAACTATATTATGCACCCCCTTGAAGATTATAATATGCAACCTTCTCTTAGAAAATTTAAGAATCTTAATATGGTGCTTAACGTAACGTGATAATCAACCAGATTAATGTTCAAAAATAAACCTTTTTACATCCAATTTTCTTACCTTTATTGATCTGTAGATGAAGGATTTCTAAGTGATTTGATTCACCTTATTGTTGCCATAAAACTAGATGTATTTGTGGCTCTGCTTGATTGTCTTCTTCCTTCACCAAATTGTAGCTCTCTAATGCTATTTAATTACTGCTTGAATTTGAATAATTTGATTCACCAAGTCTCTATCTGGAATGGTGGTTGCTCATAGCTATGAACCCTTATGGTTTCTTGCCTTGAAAGTGTAGTAGATGGCTTTAACTTCTCCTTCAGGATGTGGCATGGAAATATGAAGTTTGACACAATGCTTGCCAGATATTTCTTCTTTGGTCTTGTTATCGAATGGAAACAGTTGTCCCAAATCCTTCACTATCAGGAACTTTTCCTTGGTAGTGGATTTCTCCAGCAAGTTCTCCTAGGAATTCCTTTTGATGGATTTTTTCTAACTTCTTCAATAAGGATCTCCAAGCATTTTTTTGAGACCTCTTCAAGGTCTTCTCCTTGTACTTCCTCTGGTCTTCTTAATGAGACCTTTGTGGGTCTTTTCAGATTCCTTTTAAAAAATTATTTAATTAGCAAGGGGATATTCAATCCCCTACCTTCTCTGGACTTTTCTCTAAAGTCTCTTATTGAATCTTGAAACAAGGCTTCTAGAGTCTTCTATCAATTAATATTGAGACTACAATATTTTACATGTAGTGGTGCACAAATGCAAATCCGGTTTACAAAGATGCAGTAAGGTTCAGTCCGACAAGAGCAATGGTGATCCTTATATCTCTATTGACCTACTAGACTTCTCTTATGATGACTTTTGCAAGTGGCAGTGCACAATGGCAAGTTCAGTTTGTAAAAATATAAAGAGGAAATATGATGGATGTAGGTCCTCGTATTCCTATCTCGATTCATCATGGCTCTAATACCACTGATGGTTTTAGCACCATTCCATCATATCAAGAGAAAGAGAGAAAGAATAGCTATACAACATTTTATTATGAGAATGGAGTGATACAATCCGAATGGAACTATGAGACCCTTTATATAGGAATATGGATTCCTTGGCCAACACTCTACCTAGCTATACAAGGGGACACCTTGCACATTTACAACTTGCACATTGACACTTGTGCATATGTTACTTCTTCCCCAAGTAACTCCTAATCTAATAATGTATCTAAGGTGGTACATTGATATGTACCTAAATAATGTAATATACTCTAACACCCTCATGGTAACCCTATTGATAATGTATGCACACAAGTGATGGATTCACCCTAGAATTTATGATACATCCTTTGGAATTAATCATGCATCATGCCATATCTACGATCACCCTATTTTTTTCTTTTAACTACAAAATTCTACTCAAGAGTATAAAGAACAATAATTGGATATGCAATACTATGAAAAGTCAAAAAATCATAACATTCATAACTAATGTACTCATCTCCTCCACCTATCTTAAGGTATTTGATCTTTCTATCCAACTAATTCTCAATAATAGAATTTAATGTCTTGAATTTCTCAAAGACCTCATCCTTAGTTTAAATATTATATAACCATAAGAACCTATTTTTAAAAAGATATGGTGTGCCCATATGTCCACAAATTTCACCGTATATAATCTCCAAGGGAAGAGAAACTTGTCTTACAAGTCTTCCTAACATGCTTCCCTAAAATACATCCCTTGCATGCACCACTTTGAGGAGATACATGTGCACCACTTGGATGGGATATGTGTGCATCACTTGGAAGGGATATGTATAGAATTATAATGGTGTTATCTAACAATGGCTCATGTATCTCAAAGATCCACAATTGAGATGCCCAAGCTTATGGTTCGACTACTAAGTTTTATCATTTGCATGTACAATCATAGCAACAAAAATTTTCTTCCTAAAATAAGAAATAGAAGGGGATGGTCTTTCTCCTAACATATACATTTCATTTGACTCATAACAATAGACAAAAGAAAAAATTGTAAACCCATTGTTTATATCCTTAATTATCTAATGATTAGGTCATAATTCTATCTTTTTATTTATATGTGTAATGTGATAAATAAATAAGAGGCTAGGGTCAACATTAAGAACATGAAGTACCTCGTGAAATAAGAATATCCAATGATGTTTTTCCATATCCTACAACTTGCAATGAAGAATCATCTCCAATAACAACACATTTCCCTCAATATGATTTGTTGCATCCTTGCAATAAATGTTTATGCTTCATAATGTGTCTAGTTTCTCCTAAATATACAATCCACTCATCAAAATAAGTGGATGTCCAATATGCTAAATGAATAACTATTATACCTATGATGTTTATCCATAAAGGTTGTCCTCACCTATGCATAGAAGAGAGCAATATCAGCACTTGTATTTCTTGCTACTTCCTCAAGCTTCTTGATTCAAATTCAAAGCTTCTTGGGCTTCTTTTAATTTTTAGCTTTGGCAACAACTTCTTTTATATAGGCTTAATTGATCATATAATTACCCGTATGCCTTTGTCTTCTAGCCTAGTGATGCAAAAAGTACTTGAAGATGTCATCAATTGGTTGTATAGGATAGTTGGAAAAGTACACATGAAGCACCTCAAATACAACTATCTCATATCTGCAAAATATTGTTGAAGATAATATTCAATAGTTCAATGTTCTTTTCCATTTCCACAACTCTATATTTTCTCCTACCACTTTAGGTAATCCTCTTGCAATCTAGATATTTTTTTAAAAAAAAATTAAGTTACTAATATACTCATAAACATTATTAAATGAGTCTATAGACAAAGTTGTAAGATTAGCCTCCAACTTATTGATTTGTGTGGAATCCATATGATTACACAAACCCTAAAATTTCTCAAGCAACTCCTTAGGGGTTTTGTGTTTCTAATATGTGTTTCATAAATATTATCAACATGAAGGGCTATAACACCATGACCCTTATCCTTCTTATCTCTATAAACATGTTTTATTTTTAGAGTGAATAGCACAAAGATTACGTATTCATATATTTGAGTAACTCCTTTCTCTAGAGAAAAGCCTCAATATTGATCCTCCAAATCAACTATCTAATAAAACACTCAGCATCCATTTTATGTCTATTGTTGTCCTTACATTTCTCACACACACTTTTGTCTATGCTCTCTTTTGTAGTCTCCTAGTTATGCATGTTGGCCTTTCTTATTTTTCCTAATGATTCTTCCTCTTCCTCTTTCTCTTTCTCTTCCTCTTTATCTTCTCTTTCTCTTCCTCTTTCTCTTCCTCTTAATATTTCTCTTTCTTTTCCTCTTCTCTACCTCTTCCTCTTTTATTTCCTCTCTTTTATCTCACTTTTGCATGTTGTTCTACTTTCTCAAATCCTTTATGTCCTATACATGCAATGACAGTTATTGTAATGACTACTGAATTATTTGTCCATAACAAATTCTTTAATATACTTATTGCTTGGATGCTCTCGAATCATGAAATATTGGATTAATTATTTCAAAGTTCAAGCATTTTGTATTTTGCATAGGATTGGCCCTATCATTATTTGTTGGAATTTATGGCTTGAAATAAATAATATAATTTTTTCAAAAAAATCTAACAATCATGCCTAAGTTTGGAACTATACTATTGCTTTTATTGTAGAATGTTAACAGATATGGTGCTTATCAATGGAAGTCTTAAGTGTAAAAAAAATGGTGGTAATAACTAGGTTACGAGATTTGAAT
This sequence comes from Wollemia nobilis, assembly GCA_028583015.1. Taxonomy (NCBI): domain Eukaryota; kingdom Viridiplantae; phylum Streptophyta; class Pinopsida; order Araucariales; family Araucariaceae; genus Wollemia; species Wollemia nobilis. Next base: position 9,399,086 of record JAQPPZ010017089.1, read on the forward strand.
AGCTATGGAAGAATAATCTATGATAATGGTATTAAAACAAGGATCTACTTTCATCTAGGGTAAAGTGGTAATGTCGAGAAATTGGGTTTGTCAAAATTAATTTTGATGGTGCTTTTAAAGAAAATTTGGAAAAATCCACTAGAGGTGAAAATTTTCAAACTAATGAAGACAAAGTACTCCTCACTTACTCAAAATCATATGCAATTTTAACTAAAAACCATGCAAAGGCTAAGGCACTTCTTACAGGGATTACAACAATTCATCATTTACTAATGGAGGTAATCTCTTGGAAATGCGAGCATATTTATAGAGAAGAAAGTCAGGTAGCAAATAATTTAGCCAATCATGGTGTTTGTCTTCATCTTGGTGAAATTTAAATTTTAAAAGACAACTAGCCAAGTGAGATTTTATCTCTTAATCAAAATGATGTTAAGGAGTTGATTGTAAAAACATAGCACTTTGAGAAAGTTGAAGAATATATTTGATAGAAAAGTAAAAATATTTATGATAAAAATGCATGTTGGATATGGTTTAATTGACCTAGAAGCAAATGTAATGTTTTGGTATTTTTGTTGGGAGTGGCTCCCAATAAAAGCCACCTATAACTTACCAAAAAAATATTAATAATTAAAACATAACACAAACATTTATAATAATTATACCATGTCTTGTATATCTTTATATATAATATATATCCAAAAAATAAATGGTAAAGACACTTGTCATATATAAAATTTCATGTGAATTGCATTAGGTGTATCTTTACAAAACCTAGAAAATAAGTAGAACCTTTATAAAAATACATAATTATGTGTGTGTTTCTCTTCTACACTTCATTCACAATATTTTCTCAACTTAGACCTTCCTCAAAGTCTAAACTAAAGAAACATTTATTCCTTATTGAAGTTGAGCATACTATTTTTTTTAAATAAAATGTTGCAAAAAAAGGCTAATTGTATAACATAATATCATGTTTGTACACTACAAAATGGAAACATAAATTTTTTCTTCCATTTTTTACAAAGAAAATATCTTTTGAGTTTTGTAAAATTTAGATCCTATACCTATTGAAAATCTTTAGAGTGGCACATATATATATAGAGAGATATTGCATTGTAGGCTTATGATTTGTAACCTTTTGGGCATAATTAAGAACTTACCTTTCCAACCTAGGAAACAAGATCTCAATCTATCCAAAATTGAATCTCAAAACACCTTTTCTTCGACAAAGTAATATCCATATATGTTGATGGAAATTTTTCAATTTAAACCTGTTGGTCAAATATCTGCCTAATTAACAAAAACTGCGTTTGTGCGCCCTAGATACGACCAACATTGAATGATCGAAGGAAAGGAATGTCCTCCGTGTCAATATCCAGAGAGGGTTGGCTCCCTTACTAATCCTAAACTGGTTGAAGACTAGAGATGCAAGAAAGAAATTAGAAAATGCGGAAAGAAATGGAAATATGGCCACAGGCCGACTGTGTAGGATGGGAATAGACTGATAGCAAGAATCCACACCAAGCAATGAATAGCATGCAATAGATAAAGAAACAACAGAATTTACTTAAAACTTTGCACATATAATCTTTCAAATCGGCACTCCAACACTCACTCCTCTCATCAACAATATTCAAATTCAATTTGCAGAATTTAAATTCAGCAGCAAATAAAGAATACGAGTGTATAAAAGAAATGCGTAAATCAAAAGACAATAATGCACCAAGTCATTTGCAAATCCAAGAGCTTTGTATGTCTATTATTGTAGAGAACTTGAAGAGTTTTCTCGTAGGATATCTATTTTTTCCAACCCCTTACAATGAAAGTTTGCTTAGTATTTATAGAGGTTTGCGCCTCTTTCATTAAATACATGAAAGGACCCAATGTCCATAGATCAGAGACATAATGAGTCATCATTTCTTGGAAATATTCTTCTGACAATCACGATCCGAAAATGATTTGGAGTGACGAGGCATTTTGATCACCACGACATTAAATTTTGGGCACCTCCATTTTCTTGAAAATCAAACATATGCTTCAATAATTTACTCCTCATTAAATTTGCTTCAGAGAGGAAGTAAAACCTTCGAGAAGATGTTCTTGAAAATAACACAAATGCTTTCCACTTTGCCACCAACATTAAATTGTAGTAATAATTTAAGGCATATCTTCAACCAAAAAATCAAACTTTAATATCGCCCAAGATGATGGCAATTAAAGATCAAATCCTGCATCATTTAATTCGGCATATGTTTTCCATAATTTATCCTTAGGTGCCATGAGCAACTGAACTCATTTGCTTTCACCATGAAAATGCTTTCATCAAGAAAAATCTTTAAAAATCCTCTTCACCTGAACTTTGAGAATTTTAATAACATTTGTTCCCCAACAAAGAGACGAACGTGATTGCCTTTTGAAACAACTTCACCCCTTCCTTTTAAACTTCAACAACACTCACCCAAAACAAGGGGTGAACATGATTTTTATTTAGAACAATTTAAAATCACCTACACTTCAAACGCTTTCGCCAAATGGAACTTCTAATATGTGTTCACTCCTTAAAAAGGTGAAACACATCTCCGTCGAAGTGCAAAGGTAAAACCAATTTTAATTTTCTTTGTTGCCCAATTATACATTCCAATGTCATTCACCCCCAAAAGGGGTGAACGAGATCATCACCCATACTTTGGGGTGACTGCGTCGGCATACTTTAAAACCTGTTCGCCCAACCAAAGGGTGAACATGACGTTCACCCTTTTTAAGGGGCGAACGCGATCACGTTTCAACACCTCAACCAAATTTCATCATTTTTATTTGCTACTGCTCTTTTACTATGACTTCAATTCTCTTGCTCTTTCAACTTCTTCTATGGGTGATTCAATCAAATTAATTTGAAGTCGATTTCCAAGCTATGATTGGGATTAGAATGTTTATTTTTCAAATGAAAAATTACATACATAAAAAAAACTGAAATGATTACAATGTTTGTTTTAAAATTAAGCAAGATGCTACATCATGAATTTTTACATTACAATCAACAATTTATTTAAAACCAATGTGGCATAGTGTAAAACTACCAATATTTCTAGCGGCTCTCGGGGTATCCAGCTCGCATGGATGCAAGTGATCCTAGGCCTTAATCCATTGGGTGATCTTGAGTCTTCTTTCCAACCTCCTTGGCTGGTGCCTTTGATGTAGATGCCTTCTGATGCTCCTCCTCTTCAGCTTTCTCAGTGGCTTCTGCTTTTGCTACAACTCGAAGTACTTCTGCTCGTTCCTGCTCTTCAACTGCTTTTGTGGCTGCTTCTTTTTTTGCCTCTGCTTGTTCTGCCTATTCTTTGAGGCTCTCAAAAGTGAGCTCATAAACTACAACCACGTATTTCCATACCTCTATGGTGAACAAGGAAGGAGTACTCAGGGATTCATATACAAAGCACAAATTTTGAATATCTTCCAAGCTCAGGCACCTCGCTCATTGGGCTAACTCAAACAGTGAAAGCTCCATACGAGTGTACTTCTGCATGAATGGCAACACCTGAACATCCATGATAGGTTCCTCCCAAGCATCAATATCAGAGGTATCTTCAACAAACTACTTCCATGCCACCTCTAATTGTGCTTGTGGAAGAGGTTCACCCCACTCATCAATAAATTCTAGAAAACCCATGTCGCGTAGAGCGTTAAGATGAGTCATCAAAATAGTGTGTTCCCACTCTATGGCATTTAGAATTTTTTGACCTTCCCACATGAGATCCATCTACTAAAAATAGCTGTGCAATGTGACTTTTGCAGCTGACCAAGAATGGTCCATCTCACTCAAGGGTTTCACATACATAGTGGAATTTTCCAAGGCCTATATTTTGACTGCCATCTCCATATGGGGTGATAGTAACTCCTCCATGTTGTCAATTATGTGTTGTCCCATTTGAATCTGAATGTGAGCCACCCATAAGTAAATCAGAACTCGAACTGCTTCTAGAGCCAATTTTTCATAGTTCTGCGTAGAGCGAAGACGAGCTTCTTTGATATTATCTCGGGAAAAACCCATAGCTTGAGCAGCTTTCTCAGCTAATTGAGTCTGGACAGCTTCTAGCTTCAGGTGAAGGTTGTTCATCTCAATCTGGGCTGCATCTCTTTCTTTCAAATGGACTCCTACCTGTCATCATAAGTGCTCATTCTCTGTAGCAGTTCTTTCCTCCTATGCTCTACTTTTAGCCAAGGTCGTCTCGAGTTCAATGATCTTGTCAACCTGATCAAAATACTTCTATTTATAGTGCTCACCATGAAGGTAAACTGAACTCATGTCTACCTGTATGTTGCCCATATTTTCTATAGGATCAATCCTTGTGAGGTCTTCTATTATGGTCTCAGAAATAAGATCGCCTGGCAACAATTCTCCTTGAGGCTTCTGAACCAATGGAGTAATTTTGGTGATATGAGCCTCCATTGCAATAGGATCGAAAGCAACTTTCTTAAGAGGATGTGCAGGTGCGAGAGCCTCTTTGCACCACTTGCTTTTCAACCACTACGATGAACTCAAGTGAGCCCTATTGATATTTTCTACATCGGACTGCTTGGATGCCACCTAAACATCGGGTAAAGCTTGCAATTCCAAAAATGGGGTGAAGGGAATGAGGGCATCAGAGTGGGTAGGCTATGAAATGGATGTGGAAGTTAAAAGTGGAGGAATGGAAATAGTGGGATGGATGGGTGGATCGGTTTTAACTATAGTTATGCTCACTCTGGAGGAGCTTGCGTACTTACAGCTTCGGTGGAAATGGTAGTGATAATGGATGTGGAAGGGCATAAAAATGGGTTCGGCCCCGATGCATATGAACTAAAAGAAAGGGAGGATGAAGAAAAGGGAATAGAATATGGAGCAGTAGTAACTTTGGGAAGAGAAGAAGAAGGAAGTGGAATGGATACAGAAGGCATACCAAAAGGTGGGGAAATGGACACAAAAACTGATGGGAGTGAATCGAAAGAAGTCACTACATGCTCCAATAAAGAAGGAGAAGAAGAAGAAGGAAGGGGAGACGTACCTTTGGGCGTGAGCACCGTGTGATGCGAATATGGAGGTGACTATAAAATATTTGCTTCTCATTGCTCCTTTACTACCTCTTCAACATTTACTTGGGTCTCCATGACCTCCTCTTATGGTGGTTCTGACGGTTGATCTTCCTCCTATCCTTGAACCATTTGCGCAACCATGGTTGGAGCCTCGATCATCACGAGAGGAGAGACAACTATAGCAGAGACAACCAAAGTTGTGGTAACTATAGTAACTAAAACATCGATGGAAGAAATGGTAATAGCATCGGTCCTTGGTTTCTTCACCACCTTGGGAAATGGTGGCACCTTTTGCACATCTTGCTTCTTTGAGATGGGTGCTTCTTCAACTTTATATCTTGTTCGCAGTGATCTCCACTTAAACACATATTGTTGCTCCTCCTCCTCAGGAGTCTCTTCTACGACCAAAGGATGTTGTCCCTCAGACTTGCTTTCACCACTATCGAACTATTGAAAACTATGCGATAAAATATTGGTGAAAGTGACTGGCTGATAAGAATCAACATATTCATCATAAACCTCTAAAAAGGCCTCATCCAGTTTGAGCCCATAAGGAGTCATTGGCTTTCCTCGGTGAACCCGCATTATCCACCAATTCATTATCTTTTCTTTAGACCATTCAGGATTACTAGCTTTAACCTGACTAAACAATCTTGGCGGAGGGACTTGAGATCTATACTCTACTTCTTGCTCATAGCAGTCATGCCAAGGGGGAAGTGTAGCCATTTTCTCAATATGCCAATTCATGTCGGGCCCATTGAAATTATTTTTATTCCGCTCAATATCGGGTTGAGGACAACAATGAAATGATTTGAACTTGACAATTTCCTTAAACTTGCCCAAGGGGTCATACCTCCAACGTTGTGGTAGTTCTATCAATCCTAGATCTTGCAAGGCAATAGTGAGAAGTCGATTCTATCCGATTTGGCCCGCTACTATACCACCAAACTTGAATGGCATATTGCATGTTGTATTTTTTCCATGCCCAGCTCCATATATATCATTTACGTAATCTGACTGGTGCACTACCTCCATAGCAAAAACATGCTTCGTAGCGAAGTATGGCAACAAAAATGGCTTACCCGTGAAACCAAAAACTCATACAACTACACCCTGGGTAAGCAGAAAAATATCACCCTTTTCTTGAGTGACCAATATATCTCTCAACTCCCGTGACACTCTTTCACATGTACCACATAACAGTTCTATTATCGGCCCCAAAAACCAACTGTTGAAACTATAGAAAGACTCCCTTCTTGACAAAATTGAAGTCCACTTATATACTGGCAAAGGTTGATCTTTTTCATCTGTTTGTGTAACTGCAATAAAAGGAAAATATTGCTGCAATTGAAAGAAGAAAAACCATACCAGGAATGAACTGTGCTTGAATGATTTCGCTTTTTGAGTCTACAATTTCTCCAACTGAGAATTCATCCTCCGCGAGATGTAATCAGCCCAATCGAAGAAGATTGGATTGGTGTCCTCTATCATAACTGATGGGGAATAAAAATCTACCTAACCAATACATTGCGCTAAAGCCACCTACCACTTGTGCACAATATCATCAGAAGGTAAACCTGTGACCCACGCTAGCATTGAATAGATATCCAAGATTTTAAAATCCTTAAGCGGTTTAGGCAAGTTGGGAAGCTGCCCCATCGATGGTTCTTTGATGAGCTGAGTCTCCATGAATTTATGCATCATTATAGTAGAGACGTATCTATCTTCCTGTTCATCGATGTGCAACTTCTTATGAACCCCATAGGCAGGTGGTTGCAATCCACATGCGAATGCTTCTCGGATCTCATCCAGGGTAATAGTGAAGAGAATCTCCCTCTTCGCATTCCTTACTACCCTAGTGAATGGGTCATAAAATTTGGTAATGAGCTGCACCAGCTCAGGACAAGAGTGTACAAGTGGGCACAGGTACCAGAAAAGCTATGAATGGTACGACACTATTAGCCAACTTTCTGATGTGACCCCCTGATTAACTACAAGTTCAACATCTTGCCGTAGTCTCTCCACTCCTTTGTGGGTTATTATGCAATCACCAATTTCGGCCATCGTGTCATCATAGGGGTCCAAGTCAACATAGTCATTTTTTTGGGCCTTTTTAGACCTCGTACCCCCCTCTTTTCTCTTTGACTTCTTGGGCTCTGTACTATCTGAAGCATCTTGGGGCTCTTTACTACGTCTTCCCATTTTTCTCCTTGATAAATTTACTGAACACTATCTGGACACTTCTGCAATAACAGTTCGAAGCACACGGCATAGAAAAAATTTAAATAAAATTTTAACTACGAGCTTTACCTTGCTTTATTTAAATAGAGCTCCTTTCCAACCACCGTAATAAATGTTGAGTTACTTGGACATCAGAAAAAATGTGAGCCTTGATGCACTCGCCTGGCACTATTCCCAATGTATCCCAATATATCTTCTGATTCACTACCAAATTCACCTTGGGAAAAGCATCTTTCTTTGTCGCATAACTGTGTCGTAAACCGTGCCCTGGCTACAGAATCTTGCTTTGGAAAAATAAATTGGCCACTTGAACCAATTAAATGCTTCTTTTGCTCCCTCGAGAAGAAAAACTTCTGCCAACCTGCATGTTTTCCAATAATTGCCACGTCTTGGGGGAAGCAATATATCCGCAATGAATCTCCGAAATCAAAGGGGATGTTTGCTTACTGAAATCTGCTTCTCCTTCAGAGCGCTTTCAATCTGCTTGATGAATTTGGGGCGAAGGCTCTCCTTTTATAAATTTTTTTCCTTGCCTTTTTACCTTTTCCTTATAAAAACAACTTTCTCTTTTTTGGGCACCTTCGAAAAATATTGAATGCATTCGAATGCACCATATGCAACCTCCTTTTTTTTTTTTTATTCTTTTAATTTTTTTTTTTTTTTTTAATATTTATTATTAATTTTTTTTTTTTAATTATTTTAGATCGCCCCCTAAGACGGGCGAACGAGGACGTTCACCCAACCTTAGGGCGATCATCTTTATTTTTTTTTAATTATTTTTTTTTTTTTTTTTTTTTTAGATCACCCAAAAGAGGGCGAACGTTACGTTCGCCCAACCTTTGGGCAACCATTATTTTTTTTTTTTTTTTTTTTTAATTTCCCTCAAAGGGGGCGAACGTAACTTTCCCCACCCTTAGGGCGATCATATTTATTTTTTATATATATATTATATTTATTTATGAACATGTTCTCCTAACAAGAGGAAAAACGAACACAAGGACTCATTTTTTTTTACCTATATATATTTTTTTTAAAAAACGTGAAAGTAATTAGGAAAACGAATATATACATATTTTACAAAAGTACCTTATCAAGATGTTGTTACTGAATATAAGCCTTCAAATGAAGGCCATTCACTGGAATTGGAAGATCCCAACCTTCCATGTCTTGAAGATGATAGGCGTTAGCCGAGTTCACAACAGATATTTGGAAAGGGCCCTCCCAAATAGCATCAAATTTGTGATGCTCTCCGGGCTTGGCCTTCTTTTCATTCCACTTGAGAACCAAATCTCCTACTTGAAAACTGTGTTCGGTTGTCTTCTTTCCGAACCACTTCTGCATTTCCTTGTTATGTTCGACAAACACCTGGTAAGACTTTTCTCTATCCTCTTCCAACTATATTAATTGTGCCAATCGTGCGCTCATAGGATCAAACTCCTCATCTTCCTCCTAAAACAACTGCAATGTCTGAAGGACCGGAAGCTCAATGTGAGCAGGAAGAATTGCTTCCTTACCATACACCAATGCATACGAAGAAGTTTTAATGGACTTTTTTATGGAAATGTGATCTGCCCAAAGCGCCTGGTTCAATAGCAAATGCCAGCTTCTCTTGTTGTTTCCTAGTGTCCTTTTCAAAATTCGTAGCAAATTCTTATTGGTGGATTCGGCCAAACCATTCCCTTGCGGGTAATAATTGGATGAAGTCTTGAGATAAATCTCATATTTACTAGCGAACTCCGTGATCTTGGCCCCAATAAATGGAGTTCCATTATCAATTATAATTGAGTCCAGAACACCGAAGCAAGTGATGATTCCCTCCAGGAAAGAGATGACAGTTGCTTGGTCCACTTTTTTAGTAGGAATGGCCTCCGCCCATCGGGTGAAATAGTCAGTTGTTGTCAAGATGTACTTATGCTCTACAGAAGAATGTGGGTCAATAACTCCCACAAAGTCAAGACCCCACTACTGAAAAGGTGCTTCTACTTGAATCGGGTGAAGAGGCAATGCCCCTTTCTGATTCTGCCAACATATCGCTGACAACTATCATAGTGAATACTCACTTTATGAGCATCAACAAACAAAGTAGGCCAAAAATAGCCTGCTCGAATGATTTTTAAGGCCATGGGCCTTCCTGCATAATGACCACCCGATAGTCCCGAATGAAATTCTTCTAATATTTTTTCTTTTTTGGAGTCCCTTACACACCTGAGAAGAACTCCATCAATGTTCTTGTGAAATAACCCATTGGGCAACAAAGTATATTTGAGAGCTTACAACCTGAATCTTCGACGTTGCGAAGCATCAAGGTGAGATGGACATTTTCTTGAAGTAAAATAATCAATTAGCTCTTCGGTCCAATCATGATCACTAGCGGTATGATTCATGCAAATGCTTTCACCCATACTGTCCTCATGCACCACATCCAATGATTCAGAGGTCGCACTTTTGGCTAGCTCCTAGCATAGAGCTCTCCCATGAACTAGCTTTGTTGGTCGGATCTCCACATCATACTCTTGAATTTTTGAGACCCAACCTGCTCTCTTGTCTCCTAATTCTCCTTGGAGAATAAAGTTTCGTACATCGGGGTGTATAACATACACAACCATTTTGCTCTGAGAAACAAAGTGTCAAAATTTCTTCAATGATTTCATCATCGCATATACTTGTTTCTCAATAAAATTATATTTCTCCTGATGAGGAGCAATGACCTGACTCAAGAAAGCAATTGGCTTCTCATCTCCATCCTCTTGTTATTGTGTCAAAACTACAGCATAACTCTCATGTTCGCCTACTGCATAGAGAATGAAATCTTTAGAATAATCAGGATTAACCAATACTAGAGCCTGAGTAATCCTCTCCTTGATTTCCTTGAAAGCATATCTTCTTGTCTCAGTCCATTTAAACTCAACATATTTCTTCAAAAGCTCAGTCATGGGTTTCACCACCTGAGCGAAGTCAGCAATGAACTTACGGATGAAATTAATTTGGCCAAAGGACTGTAGGTCCTTTTTATTAGCAGGCAATGGTAACTTCATTAGGGCTTCAGCTCTTGTAGGATCGATTGCCAATCCTTCTTGTGAGATTACATGGCCCAACAACTTCCCTTCTTTGACAATAAATATTGACTTCTTCGGATTAATAGAAATCCTGAACTCACGACACTTCTCAAACACCTACCTCAAATGAGCAATGTGGTCTTCTCTACGATGTGAAAACATAGTCATATCATCAAGATATATCACAATAATCCTATTCAATAACTCATCGAAAGCAATGTCCATGGCCCTCTGAAAAGTGGCACCGAAATTTGAAAGTCCAAATGGCATCCGTTGGTAGGCGAAGGTACCCCACTTGGTGGTGAATGTTGTTTTATGTTGATCTTCATATTTCACCCATATTTGATTATATCCAGAGAAACCATCTAGCAATGAGAATCTCTGGGCACCGACTACTACATGAAGGATTTGATCGATCTACGATAGAGGGTAATGATATTTTAATGATGCCTGGTTCAGATTGTGAAAGTCAACACACAACCGAATGTCTCCATTCTTCTTTCGTACTAGGACCAGGTTTGCCACCCATGTTGAGTGCTTAATTGGATAAATTATTTTTACCTCCAACATCTTCAATAACTCTACTTTCATAAGGACTTCAATCTTGGGATTGATAGGCCATTATTTTTGATGAAAAGGTTTTACCCCTTCCTATAGTTCTATAGTATGTTGGATCACATTCTTATCATAACCCTTCAAATCATGGTAGCTCCAAGCAACAATATCTGGATACTCGTAACACAATTTCTTGATATCTTCCAGTTCTTCTAGGGTGCCATCTATTCCAACCTTGATGATTTTCCCAGGCTCCAAATGTAATTCTTTATAATCCTTTGCATCTATTTTGATCCTATGCTTTTCAGCCCGATCATTCTAGTCGAACAGACTTTCAAGTGTAATCAGTCCCCTAGGGATGTGATTATTTTTTAGCTGAATCATCCCTTCTCTCTCTTCTTCGACAAGAATTCTATCATCAATGCTTGCCGTTTCTTTAAGTAAGAAGTTGACTATCTGCTCATCATTGTCAAACACTTGCCAATAGAGATTTTTTTCGAGAATCGAGGGTCTATAAATTACCCTAACTATCTTAGGCTTTCTAACTACTTGCTCAATAGGAGAGTAGTTAGCACCAAGAGAGGCCAGAATATCTGCATGTTTATTTAGCTCTCTAGAAATTGCCTGAATATTTAAAGTAGTGAAAGATTCAAACAAGTCCCATACTCTATTGCGATAAGCCTTTAAGTAATGTTGCTTTGATACACACTTATTAGTGATCTGATTAACAATAAGTTTAGAGTCACCAAAAATCTGCAGCTGTTTAATACCCAACTTCTCAACTTTCTTCAATCCAAGGCATAATACCTCATATTCAGCTGCATTATTTGTGCAACCCCAAGTTAGCCTATAAGAATAGGTCTTTTGCAACCCTTCAAGAGAGATCAACACAACACCAGCTCCTGCACCATTCTTGCACCTAGCACCATCAAAATACATTCTCCATAACTGGTCTACAATAGGATCGGGAGAATCAGGAACCTTCTCTTCAATTTGCTCTGGCTTAGTTATAGTATAGCAGCCAATATCCGTTCCAACCATCACATTGAAATCCATGAGTGAAAACTCATCCTCGAGGTGAAGTTCACCCAATGCTTCTTCCATTAAATCAACCTCTCCTAACTCCTCAGTCATCATGTTAACTACACCTGGAGATTCTTCTTCCTCTTCCAACTTTTCAATGTGAAAAGGTGAGGGCTTCTCATTATGAATGTGAATCCTCTTTCCTTTGAATGGTATCTCCAAATGCGAGTAGTCTAAGGAAATATATCCTCCCAACTTAGCTGTGAACTCCCTTGAGAGGCACATGCTAAAGTATGGTTCCAGGTCAACTACTACCACTTCCTGGATGACCATGATTTATGGCATACTATGGAGGACAATGGGAATATCTTTGATCACTCCCACTATCTTGATCAGAGTCCCATCCAGTTGTAACACTCCTGGGCTACTCCTTGTATATTCCATCCCCATCACTTCACATACTGCCTTTGGCATGATAGTAGTCGTAGCTCCAGAGTCGATCATACAATTGTGTACAATCCACCCTTCCATTCTGAGTGACAAATAAAATGGGGGAGGCCTATTTTTTCCCATGGTCAAAGTCGGTAATGCTTGCACCAGGACTGTTTGAGAAGGATTTTCCTTTTGATATTTAGCAGTCTTCAAATATTCTTGCAGTAGGTCAACTTATCCAGGCAACTGTAGTGCATCATATAAACTTACTTTTGTAGGTATCTTCTTCATCTCTTCCACAATATTGTAATTTGAAATAGTCAGAGCTTTCTCCTCTACAACCCGCTCATACTTATCTCGGTACTATTGGGTAGCTTCCACCCTTTATCGCTTGGTCAAAGATGGGTATTTGAGATGCTCCTTGGCCTATTCTCTTGTTTCATCTTGTGTTTGAGTAGTTATTGTAGGTCATGAAGTTGATGCCTTTGTTTGTATCTTTCCTTGAGTTTGCTTGGGCAATAAATATTTCAACAAGATAGAATCTTGTTGCTTAGCCATCCCACTAGACACTTTCACTGGAGGGTGCCCTTTTTCATCTTGCATATTTGGTTCTGTAGGCACCTTTAAGGGTTCAAGCTCAACAGGATCTACTATTACTGGCTTCTTTTCGGATCATGTGAGAACTGAAACTTGCTCTAAAGATGGCATCATAAAATTGTGATTGGCTTCCCTGATCATATTGACTTGTCCGCCAACCGAACTCTCTGCTAGCATTTGTACATAATTCATATGCACCATGCAAGTTTCTTCTCCATGAGGATCATTGCATGTTGAACACCAGTACACCTTTTTAGTTGTGCTAGTTTTTTCATTTATTGATACCATTGTGTTCTTCTCAAGGCCTCTACTAGTAGATGCTTGCTCTCGAGTGATCGATGGAGTTTGGAATCTCCATGATCAAAATTTAGCCTCTACTTGCTTCTTCCTTACTATTGTAAGCTCATTGGATATTATCCTTAAGGTTGCATTATTATATTTTACCTCCTATAATAATACTATGAAAGGATCAGGATTGGAAGATGAGGGAGGCACAGGCAAAGGTAGGGTGTAGGAGGAGCAAAGGTAATGGAACAGGGGTGGAAAAGAAATGGAGAGGATTGTGGAATTGACTGATTAGGTAGTTGTGGGAAGCTTGGAGCCGTATGTTGTAGGATAAGGATAGGAGTGATATGAGGTGGGCTTGAGCTCCATGAGGGAACTAGGTACATGGAAGGCATGGGCTACGAAAAGGCACTTGAGTACAAGTACTATGGGAGATCAAGAATGATGGGCATAGTCATCTTCGAGGGAAGTCTACCTACAATAATCAAATTAGATTTGACCTTTTGTGCCTACGTATATAGGTCTAGAAATGTAGTCACATTGGCCTATCGCACAACCATGCCAATTTTAGTGCTAAATACCCTGAGATAGTAGAAAGCAACTTGTTCATGTATGGGCCATAAACCATCAAGAACTCTTTGCCAACTCTAGGCAAACCTGACATTAAAATCAACTATCTCCTCTTATGGATATCTTTGAATTATTGTAAACTAGTGCAACAAGGAGTATGGATCAGCTTGTTCATGAAAATTTTTAATCAACAACTCCGCTAACTGATCCCATGATGTAATAGTACCTAGTTGCAATGATCGATACCAATACAACAATTTCCCTCTCAATGACAATACCAATAATTTTATCATTACATCTTCATCTGTTATATCATGGATAGTCACCAAAGAAGCTACATCTTGGATATGCTCATACGTAGTTTTACCAATACCATCATAGGTCGACAAAGCCTTCAAAGTAGCTTGGGGCACTAGATTTTGTGCTTACAAGTTCAAAGCCCCTGAGCTATTCCATGCTGGGAACTACCTAGGTGGCTATTGTTGATGTGGTGGAGGATTCTAAGCCATATGGACTGGTATATGAGGTGGAGCTCAAGAAACACCAACAATCATGTGAGGTGGAGGTTGAGGAAGACTAGTGGTAGTACTACCTAGGCTTACGGGAGCAGAAAATACACCAACTAGTCATGATGATGTGACAGATGGTATATGGGATATATGAGGTAATGAAGATGTACGATGTAAAGTGGCTAATTGAGGATGTTCCCCTAGCCTTTGGATATCAAGTTCGTAGAACTCAATTTGGTGATCTAGATTTTTGGCCTTCGATCTTGTATTCATGAGACACAACTTTCTGTACTCACTTTAGATTTTTGTGTAATCGAGTCGACAAATGTTCTAATTCTACAACATGAAGGTGAACATCAAACCTTAATACCATCGAAAGTGGAACTTTTGAAGTCCCACCGAGCATGCCAAAAATTGTTGGTCAAATATCTACCTAATTAACAAAAACTATATTTGTGCACCCTAGATACGACCAACATTGAATGATCGGAGGAAAGGAATGTCCTCCGTGTCAATCTCTAGAGAGGGTTGGCTCCCTTACTAATCCTAAACTGGTTGAAGACTAGAGATGCAGGAAAGAAATTAGAAAATACGGAAAGAAATGAGAAATATGGCCACAGGTCGACTGTGTAGGATGGGAATAGACTGATAGCAAGAATCCACACCAAGCAATGAATAGCATGCAATAGATAAAGAAATGATAAAATTTACTTAAAACTTTGTACATATAATCCTTCAAATTGGCACTCCAGCACTCACTCCTCTCATCAACAATATTCAAATTCAATTTGCAGAATTTAAATTCAACAACAAATAAAGAATACGAGTGTAAAAAGAAATGCGTAAATCAAAAGACAATAATGCACCAAGTCATTTGCAAATCCAAGAGCTCTGTATGTCTATTACTGTAGAGAACTTGAAGAGTTTTCTCGTAGGATATCTATTTTTTCCAACCCCTTACAATGAAAGTTTTCTTAGTATTTATAGAGGTTTGCGCCTCTTTCATTAAATACATGAAAGGACCCAATGTCCATAGATCAGAGACATAATGAGTCATCATTTCTTGGAAATATTCTTCTGACAATCACGATCCAGAAATGATTTGGAGTGACGAGGCATTTTGATCACCACGACATTAAATTTTGGGCACCTCCATTTTCTTGAAAATCAAACATATGCTTCAATAATTTACTCCTCATTAAATTTGTTTCAGAGAGGAAGTAAAACCTTCGAGAAGATGTTCTTGAAAATAACACAAATGCTTTCCACTTCACCACCAACATTAAATTGCAGCAATAATTTAAGGCATATCTTCAACCAAAAAATCAAACTTTAATATCGCCCAAGATGATGGCAATTAAAGATCAAATCCTGCATCATTTAATTCGGCATATGTTTTCCATAATTTATCCTCAGGCACCGTGAGCAACTGAACTCATTTGCTTTCACCATGAAAATGCTTTCGTCAAGAAAAATATTTAAAAATCCTCTTCACCTGAACTTTGAGAATTTTAATAACGTTTGTCCCCCAACAAAGAGACGAACGTGATTGCCTTTTGAAACAACTTCGCCCCTTCCTTTTAAACTTCAACAACACTCACCCGAAACAAGGGGTGAACACGATTTTTATTTGGAACAATTTAAAATCACCTCCGCTTCAAACGCTTTCATCGAATGGAACTCCTAATATGTGTTCGCTCCTTGAAAAAGGTGAAACACATCTCCGCCGAAGTGCAAAGGTAAAACCAATTTTAATTTTCTTTGTTGCCCAATTATACATTCCAATGTCGTTCACCCCCAAAAGGGGTGAATGGGATCATCGCCCATACTTCGGGGTGACTGCGTCGACATACTTTAAAACCTGTTCGCCCAACCAAAGGGCGAACATGACGTTCACCCTTTTTAAGGGGTGAACGCGATCGTGTTTCAACACCTCAGTCGAATTTCATCATTTTTGATTCGTTGTTGCTCTTTTACTGTGGCTTCAATTCTCTTGCTCTTTCAACTTCTTCTATGGGCGATTCAATCAAATTAATTTGAAGTCGATTTCCAAGCTGTGATTGGGATTGGAATGTTTATTTTTCAAATGAAAAATTACATACATAAAAAAACTGAAATGACTGCAATGTTTGTTTTAAAATTAAGCAAGATGCTACATCATGAATTTTTACATTACAATCAACAATTTATTTAAAACCAATGTGGCATAGTGCAAAACTGCCAACAAAACCCTCAAATCTCAACAATAATTTATTGTAAATTTAGGGTAGTGTTAATGAAAAATATCTTGATTTTTATAGTATTAATCAATTACCCAATAACCTTCTTATAGCATGATAGTATTGCTTTACTTTTAGTAGCCTCATTAAGAAAGTGATGGCCCAAATGAAAAGTGCCATCAACAATTTGGATGTGAGATATGAAGGGGCTATTTATTTAACCTAAATACCTTTGATTTTAACTTCCATTTTTTTCTTTGAGAAAGTTCTTCCTAATACATTGCCCAAAATAATGAAGAGATAGGAGATAATGGGTTACCTTACATGAGCACCCATGCTTCAAAGTATCTAGTGGGGGATCCGTTGGTCAAAATAGAATATTTTGGAGTACCATAACACCATTCAATCCATTCACACCAAACTTGTTCAAAGCCAATTTTTTTGCAAATATACATTTTGGATTTGTTTACCATGAACAAGAATACTTTGATCTTCTAAGATAACACAAACTAGAATGCTTTTCAATTTACTTGTCATGTTTTTTAAAATTGTTTATGTATCATATCACAAAGTCTTATTAATTAAAATTATCAAGATATTTTCTCATATTTCTTATGAATGAATGCAATAAAAGTGGTGTTGATCGTACTAATTATATTTTTTTTTCTTACCTCCTCAACTGCAATTAACATATCACTCTTTAACAAACCCCAAATTTTTTGGTAGAAAATTATAGGAAATACAACACCAAATAATGGAAAGATAAATTGGCTTGTAGTTTCTTCATGAATTTGTTCCTCGTCAAGATTTTATTGTCTTTGTGTGATAATCTAAAGAATATTTTACAAATGTTTGTTGCAAGCCTTCTTATCTTGCCTAAATTTTGATAAAATATTTGTAAAATAATTAATTGCTTTATTAATAATATTTTCTTCCTTGATACATATTGCATCTCTGATTGAAACAATTTTTATTTGGTGAAAGATAACTTTTTTAGGCAATAGCATTTAAAATTTGGCATTTCTATCCTCTTTTTTTGAAGCAATCTCCCCTTGGATTTTGGGGCCCAACATGACTCTTCCTTTTGTAATATATTATAAAAATAAGAAAGTAGATTTTTTACACATAAGTATATAGGTCCATCTATTGATTTCTATTATCTCTTGTAAAATATCGAACTTGGAGTTAATTTCCTACCTCCGTAAATATTTCATCTTTTGGAAAAACTTATACATACATAATCCTTAAATTATTTCTTCATCCCACCACCATCACGTAACCACTTGGAAGAAATCAAATTATTGGTGTCACATACAGTAAAAAAAAATGGCTTTGGATGACCATTATTGAGTATATCATATCTCACCCAGGTGTTGTAGGTGAGTTGGAGAGGAGAGGGCAATCCTCCAAGGGAGGTCCCAGGTTCAAATATCCACCCTACCAAAAAGCTGAATTGGGTATCTAAAATCCAATTGATAATGTTGGTGCGAGCAGGGTCGGGTGCGACCCCCGGGTCACTTTGACGGTGTAGAACCCCCTGTTCATGGTCTCTCAGACCAAGGCGGCTCTGCAAGGGGTTTTTTACTTTAAAAAAAAAAAATTATATCATATCTCAAGAGAAAATTTTTGTGATATGTTAATATTCAAAATAAAATATTTAAAATTTTGTGTACTCTATTTCTAACCATGTATGTATTAGATAATGAAAACTTATCTTTTCTTTTGTTGTATGAATTTAACCAATATGCTTATTATCGTGTGCATATTGAAATTTTCAAAGAATAACATCTCAAAGGTCATTTGAATCGATAAAAAAGTAAAATCCTCCATTGATTTAGACAATCTAAGAGTACCACCCTTACTTTCCAAAGGAGGTAAACTTGCATTGAAGTTTCCTAAAAAATATAAATCATGAGTACACCATCGTTGAGTTTACATAAAAATACTAAGGTTTGTCCAACATTTACCACAAAGTAACTATTTTTGGAGCATATACATTTATGACTTCAACTTTGATATTTTTTCCTACAAAAAAGACCAATAGCCCAAATACTTCTTGCTTTTAGCAATTGTCCATTTTATGTGTCATTGCCTCATTTTGTTGCAATACCTCTTGAATACCCCAAGCTAAAACTATTGGACAATCCCACATCTTCCTAACCTTTTTTAATATGTCCTCACATTCCTTGCTACTCATTTTTGTTTATTGTATTGAAATAAATTCAAGACTAGTACATGTTAAAAAGGTGAGCCCAAAATATTACAAGTCCCAGTTCCACGATCAAGAAATCAAAAGACAATAATATCACTTCAATAATAATATCAGTATTCACAAAATAATAAGCTTTATTGATAATCCTTCACATTCAATAATACATTCCAAAATTGATTCCAAAGTTCATTCAATTATATTATTCAGTTACCTAGCATGGTGTTTTGTCTCCAATATATACATTTACATAAAAACTCTTTAATACTCCTGACTATTGCTCTCCTCAAACTCATGAGAGATACAACCTTTCACATGCCTCGCATTATGACAATTTCTCTCATAATTACATAACCTCCTATTTCACATCTTGACACATCTCATATGACTCTTCACTTCCACACTTGACACTTATCACCTATGACTCTTCGTTTGCACATTTGACACCTTACACTTACACATTTGAAACCTCACACTTGCACACTTGAGAACTTGCACACATCTCTCACTTAATTACATGATACATAAACACTCTTCATAAGTTGATATCTACTATTGACACAAATATTAAACACTCCTAATCTACAATATCTACAATAGTACTCAATGGTGCTAAATAATGTAATATCACCAACACCCCATGTATTACATTATTTGGTGTGTAGGCCCTTAGCCTACAATATTTATCTTATGTCTTCATTTTCTATATTCTTTGGATTTGTCTTCTTGATGTCATCTTTGCTCCATTGGCCCTTGGACTAGACTACTCTACTCTTGCTCTAGTAGTGACTCTACTAGCTTCTAGAATTGTTTTAAAGATAAGTTTCTAAAGAAGTTTATCCAGTCTTGTCATCAATATTTTTTTTCCATCTATCATTATTGTGCCAACAATATTCTTGAGGATGATTATTTCTTCCACAAAATTTACAAGGATAAAGATTCCAACATTTTTCTTCTTCACATGTAAATCTATTGCAATGATTACATTGTTTTATATTATTTTCATACATTGCACATATTTTTGAAAAAAAAACTATCCTTCCTTTGATGAAGATCATTATAGCATGCATATTTCATTAAGGATTTATTCTTTAATGCTTGTCTTTCTATCTTAATGTCTTTTAGAATAACCATAGCTTTGAATGCATGGTTATTAGTATTCTTGAGAAGACAATATAAACAATGTTGAAGTATTCAAGACATTATGTCTTTAGTTTTCTCATAGATGAGTGGTAGATATTTTATTAAGTTTGGTGATCTATTGTTTCGAACTTTAGTAATTTTTGTCAAATGATATCTTGATAAATTCTATTTAACTACATTATTTATTTGTCAAAGCATATTGAATACCTATTTTTCCTTTCCTTTTTCAGATGCCATGATGAATTTAATCAATTCAATCTTTCACTTCTTCAAATTCACTTTTCACTTCCAAATTTTAATTTTAAATTCTTCCTTCTTAAAAAATCATCAACCATATTCCAATTCTTTAATTTTTCTTCTTATTTCTCCAATATCAATTTTAATTCTTTAACCGATTTCCAATCAAATTTTCAATTCTCAAATTTAATTTCATAATTTCTCAATATTCAAAAAACTCAATTTCACTTCATTTCATTTTCATTTTATTTCCTCCCAATTATTTAATCTTTAATTTAAATTATTCATTAATTCACCTTATAACTCTAAACTTTTCATTTCATTTAATTAAATTAAATAAACCTTGTCTCTCGAATTAATAACTCCAAAAAAAATCAAGTTCAAATCAAAAATGGGCACCCTAATAAATACCTTTTAAATAATTCATACGCCATGTTATGCATTAGGGTAAACCATTATATTCTAAATTTCACTTTTGCATCTAGCATTACATTTATCTTATGTTTTGAATGGCTCATTGTTCCAAATATTTCCTTATTGCACTCAGGTTTGTATTTTCCCACTCTATTCTGCAAATGTCTCAGGCGCTCCTCAAAATCAACTGCTCTCTAGATATTTGTTCATCCTCTACTCTCAAGCTCCTCAAGCACTCATCCGCTTCTCTCAAGATCCTCAAGAGCTCATTTGTTGCTCTCAAGATCCTCAGGCACTCATCCACTACTCACAGTCTTCTTAAGAACTTTCAAATTGCTTTTACATTTCTTTGTTTCCTTCACTTTGTCTTTGCTTACATTCCTATTTAGTATGTCTCCAATGTTATCTCCTTCAATCTCACTACAATTTTTCTCTTGAGAAGCTCTCAAGCGCTACTATCACAATCATTTGTCTTCTCTAATAGTCTTCTCTAGTCTTCAACATTATCTTTCTAGGTTGTGATACATCTCCTCCAATCAGTTTCCTCTCAAACATTCTCCAGTCTCCACCAATATGCTTACATTCTTCTTGCTCAAATGTATTCCTCTCTCTCCAGAAACATTCCAGCGAGTCGTCCAAAAACTCGTTCTCCAGAGTATTCTTCTCCTCCACTCTTTCTTTAACAAACTCACATTTCAATATTCTTCAATCTTCATAGTCCAATATTCCAACAACTCTTTCACATTCAAATCTCCAATATTTTCTTCTTTCTCCTTCAATATTCTCGTTTTCTCCTTGAATATTCTCTTCTCCAATCTTCTTCACCACTCTTCTTTTTTCTCCTTCAATATTCTCCTTCCTCCTTGGATAAGGCTCACTAAAGTGGCTCTGATACCAATATTAGCAAGGTGGACCCAAAATATCAATTCCATGATCAAGAAATTAAGAGACAATAAACTCACTTCAATTATAATCTCAATATCCACAAAATAATAAGCTTTATTGATAATCCTTCATATGCAATAATACAGTCCAAAATTGATTCTAAAGTTCATTCAATTACATTACTTGGTTACATAGCATAGAGCTTTGTCTCAAATATATAACTTTACGTAAAAACTCTTCAATGATCTTGACTATTACTCTCCTCAAACTCATGAGATATGTAACCTTTCACATCCTTCACATTACGACAAAGTCTCTCATAATTAAATAACCTCCTACTTTACATCTTGATACATCTCGTATGACTCTTCACTTCCACACTTGACACTTATCATCTATGACTGTTCACTTGCACGCTTGACACCTCACACTTGCACACTTGACAACTTGCACACATAACTCTCACTTATTTATATGACACATAAACACTCTTCATAACTTGACACTACTATTAACACAAATATTAAACACTCTCCTAATCTAACATATTTACAATAGTACTCGATGGTAAAAAATAATGCAATATCACCAACACTAGAGCCTATTAATTCTTGTCCATTTTTTTAAGCTTCTTATTCATAAACCCAATATTTCAAGATACCATCTTAATCATCACTTTTTATTTTTATTTGTGAGCTTAGCCTCACTTCTTTTTTACACTTGGTAACATATGTTTATGGTTTTATAAATGTATATCCCTTTGAGTTTCCTTTTCTCTTTTTTCTTGCTTTGAGCATAAATGTACTACAGTCCTTCCAACATATATTTCTAAAAGAATTTATTATTAGAGTATATACATTTATAACTTCAAGTTTGATCTTTTTTCTTGAAAAAAAAAGACCAATAGCCAAATTACTTATTGCTTTTAGTAATTGTCCTTTCCATTTTTCATTGTCTCATATTGTTGCAATGCCTCTGGAAGCTCCTGTCGCAAAAAACATTAGGCAATCCCCTATCTTCCAAATATTTTCAAATACATCCTCACATTCCTTACTATTCATTTCCCTTTTTTTGTATTATAATAAATTCAAGACTATAACTACCTATTAATCCCATGATAAAATATCTTAAAGTCCTTATTCATACCCCCAATATTTTAAGAGACCATCTTAATATTCAATTTGTATTAATTTGTGGGCTTAAGCCCACTTCTCAATGCTTGTGATACTTGTTTATGATTTTCCAAATTGATCTCTCTAGTATCATTTTGAGTTTCCTTTTTTTTTTGTTCTTGCTTTAAGGGTCTTCCTCTCATTTTTCATTTCCACCAACACTTTCATCCTCATCAATCTCTTCCATTTTTCAAATAGTTCATAATGTGACTTATCTATAGGTCTACACTTCTCAAGAAACCTAATGTGTAGGAGATAGCTAGAATATACTTTCTTCGTTATGTTTCCCAAGAAACCCTAAATAGCAAGGGACGTCCTTCATTGTGCTAATTTTCTTATGCTTACTTAAGAACAAATGAATATGTTAGAGTAGCAATAATTTTTTTTTTAATGAAATAAGCTATATTATATTAAAAATACAACTTAATCATACAAAAAGTGGGTGGATACGCACACCCCAGTAGGGTCCCAAAAATCACACTAACCGCATACGGTTAGGAGAAACCAAATAGCAAATACAAAGACTTTAGTTGGCTAACACAAAAAAGAGGGAATTAAAATCATCCTCTTAGCCAAAAATCAAAGAAAAGCATGCATCCGTAGAACATAAATCATTTCCAGACATCGGGGGGGACAAAATTGTCCACATTGTCATCATGGTGCTAGGGAGAGGCGGCAACAGGAGCATCCCAGCCATTATCATCAGTGTTAGTACCACCCATATCAGCAACGTCATTAACCTCTTGTGCATTTATATCCTGGGGGTAGGGGGTTTGGCCATCACCGTGCCAGCCCAGAGCATTAACTGGCATCGCCACGACCACATCTCCCCAACCCGCAACCTGGTGTGAAGGTTCTGGATGAACATCCCATCCACTCACCAGCCACGAATTACCAACACCATCAGAGTAACGATGTTTGGTCACCGATGGAGGTTGAGACCAGTGTCTCCCCGCCTACGGCAATGCCCTGCGTCCCCGACGAGATCGAGAATGAGAGCCAGCACGGCGTTGTGACGTCGAATTCAGGGGGACCCGACTGATAGTGCACGGTGCATTGGCCCAATGGTCCAGGAGAGTCCTCAGGTACTGAATGTCAATATGAATTTTTTCCACTTGAACTTGTATCTGAAGCCAAGAGTTAAAAAATACAACATACTTATCAGCTAAAGAAAAGGAATCAGAAGTTGTGTCTCTGGAAAAAGCTATATTGTTTCTGGTCTTCCATAAGTGAAAAAGAATATTGACTCTAAAAATATTCTAGATAGGCACAAGAGGAATAGAAAAATCAGGAGCATCGCCTAGCAGGGAATGGTGCCAAGAAAAAGAAGTGGCCATATAAGGTCGAAAGAAAGATTCCAACCACTTCCAAGCCATTTGAGCTTTACGGCACGACCAAAAAACATGAGTGCAATCTTCAGGTTCATTGCAAAAATAGCATTTGGGATTAGCCACGCCCAAGTATTTCAGTCGTTGCCCCATAGGCAAACCTTGAAAAAGTAGACTCCAAGCAAGAAAAGCCAGCTTTGGCTCAAGATAAGAGGCCCAGACCATGTTAAAATACAATTTCCACTATGAAGGCCTGGAGATTAAGTCCCAATGCTCGTTCAACTTACCCACCATGGGCAAGTGTGGAGAAAGCCAAGAATATCCCAAACGGGCCTTGTACTAAATTAACGGGATGTTCTTCGGCCAGGTCCAGTCCGACCACCAAGGTTTTTGGAAATGCCTAGTAATTTTTGGCCAAAAAGAGAAGGGAATGCTATCTAACACAGTATCATACGTGGTCTTATCTTCTAGTTTTAAATTATGAAGTCATCTGAAAACCTCCCAAGGAATCCAATCTTTGGTATGAGAAGAGAAAAAATCAGAAATGGTAGCAATTCCCTTTTAAAAACTTAAGCATGAATCCATTGAAACGAGGCCAAAGGGGAGCCTTGGTAAGTAATGACAGATGACCACCACACATTAAGAGAGGCTATGGAAGCCCCTTTTTTTTTCCCATCACCAGACCAACAGAGCCAGGGTTTAAGAGCCTCCCAAGCTCGCCAAATGCTCTGCATCACAAAGGAGCCTTGAATTTTAATAAACACAGGGGTTGTAACAATAGAGGGGAGAGACATCCCCCACAAAAATTTCTTACCCAAAGGAAGGCCTATAGAAATACAGTGTCGAATTAGGACCTTCCAGGCTTCTAGGCCGTCAATAGCTCTAACAACCCACTTTGCACATAGAGCAAATCCCTGGCGTTGATAGTCAAACAGACCCATCCCGCCAGAGGACTTGGGAAGACAACAAATTTCCTAGGCTACTCTATGAAATCCCTTCTTCTGGGAAGAGCTAGCCCAAAGAAAATCTTGCAACAACTTCTCTAGATTTTGGTAATAGGCCCGGGATGGAGTCCAGCAGGAAGAAAAATACACATGAGTGGTAGCCAAAATCTTGGAGTAAACTTGGAATTTTCCTGCAAGGGAGAGTTTCTTGGTAATCCAATAAGAAAGCTTCTTCTCAACTCTCTGGAGCACATGATTCCAGAGTTGAGCAGAGGTACTCTGAAAAGCAAAAGGAATGCCCAAAAACTTAAAAACTTTACCAGATTGAATCCATTGCCAGGGATATTGAGAAAGCCAATCTGGGCAAGGATTAGCAGACTATCGAAAGTAGGCAGTCTTATGCCACTGAATGCTAGAGCCTGAAGCTGCACAAAAGATATCAAGGCAATGCAAAGCATTGGACACAGATTGTTGATCTTCCCTAATGGTCAGGAAAGAATCATCAGCAAAGTGCCCATTAACCAACTGAGCTGGCGAATTGGGAAGAGCAATTCCTTGAATGTTTCCCTGAGACACTTGGGCAGCCAGGAGGTATCCAAAGGCTTCTACAGCCAGGATAAATAGAGAAGGAGCAAGTGGGTAGCCTTGCCTCACCGAACGGAATAGGCCCAGGACATCAGACTGAGTGTTATTTAGAGTGAGCACAACTGAAGCATCCTGGAAGAGCATACTGACAGACTTAACAAAGTTTGGACCAAAGCCAAGTGCTTGTAACATGGTAAGAATAAAATTCCACTCAATTTTATCATAAGATTTTTCAAAATCAATTTTGATGAATATAGCATCCTGTTGAGACTGTCTAGCCCATTCCATACCTTCCCATACTGCCAGGACATTATCCAGGATATATCGGCCTTGAACAAACCTAGTTTGTTCAGGCCTGATAATTAAAGGTAGAATGGGGCGTAACTTTAAAGCCAGAGCTTTGGCAATGATCTTATAGCTGACATTCAAAAGAGTGATCGACCTCCAATTGGTAATAATTTTAGGGTCCCCAACCTTGGGTATGAATCGAATATTACCTTTATTTATTAGAGAACCCAAGGAACCTGTGATCATTGCTTCTTGATAGACCTTAAGCAAGTCTGGGCCAATGAAATCCCAAAATTCTTTGAAGAATTCACAGGGGAATCCATCCAACCTAGGGGCCTTATCATTCTTCATTTGAGAGAGAGCTTGAGTAAGGTTGTCAAGAGACAGAGGGGCTTCACAGCTGGCTTTTTGCTCGGAAGAGAGCTTTTCTGGCACCACTGCACAACACTCAACCAAGGCCTGCTGTCGGGTGAGGGTGAGTGGTTGAGAAGAAAAATTTTTTGATAATGGTGGACAAAGGCAGAGATGATATCAGGAAGCTCAGTGAGTCTACCCCCATCGATTTGAAGAGCTTGAAATTGCACAGTCGACGAAGAGGGGCGTAACTGTTTGAAGAATTCTTTAGACACCTTGTCCCCAATCTTGAGCCAATGCATTCTGGCATGAAGTTGGGCTCCTCTGGCCTCATAAAGCTCTACTTTCTTCAGCTCATGATGAATGATAGCAACATGAGCTTGCAAATATTGGTTGAATGGGGAAGACTCAAGTCTCACAGAGGCCTCTGATAATTCTTTTTTGAGGGTAGAATTTGCAACCCTCCTACGCTTTGCAACTTCAACCCCAAGAGATCGAAGCATAGAAGTCATACATCGAATGGCCTTATTCCACCAAACAATCCAGCCAACCGAGCCAGAGGGTCTTGGGAGAAGATTCCAACATCGGGTAATATGAGCCCTCATAGCATCATTTTGAAGAAAGGAAACATTTAGGTAAAATTGTGATTGAAAGCTTCGAGGAGGAGAGGCCCGGGTGGCAATGTCAAAAATAATCGAGGAGTGATCAGAGAGGGTAGTGTCTGGAATGGCATGAACAAAAGGGCAGGATGGAGAAAGCCTATTAAAGAAGAAGTGGTGGGAATCTGTAAGCATTGCTCGGTCCAGGCAATTCAAAACCCTCAAAAATCCTATTTGGAAATTAGACCAGGTGAACCAAACATTCTCAGGGAAGTCAGACTGAGAGAAACAATAATTAGGATCTGACAACCCCAGTTTATTCTTCATGAAAAACCATGCTTCTCTTTCCTCAACATTCCATCACATTGGAATGTGCCCAACCTTATCCTGGGGTTTCTCAATCATGTTAAAGTCACCACAAAGCACCCAGACAACATGCGACAGAGAAAAAGCCAGCCACCACCACAAACTACACCGATCAGAAGCATCATTAGATGCATACAGATTAATTATTCCAAAAGGTTGACCTTGAAACTCAAACAGAGTCCAGACAACTTGATTTGAGGGGTCCACCCCCCAAGAAACCACATTCCTCATCCACTTGGAAGAGACAAAAGTAACAACTCCTCCCTTACCATGAGTATGATGGGTTGCATGAAAGCAACCACGCGACCACAAAAAATTACAGGTACAATCTAGATTAAAATAAAAAAATTTAACTTCTTGCAGACAAACAAAGTCAAGATTACCAAACGTGTGAGAGACCTTAGTCAGCTCATCGCGGACCAGGTATTTTTAGACTGGGTTCGTCAGTCCTCTTACATTCCATGAGAGAAAAAGCATTAAGCCTGGTCGAGGTGCATACTATCCTCAACAACCTCGGAGTCCCCGAGCTTCCCAAGAGCCCCAAATGTATTTGTGGTGAAGCATTCTAGGTGGCCCTGAGCCTCGGTGAACTATCGATGCACATCATCTATCTGGTGCCTCTTATCAACATTATACTCCTCGATGAACTATCGATGCACATCATCTGTGTGGTGCCTCTTATCAACATTATACTCCTCCCTTTCATGAGGAGGGTTGCGTGAGCGGCGTGCCTTGTAAGTCTGAGAGCCTGCTGGACCCATGCCTTCTAGAGAGGAAGAATTTTGGGGAGCCAAGGGGGCATATGTAACCGAAACTACATCCGTAAAGGAAGGCCCAATCCATGTTGTGGGATTAGGTTGAGGTTGCAGAATGACCATGGGTTCTTGAGGACCTTGAGCCACAACTGAAGAACTAGTTGTTGCATGTCGTACCTGATTCTTAGGGTTCTTGTTTCACCGATTATGGGATACAGTAACCCACTCTTCTCCACTCTTAGCCCCTTCAGGCTGCGCCACCAGGGTGGTGGTAGGAGGAGGAGGTGCCGAAATATGGGTCTGAGCTCGATCGATCATAAGCGGGCAATCCCTAATTTTATGAGAAGACGACTGACATCGATAGCAGGTATTGGGCAAGTTGATATACACAACACGTTGTCGATAGGTTTTCCCATCCAACGTGATATCAATATGTTCAACCAAATCCTTGGAAAGGTCGAATTTCATGCAAACTCGCTTAGTAGGACGAGGACAAAAAAACTTATCAGATTCCAGGCAAACAAATTTCCCCAAAGGAGCGGCTAGGGTTTTCAAAAAAGGCCAACATGGAACGGGGAGACCAGGAAACTCAACCCAAACCGGGACTTCCAACGAGGCTTCCTCGATGACGGAGAAGGTACGGTAATATTGTTGCAGGACTAACAGGGAGCTAAGGACAGACCAGGGTCCTCTATTAAGCACTTTCTTAGCATGCTCCGCTTCAGCAAAATAAAAAAGGAAGAAACCCTTGGTGAGGTTCTGCACATTAACACATTGAATACCATAGGGTTGCCAGACTTGCTGGACCCAGTGACGAATCAAGGATTCGCTAGGAATACGTCCAAGGAAATAGCCCACTAAATGGGTGTTCTCATACCACTCACAGGCTTTGTTAAACTCAGCATCAGGAATGATAACATGAGGGACAAAGTCATTACCTCGTGGTACACTTTCACTACCATCCTGCGAGGATGTTTCCCGACCACCATTTTGCGCTCCGATAGTTCCAACAACAACTGAAGTTGTCGTATGAGCAACGTCCATTAAAAAGGACCAAACCCCACCCGAAGGTGGAATTTATGCAGATACGTGGCAAAAAAACCCGTAGACTCAAAATTAATGAGGCGGATTGAAACAACAAGCACACATGCAAACCTCCTATGATTGTGTCCAAAAATTGTATCCAGTAGCAATAAGTTTTATCAAATAGGACACATTTATTTAAATTTTTTTAAAAGAAACTATATATGGTTTTTAGACTACTCTTATCAAAAATATCAAAGTATTATATTTGTTATTAAGTCAATTACACCATGCGTATTTGCTAATATCTTCCTCTGCTAAATACACTGTAAAATTTAAATCTTATTAAGTTAAAAAAATGGTTGTATGGGGTTGAAAAAGACCCTACCCGCATTACATCATAAAATATTACCATGATATTTTCACAAATCTCATATTCATTTTTATTTTTATAATTATGTTATATTGTCTAGCAATATTTTAAAAGGTCTCCGCAATGAAAATTCATGTTTTTAACTTATTATGCCATTCGAACGCAATTTTAAAATTTATAAGTTTGCAATGTATTATAGGTCTTTGACCTTAAGACATTAAAAAAGGATCCCTAAACATCTCAATTCCTCGAGCCTTCTCATTTTCTTCGCTATAAATTAATTCTATTTTTTCAAATAGGTGAATCCAGATATGTTTATGTCTTGCTAGCTTACCGTTTATTTTATATTGAAGGTGTATACTATAAATTAATTCTATTTTTTCAAATAGGTGAATCCAGATATGTTTATTGCAATGGTCTTGCCAGCTTACCGTTTACTTTATATTGAAGGTGTATTAAAGTCCAATTATAGTGCGATGACCACGATGAGGAATCGTCTCTTCAATTTTCTCACCACATATACACACCTTGGGCCTCTCAACTTGCCAAAGCTTAAACATATAACTACTTCCCAGCATGTTCAAACATGTTAACCCAACTCAGCCTTAAAAGTTTTATTTTAAACTTTTTAAATATTAATGTTGAACATTTTTCATGGTTTTCTATAGGCCATATATATTTCCTCATGTTTAGGCAGGATATTGTTTTTATATTACATTTCATGGTACATTATAACCATTGGTTTCTTACCTCCTAGACTTTATCACCATTTTTTTCTTTTTTTTCGTTTTTAACAACCATCACATGATCCTAAAAAGTGTGCAACATCTAATTCAAATTGATTTTAAAGTATTTTTACTATCTAGTCTATATTCCTTTTGCATTTACAATATATTTTACCTCCTAATTCATATATCAATGCATGCCATGCGAAGTGAAATGACACCGCTAAGGCGGAAACCTCAAAACTAATTCATATATCAATGCATGCCATGCCAAGTGAAATGACACCGCTAAGGAGGAAACCTCAAAACTTGAGCCTTCGTCAACTAAATCTTAATCGCTAATGTTGAGCCTAAAACTTGCAGGACATGCCAAGTGAAATAAAACCCCTAAGGTGAAAACCTCTAAAGTGAAATGATACCGCTAAGGTGAAAACCTCTAAACTTGAACCTTCATAAATTAAATCTTAAAACCTCTAAAGTGAAATGATACCGCTAAGGTGAAAACCTCTAAACTCGAACTTTCATAAATTAAATCTTAATTGCAGTTGTTAAGTCTAAAACTTTATTTTGTTGTCTAATTCTACAAACTTAATTTTGACAAAAAATGAATGAATGAAAGATTTTAATTACGTCCGCGAGACCCAAATATGGTCTATGGGACCTCAAATATTGAAGTACAATTACTCAAATCATATCATATGATCTTTAATATCTTTGAGAAGGTTGATCCTTCTCCCGCTGATTTGTGTTAGAAATTCTCCAACTTTTTTTATTTTATTGTCTTCAAATAGATCTGTCATAAACTCGTTCCCAAGTGTTTCTTTGTATTTGTCACAAATATCTGAAAAACTCGGGCATTTATAGATGAAGTGTTCCTCTGTCTCTACTTGCCCTGTGTTGCATACAGTACATATCCTTTCTTCCCATTGTTCTTTGGGCGTTGTCCATCTCCTTGTTTCACATCTAAGCCTATGAGAGCTAGTCCTTATCTGAGCAATGAGTATTTTTTCCTTCCACTTGATTTCAACGCCTATATACGTTTTTTTCTTGTGGTCATACGTTGGGTTAAAATTTGCAATATAATATTGTCTTTTCCTGCTTGCATTTTTCCACATTCCACTTCTGAACTTTTCATTCACATAATTTTTTATGTCTTTGTTGACATTTGGGCATTCATTTATGTTGATTTCCCAACGTTTCATCCATTTCTGATTTTGTTTCATTCATGTATTCTTTCGCCTATGCAACTCTTCGTCCCTAGCTGCCCTAGGCCATCTATCATTTGTCATGTTTTCTGTTTTTTTCAAGTAACGTAACAACAATGATCCTTCATAAGATTGAGAGCTAAAATAATCAATAAGGGATTAACACGCACCCACACACACTGGTTTGAACCTTAAATCTCTTTAAAAAGAGTTAAAGCCCAAACCATTACTTTATAATCACTTATATTTCTATACACCAAAAAATATAACCTCATTATATTTAAGTAACTACTTCTCATCACTCTCTATAATTCACTCTCTATAATTATTATTTTTAATTCACTCTCTATAATACATATTTTTATCCAAAATATGTATTATTCTTATCCAATATGTTTTAGGACCTCTTCATAATTATTATTTTTATCCAACATATGTATTATTCTTATCCAATATGTTTTAGAAGGACCTCTTATTTTTCGCAGCCACGCAAATGCACTTGAAAATTCCAATAATAGATAAAAAAGTTTTTTCAAATAAAAAAAAATCTACATATAGTTTTCTCCCCATCCCCAAAGGATTAAAAGAGAATATGTACCATGATCCACATCCTGCAAAAGAATTGAGGGTGGTATCAGGTGTATAGACTCTACTAGGCTCATTATATTCATAAATTGCATATTTATTGTATTCTCTTCCATTTCTTTTTTGTGGTAGGTGGTAGAAATTATATTATATGGGTTTTAACTGCTGCCTAAAACTAAAAACATAAGCATATGACAAAAAGTAAGAAGAGTAACACAAAACAGGGTGTCTACACCTTAGCTGCTCCATGAACCAGACCAGAAAAAAAACAGACCCACACAAGGGTTGTTTAATAGAAAAACAAAGAGCCCACACAAAGGCTAAGGAGAACATAAAGCAAAATCAAACCAGTGCCCACGCAAGGGTCAAAATATTAGTACCAAAATTCCTCCAGGGAACAGAGCTCGAAAGACAAAACAAACCAACTCTAATCATTAACAATTTTCAGCCTTCCATTTCTTGTTCTCCGTAGGATATTAATAAATTGGATATTTATTGTAATCTCTTCATATTAATATCCAATTTGTAATCTCTTGCATTTGGTGTAATCCTCCATATTATTGTAATCTCACCTTTTCTTGTTCTCCATAGAAGCACTTCTAACAGTTTCCTCCCTCTCTAGCTGCTTTCTTCTTGCTACTTAAATAGGTCTTGTCAATAACCAGTAAAATGTTTACTATCAAAATTTTATTTACAACCCCTGCTTAACAAATATTAAATCAGCATATATAATCATTTTAATGTAAGTTTACTATGCACCAGAAGTGCATTGCAAGCTAATTGTGGCTGTTCCTATAAAATAATTACATTTCACACAACGAAGCCATATTGTTAGCCATGATCCAGATCCTGCAAGAGAATTACGAGGGTGGTTTCAGATGTATATTTTTCCTCAAATTTATTGAAGAGACTCTACCAGGCTCATTATATTCATAAATTGTTCCATTTTCTTGTACTCTCACCTTGTTCTCCATAGCAGCACTTTTAGCAAATTCCTCACTTTCTAGCTACTTTCTCCTTGCTACTTAAGTAGGTCTTGTCAATAACCACTACTGACTGGAAGAATAGGAAGTAAAATGCTTACTATAAAAATTTTATTTACAACCCCGGCTGAACATATATCAGCATATATAATCATTTAACATAAGTTTACAATGCACCACAAGTGCATTGCAAGCTAATTGTGGCTGTTCCCATAAAATAATTACATTTCACAACAAAGATACAAAACAAAAATATCATATGCATGTATTTTTCATTTAATATACATTATGTAACTTATGAAGGGTGAACCACTACATTTCCAGTGACCTTCCATACTACATAAAAGTGGCTTTCTTGTATAAAAATAGACGTACCTATTGCTGTAAAAAAAATGCGTAACCAATGGATTGTTATAGAGCCACACATATTGTTTCAAGAATTGCTTACATTGTACTCTGTTTTCTAACATTCTCCTATTTTCTTGATATATTTCTGTGTTCTTATTTAATACATTAGTATTTTTCGAATTACACTGTTTCCTGATTTTCCATAACCCGGAAACTCTTTCGAATCACACTACATTCCTGAACCAAATTGTTCATAAACTTCTACATTGTGACCATTCTAACTCAAGTCATTATAGTTCTTATCAAAACTCAAATCATCTTCCATGAATAAAATCTAAAAGGTGTTTAATTCTGCTGCGGCAGGAATTTCTGATGTTAAAGAGGATCCCAAAGAGGATGAAGTTGTTGAAATAGCCAAGGAGGTTTTCAAGGATGTTCCCAAGGATGAAGCTAAAGAAAGAGAACCAGAAATTACTGTTGCTTCCCCCATGCAGACTGATGCACCTCCTATGCAGCGATTTCTTCTCTCCCGTGTCTGGTCCTGCAGGGTTTCTTTCCTTGTGGTTTTCTGCTGGGTCTTCTGCTTTTTCCTTCCTTGCTAAGGATGCATTTTGTTCCTTTTTGGCATCCTTTTCCTTTCCTTTCTTTGTTACTCCTTTGCTCTTTTCTCTTGTCCTTTCTTGCTATATCGAGGATGTATCAAGGCGTTGGGGTGCCTTTCAAATGCCCCGTAAATAAATAAAATCTTTTAACTCACCAAAAAAAAATAAAAAATCTAAAAGGTGTTGGTAACCATTTTTAACATTATTTTAGAACGTTCTAAAAAACTCTTCCATTATGTCAAAAAGTCAAAAATAGGTTTTCCGAAGGCTTTTAAATGTAGGTTACTCATGAACAGTAAAATCACAATCAAAGAAGACATCTCGTCCATAGTCGGAATAATCACAGTACTTCAAAGCAGCAATGGCACTGGAAAACATATCTTTCCCTTAACGACACTACCAAGAATAATGGAAAAGGCCGAATACATGAGCCTCTTGGTGAAGTCCTGAACTTGAGGTCTCTGGTAGACATGATAAAGACGTCATAATGCAAAAAAACTAAAAATGTCACCTCAAAACCTGAACAGGTGACATTACAAGTGAACCAGGTCATCCCCCTTTTACCCTCAATGTCAAACGCTATGTAACTAAGTAATTCCTTCTCAGTCTATGCTCTTAAAAGATGAAATCTCAATGGACAACAAATATGGCCAAAGGATGGAACCAAAAAGAAAGATGGAACCACCAGTTGAAGAACAAGTCAAAAAGGCATACACAAATTTGTTCTTCTATTATTGTAAAAGAATTGGGATGACATACATACATCACATTGCTACAAACGGCTCTTGTCCTCTGTAGACGTCAATTAGAACTTTACAGGATAAATTAATGTGAAATGACTGTAAGAGTGCATCTTCTTTTGCATCTCAGTGTGATTTCTAAATTTTTCCACTAAATTAGAAGTCTTGAGTCAACCATGTGAAGCATTTTTCCTTTTCTCCACTGTTCTGTTTCCCTCTGATTTCAGTTTACTTACAGGTTTACTTCCAGGCTGTAAATAAGGATCAACCCAGCACTTGTCTTGACGAACTGCTTTGGCCCACCTCCGCTTAAAAATATCCAACTCATTGTAAGACTGTCGACGCACCTGTCAAACATGAAATAAACAAATAAAAAATTCATATAACCGCTACCAATATTAAAACATCTCTCATTTACAAAGTATCCATTACAAGCTGATCAAGTACAGTTACTGACCTCTGCTCTCTCACTAAATGCAGATTCAGGTGCCTGCATTCAATCAGAATAACACATTTACTAACATCTAGGGAAAAGCCAGCACTGATGGGCAGTTATTGACCTTATAAGCCTGGAAGTAAATTGAAGCCATTTTAAGGTGAAACTTTTCTTACCAGACTTGAGGAGTTAAGATGAAAGCCATCTACATCATGTGTTGCCAACTTTGACTGCATTAGACATTCAAAGAACTTAAGAGTCAACCAACCTACAGATTTTTCTTCTTTTTTTTTTTCATATTGCTAAACAGAAAAATGAAGGTACATGAAAATATTACCCAAAGTTTCACTTGTTAAGAGTAGTGATCCTAGTCCCTACCTGACATTGATATCTACAACCTTTCTTATAATGCACCCTATTATAAAGTTTTATATTGAAAAACAGATTAGATAGATCATGTCTCTGTGTCTATACCTCCTGAATACTACAAATATCCATTGTA
Organism: Wollemia nobilis; assembly: GCA_028583015.1. Taxonomy (NCBI): domain Eukaryota; kingdom Viridiplantae; phylum Streptophyta; class Pinopsida; order Araucariales; family Araucariaceae; genus Wollemia; species Wollemia nobilis. Next base: position 9,434,444 of record JAQPPZ010017089.1, read on the forward strand.
CAATACTACAAATATCCATTGTACAATTTGGAGCAGATGACATCCAACTACCTTTAATATATCATATTATAATTGAATCCATAATGGATTTCACAAAAGAACCCATTAGTCCCTACCAATTGAGGATTGGAACGTTTACCTTATCATCTACTCCTCCCAGAGATGGTATTCCTTGATGCACTATATATTCGCTATCTATGACTCCAACTTTCTTGCTCCGATCTCCCTACAAAATAGAAAAAACAATTGAAATTTTGAAAGAAATCAAAACAATCTAAATCCAAAGAAGTTTTGCAACACCGAGCCTTTTGGTATTATACAAACTTAAATGGAGATTATGTTTATATAATAAGTCATAATGAAAACCGTCGTAAGCTGTCTCAAAGTTGTTTGCCAGTTAAAACAAAATATATAATTATTTTTCATACTACATTTGCCAACTGGGCCAGCCTGAAAATAAGATAAACTTAACCTCGTTTAGTGTACAATTGATAAGTCTTCCCTCCTTCAATGAAATGACACCAAAAATGTCAGAAGGCATATGTCTAGGTAAGTACATTCTCATATCAGATATGTTGTGAACAGCAAGTTACTAACAACAGCTTATGATATTGTGATACCAGCATGGTAAGCTTTGACACTTGTTTCGCTATTTTGACAGAAAATTGGATTTCTTTGACTGTCATAACCTTTAACAAAATGATATCATTGATATCAGCATGGCACACTGATTTTTCCAGTTTCACCTCTTAATTGCAAATTGATAATTGTCCATCCTAAGCATTGCAGGACTGTCATAAACGCCAGGAATTGAGTATTTGTTTATTAATTGCCACTAACTGAAAACATGGCAGTGAAGGATAATAAACACTTGATATATTGTTTTACTGTTTAAATGCTACTGTATTTTTTTTGTAGTTGCTGTTATCGGAATCCCATCAGAACCAAGATTTGTGTATTGAGCAGTGATATTTGACTCCTTTGGGGCTAAGCTTAGTATTGAGCCATTATATTGGAGTCATTTAGGGCTAAGCTCTGTATTGAACCATTTTTATGTGTTCAATGCATTGCTCTTAATGTCTTAGATGAAAAAAGATGAGTTGGTTAGAGTCCATAATTATGAGGGCTAAGCTCTGTATTGAGCCCTTTTTATTCGTTCAATGCTTTGCTCTTAATGTCTTAGTCAAGAAGATGAGTTGGTTAGAGTCCCTAATTGTGATGCCTCCATAGCAATGAACATCAAGATATGTATTTTTTCGTTTTGTGATAGTCTTCCTCAATTCTAGACTTACGTTTTCTCTCATAGTTCTACCAGAATTATATTGTCATTTATGCTGGTGTTTAGAAATCTGTTGCAAGCTACACATGGAACTCGATATGATATTGTTCTTCTTGCTAAAGCTTTAAGTGGTGCTATTATTCAAACCGATATTCACAGTGCTGCCACATGAGAGCAGCCTTCTTCAAGCTGTCATTCTTTTAGAAGCTTTGACCTCTTTTTATTCCAGTTCTCTACTGATTCAAATTTGCTGTAAGCAAACTCATATATAGCAATGGTAGCCAGCATTCAAGATTTTATTTAGTTGGTTAGAACTCTCTCGGCCTTCTTTCACTTGGTCATCCTTCATTTTCATCTGTAAATCTCCCATTTCTGTGAACCATTGTAGCAACCTACCATTTAGATTGTAAAGTCACTCAATGTCTCAAAGGTCATTGCAAGTCCAGATCATTAACAAATGCTTAGATATTCTAACAAATATTTATTTATACCAACTGACATTATAAACCGGCAAATGGGATTTATCAGTTTCTTCTTCAGATTTTCAATTTCTTTAACAATCCTCATAGTTCAGACTTCACAGGGATCCTTACCTCTCAATCCAAATTTATCTATCTATCTTTGTTAATGGTTCTCTTGGCTATCATAAAAAAAAAGATTTCTCCAGCATCACAAATGAGTTTTCGAAGGATTACCTTCTCCCTCCTCAATAATCTCATCCATCCTCTGTAAGCAAACTCATGTATAGCAATGATCTGGCATTCAAGATTTCCTTTAGTTGCTTCCAACTCTCTCAGCCTTGCTTCACTCGGTCATCCTCCACTTTCATCTGTGAATCTCTGATTTCTGTGAACCATTACAGCAACCTACCATTTAAATTGTAATGTCACCTCAATGTTTCAAAAGTCATTGCAAGTCCAGATCATCAACAAATGCTTAGATATTCTAACAATTCTTCATACCCATTGACATTATAAACCAGCAATGACATTTATCAGTTTCCTCTTCAAATTTTCAATTTCTTTAACAATCCTCATAATTTGCTCCTTACATCTCAATCCCAACTTAGCTTATCTTCGTTATCGGTTCTCTTGGCTATCATAAAAGAAAAGAGTTCTCCAGCATCACAAATATGTTTACAAAGGAATTACCTCCTCCCTCCTCAATAACCTCATCCATCCTCTGTATCCCAACTTTTTTTGACTTCTGCTTTGCAACTAGGAGAAAACTTATTCTAGAAATTGTATTCTCCTATGAAACAATGTATATCTCATCATACACAATACCAAGATAAACATCTCTAGCATCACTTGAAATGTCTGCTACTATGCCAACATCCTTACCTGCAGTAGTGAGATAAACATCACCCGTACTCTCATTCGGTACCAACCTGTCCTCACCAACCTTTGATTCAACTCCTTAACATCCTTCCCCCTTTAGAAGAAAGATGCCAAGATTATCAAGTAAAATCCATTGTGTCCTTTCTAAACATCTTCCCAATATATGCTCTAAGGTGATTCCTCAATGTCTTGGGCTAGGGCATCCAATGTTTATACAAACATTCTTTAGATACTTCCACTACCTCCACTTCTATTGGCTCTCATCTTCATTCCCGTTTGCAAAAGATCTCTTAGTTACACATGCTTTCTCATCACATATAGTCTTCTTTGTTTCCTGCCCCTTGCTCCACATAAACCTACATATTACACTTGCAACTAGCTGAAGTTTTTAGGTCTTTAAAAAGGCAGTTTCAATTTCATGAATACCTCCTTGGAGTTAGCATAATAATAGTGCATTGTTAATCAAAACTACCTTCTCCCCTTACTCCCTCTTCTGATTTATCACTTCTTTCCCAAAATTGAAATAGCTACGAAATGAACAAAGTCCAAAGGCTTAAACATGGATGTCATAGTTTTTAACATCATTTGCTTATTTCAACTGTTACAGCTTGTTAGTGCTTCCCAAAGCAGATCATGCTATTTACAAAACACTTGATATATATGCGTCACAAAACACCTAGCAAACCGCACATTCAAATCACCTGAACCTCAAGTTCATGTCAACACTCTGTCTTTCCATTGTTGCACAGTTTATGCCAAAGAATGTGTTGTGCATTCTTCTTCTTCCACTGCTTGGAAGGAGCAGATGTTGTTTTATATTTTGACATGCTACTTGCCATCTGCAATGCACAATGTTTCGAAATTTGGGCAAACTAGATGACCCACTTCATCAGCAACTCAAAACTTGAAGCATACTGTCAATGTTGGCTATGCAATGAGTGCAACCTGAATATACAACCCAGTCTTCCCTGGTGGACTGGCATGTAAGGCTTTGGAAGCCCCACTAGAAACAGTGATCATGGCTCCTCCTTGGATTTGTTTATCCTTCATCAACTTGTCATAGGCAGCTATCTTGGCATGGCACGTTTTTGTGAGATGACCATGCTTGCCACAAAAATTGCACTCAAGCTGTGTTTTAATCTTTCCCTTCCCTTGCTTCTTGCCTTGGCTGCCCTGCTTTCCTTTGCCTTGTTGTTGTCCTTGCTGTTTCTTACATTGCTGTGATTCATGCTATTAGAAATACCTCTTCCATGGCCTCTGCCTCTGCCCCTGCCATGAGTTGATGAGCCTGTCCACAAGTGAAAAGTGCACCATTGGTCCTAAGTGTATTCTCCACATCAAGAGCAAGACATGAGAAATTCTCAAAATTTAAAGCATCTTTGTCCTTAGACCATCAAAGAAAAGTGGTCTTATTAGAAAAATATCCCATGAAGGCCTCAAGGAGTGTACTAGAAGATCAATGATGTATGATGTATAGTTTTTCTCTCACTTTGGTAACGTCCATCACAGTTGAGAAAAATTACAAAAATACCTGTAATGGATGAGAGAAAGTAGACCACACCACTCCAATTTTCGTGAAAAAACAATTTGGGATAGAAGGGCAAAAACGGACTCCATGTCCTGTAGACAGCAGTTCTAAGCATGACAAACCATAGAACTGGCTGGAATAATGTTGTCCACCAATTTTGATTGTACATAACAATTTTGGTAATGTTTGTGTTTGCATTTGATTGTAAAATCAGCCAATAAGAAAGAAGGCTTGATTGTAGACGCACAAGGCACTAGATGACAAAACTAGCCGCCATTTGCTAACTAGTATTTAGACGTCTAGTTAGACGTCCATTTTGTTAGACGTCAGTTTTGGTTTAGTTAGAAATGGTTAAGGGCTGAACGGTTGGGGTGGTTGGGCGAAGTAGTTGGAGGAACTACTTCGCCTCCCTATTAATACCCCCTTTTCAAACATTGTAAGGCTGGTCATTATCCAAGTGAATACAATGCCAATGCTCTTGTGTGGATGTTCTATTCTGTGTATGGTGTTGTTGTGAGTTCATATTGTTGCAGGTTGTATTGCATTAACTGTGAGTTGCAGGTTTGTCCCTATTGATCAATGTTGCAGGTTGATGGTTCAGCAAGGACCAGAACTGTTGGTGTTTAGTGCAGGTGCAAGGGGTAACCAACGGAGGCTGTAGACGTCTGGCCCTTGACATCTATATTTGTGACGTCTACCTCCCAAGCCTTGACGGCTAGATTGGTGACGTCTAAACCTGCCACCCTGACGTCTAGACTTGAGACGTCTACCTCCCAAGCCTTGACGTCTAGACCTGCCACCGTGACGTCTAGACCTGCGACCTGTGACGTCTAGACCTGCCACCTTGACGTCTAGACCTGTGACGTCTGGTCTTAGACGTCTACCTAGGACAGTTGGGTAGTTGATCTTTGTAGCCTATAACCAGCCCATTGGAGTGCCTATTGCCTAAGCCTGAAAAATTACTGTTCCGATTGTCATCACCCTATCCCGGGAATGTACTCACCCCTGTCTACATGTCCATACAAATATAAAGCCCTCAAGACAAGCCTCAATAAACTTCAGCTTTCAAAGAAAATTTCAAAAATTAATCAGATACCGACAAAGCACCTATGCCTCCCACTTGTCAACCTCTAATTTGTTGGGCAACACACTAAATTGCTAACTTGTTCGTTGTGATGCTTTTCTTATACAAGCTATTTATTTCCATTGGCCTATTCCTATAATGGAATTCCATTCCACATAATACCTCCTCTACCACCTATCCTCCTCATTTTTGTTCCCACCTATCCTTGATTGTTGAGTTGGCAGTATTGGAGATGTTGACTTGGAGAACGTATCTATATCGTTGGTGTAGTGGGCAGTCGTGCATGCCATGTGGACTACTCCAACAGTGCTAGAGGGTCGGCCCAATAGAGGGTGTTCCAAGACAACAGATCAACTAGCATGCACAACAAAAACACATGTAGGGTAGGATGAAATCCATGCACAACATGTAGAAGGGAGGGGAGGTTAATTTGAGCAACCTGGGCTACCACATAGAGTTGGCAGGGGAGGGACCTACAATGTGGGCATCACATGCCCCATGCAAGGGGGTCAAGGAGGGGTGAAGCATGACAAGGGGTGATCTGTAGACTGAGACAAGCATGGCCACTACAAAGTACCAAGGAGGGGGGCAACAAGGGATGTCATGGAATTTAGGCCAGCATAAGGGATTTTGAGGGGGAAAGAGGATGGTTGAGGTGGGAGGAAAACATGACCTCTCACAAATTACTCAATGCTTTATCCATTGGGGTAAACCTATCAACTAATCCAAATACTACACCTTGCAAATAAAATCACGCCATTGTTATTGAGATGCTACCTTGGATGGAATATTCCAACTTAAATCAAACCTTTGATATATGCCCTTTCAAAATGCTCCACAGATTCTATTCTTTGACATTGTTTTTCACTATCCAAAAGGCAAGATTGTTAGGAAGGCAAAACGAATTCATGAATTGCAATCGGCCTTTGCATTTGATAGAAGCATAAATACATGTGTGATCAAGAAGGTACAAGGTCGAGAGTTACAACTACTTTCCAACTTCCCATAACCTTCGTAACCATAAGGTGAATACATCAACATGACATAATATTCACAACATTCCCCCCTTATTACATCAATGCTCAATCAAAGTACATACAAGAAAATTTCTAAGTTTTTCAAATTTTACACATGCAAGAGACTTCATGTTGTTCCTCGGTTGGACAAATCTGGAGTCGTATGTTGTGTTCTTGAACATGTTCACGAATGAAATGGCACTGAATCTAAATATGTTTTGTGTGCTCATGAAAAACTGGATTGCAAACAAGCTTCAAATATCCTTGATTGTTGCAACTTAGGATCATTGGTTTCTTTTGTGGGATGCTCATTCCTGACAGCTCCTATAGATGAAACATAAAAATATCACCTCATAGACAGCTCCTATAGCGCAGTATTCACCCTCGGTGGAAGAACAAGCAATAACATGCTACTCCTTACTTCCCCAAGAAATCAAACCAGATCCCAAAAAGAATACATATCCAAAATAGGATCTTTTGTCATCAATGTATCCTACATAGTCCGCATGCGTAAATCCTGTCAATAAGAATTGCAAACAAGAAATGGCACTGAATCTAAATGTGTTTTGTGTGCTCATGAAAAACTGGATTGCAAACAATCTTCAAATATCCTTGATTGTTGCAACTTATGATCATTGGTTTCTTTTGTGGGATGCTCATTCCTGACAAGATGCAACATAAACATATCACCTCATAGACAGCTCCTATAGCGCAATATTCACCCTCGGTGGAAGAACAAGCAACAACATGCTACTCCTTACTTCCCCAAGAAATCAAACTAGATCCCAAAAAGAATACATATCCAAAAGAGGATCTTTTGTCATCAATGTATCCTACATAGTCCGCATGCGTAAATCCATTGGGGTAAACCTATCAACTAATCCAAATACTACACCTTGCAAATAAAATCACGCCATTGTCATTGAGTTGCTACCTTGGATGGAATATTCCAACTTAAATCAAACCTTTGAAATATGCCCTCTCAAAATGCTCCACAGAGCCTATTCTTTGACATTGTTTTTCACTATCCAAAAGGCAAGATTGTTAGGAAGGCAAAACGAATTCATGAATCGCAATCGGCCTTTGCATTTGATAGAAGCATAAATACACGTGATCAAGAAGGTACAAGGTCGGGAGTTACAACTACTTTCCAACTTCCCGTAACCTTCGTAACCATAAGGTGAATACATCATAATGACATAATATTTACAACATTCCACCCCTTATTACATCAATGCTCAATCAAAGTACATACAAGAAAATTTCTAAGTTTTTCAAATTTTACACATGCAAGAGACTTCATGTTGTTCCTCGGTTGGACAAATCTGGAGCCATATGTTGTGTTCTTGAACATGTTCATGAATGAAATGGCACTCAGTGTTTTGTGTGCTCATGAAAAACTGGATTGCAAACAAGCTTCAAAACTCCTTGATTGTTGCAACTTAGGATCATTGGTTTCTTTTGTGGGATGCCCATTCCTGACAAGATGCAACAAAAACATATCACCTCATAGACAGCTCCTATAGCGCAATATTCACCCTCGGTGGAAGAACAAGCAACAACATGCTACTCCTTACTTCCCCAAGAAATCAAACCAGATCCCAGAAAGAATACATATCCAAAACAGGATCTTTTGTCATCAATGTATCCTACATAGTCCGCATGCGTAAATCCTGTCAAGAACTGATCATTCTTCTTGTACCCCAAACCGTACTCAGCCATACCACGAACATAATTGAGTACTCGCTTTGCTACTTTCCAATGACACAACTTTGGTTCTTGCATGAACCGTGAGAGAGAGCTCACAACATAGCCAATGTCGGGTCTAGTGTATGTCGAATAAATGAGACTCCCAATCAACTGGCGATGGTTCCATTCACCTACAAAGGAATCATATCGAAACAATTGCAACCCTGCTTCCATTCAAGTGTCCATGGGCTTACAATCTGTCATAAGAAACTTCTTGAGCAATGTCCTAGCATAATTCATTTGTGACATGAACACATGGTTCTTAGTTTGCCACAATACCAAGCCAAGACAATAATGCATTACCCCAAGATCAATCATGTTGAACAAACGCTTCAATGCTTTCTTGATCTCTTTAATCAACTTCATTGAACTCCCAATGATGACCAAGTTATCAACATACACAATGATGATCACGACATCTCTTCCTTGCCTTTTGAAGTACAGGTTTAGATCATATAGACTATGACGGAATCCATGTCATAAAAGAGGCTCATTAATCTTCTTCCTACCAAGCTCTAGCAACCTACTTGAACCCATAGATTTCATGAGACTGCATACCTTCTTCTCCTGACTAGGTATGATGGATCCCTCTGGTTGTGTCATGTAGACTTCTTCACTAAGGTCACCATTTAGAAATGCACTCTTCAGATCCATTTGATGCAACTTCCATACAAATGGTGCAAACTTTGCAGGCATCATAGTTACGAAACTTGACGAGTTTTTAAAAAACTCGCCGAGTTCGAGTCTAAGTCGACCTTGTGTCACTCGGGTTCAACTTAGCCAGTTTCTTTTTGGCTCAGTTTTTCCAAATTTTATTTTTGCATTCTTTTCCTCTTTTTTGCCGAGTTTTTCTACCGATTTCAATTCCAAGTCCCAATTCGGCTTTGTCGAGTCTACTTAAGTTTGAGTTTCTTTACTATTGTGGAAACCATCCAAATGATCCTAATCTTCATTGATGGGGCAAAAGTTTCATCATAGTTTATTCCTTCTTTTTGTGTATAACCCTTTGCAACAAGCCTTTCTTTGTATTTACGATGCTCTCGTCAGCTTTGTATTTGGTCTTGAATACCCACTTGCATCTAATGGGTGTTTTTCCAGGTGAAAGATCAACAAGTTACCATGTCGTGTTCCTCATCAATGCTTGATACTCGACGTTCATGGAATTCTTCCACTCCTTCGATGCAAGAGCTTCATGAATTGTTAATGGTTCATATGCCTGCACCAACGTGCTCATCAAGGCTAGCTTGACCTCATTTTGAACTCTGCTCCAAGTTCTTGGTCCAGAGTTAAATGTCTCTGGAACACAATCCAAGTTCACATCACAAACTGTGCTAAGATATCACTTAGGCCTGTGAGTGGTTCTCGAAGTGGATGGTCCTGAGTCATCAACTACATAAGCTCCATCATCAACTACATAAGCTCCATCAGGAACATCTCCATCATCAAAATCAAAATCAACATCCTCTCTCAAAGGTTCCATCATCATCATCATCAGACAAAAAAACAATAGGTGCTTTGTCAACAGTGCGCGGCTTAGAAGAAGAGGTACACTCGTTCTTCTCGTCAAACACATCTTGACTACTATATAGCTTCTTCGTGTCAAGATCCATGAGATGACATCCCTTTGACTCACTATTGTATCCAATGAAGATAGAACACGTGGATTTCTCTAATTTCATTTGTGCCTGCTTCGAAATGTGCATGAATGCAGAGCATCCAAACACACAGATGTGACACAAAAGGTTTGTTTCCTATCCGAGCTTTTTAGTGTGACACCATTCAGTGTGGGTGCACAATTCAATAAGTAGAACGTAGTACGAACAACTTCTATCCAAAATGCTGGCTCCAAATTGGCATCACTCAACATGCATCACACCATCTCCTAAATAGTACAATTTCACCTCTCCGCAACTCCATTTTGTTAAGGTGTAGAGGCATTCGTCAACTATCGTTTGATGCCATGTTGCTTTAGGAAAGAAAAAATCAAGATGCACTAGGTTGAGTGGACCAGCTGCTTGGTGATTGCTTGAGCCAGATGGGGCTCGATGTTGCCTTTTGGCCAAACTCGTATGAAGGTCACAAGGCTTCACCAAGGATGGAAGATGTCATGATGTAGGAGTGACTTCAGATGACCGAATCTTAGATGTTCAATTCACTTGTGCCATAGTGAGGCTATTTCATGTGCCTTGGCAGCCAATGCTTGGTTGTCTCGCATTACAAGCGCAAGCTGAAACATCTTGCCTATGCCAAAAGCACAAGCTATGATCATGGAACCTCTAGATTTCTCTTGTATGAGAGCTTCTTTGCACCTATTTATAGAAAATAAACATGCACATTATGATCAAGCAATTGATTCATAGAAAGTAAGTTCTTCGTGAGGCAAGGCACGTAAAGAACTTGAGTGAAGCGACAAGTATGCTTTCCAAGATGCAAACAAGCATAACCAATTCCAACAACCGTGTATATCAAGTTGTCACCAGGCATCACTTGCCCACAATAAGATGAATGGTCAAGGTTCACCAACCATTCCTTATCGCCTATCATGTGTCTGGTAGTTGTTGAATCAACGTACCAAACTAGGTTAGACTTCAAAACAGTTTCAAGAGATTGAACGGAACAAACGTAGTCTTGTCCTTCTACATTGCAATCAGCATCCTCAGCTACATTGCCATGTGGCATTGAGGCGCATTTCTTTTATGCCAATTATAACTCTTATGCTTAACTCTTGACGAATTTTACGGTTGAATCTTGAAAAAACCTTGTGAGAAAATGTTGTTATAATGCTCCTAAAGTACATGTCCTGGTTTCCCATATAGATCAAACATGTGACATTGGAACTTGAAGAGTTCTTTTGTCCTTGATGATGTTTTTGCCCTTTGCTTTTTTGCTGATTCTGGTGTTTGTTGGGGGTTTTGCCACCTTTCTTGGACTACATCAGCTTCTTGCCTTTTTGATGAGTGAGCGAAACACGTTCATCTTCAGTCTTTCTCTCTTCAATCGAATCCTCCTATTGAAGTAAATTCACAAGAGTCTCAAAAGTGGGACTCAAATTAGTAACATTCAGAGTCGTTACCAAAACATTGAACGTTGGTGGCAATGAATGTAGCATTATTGGAAAATCACATCATCACTAACGGTTTCGCCTTACACTTGTAGCAAGGCTTGCAACTCAACAATCTACCATAGAAAACCTTTCAACTTCTCACCGTTCTTCATCTTCAAGCAATGCAATTGGCTTTGTAGGTGTAGAATTTGATTTTGTTCTTGGACGCAAACACCATACTGAGTTGGTCCTATGCATCCTTCACGACCACAACACCACAAATGGACGGCTAGATCTCATTAACCACATCGAACATCATAATTGATCTAGCTTTCTGATCAACTTTATCCAACTTTCTTTGTTCATCTGGGTCAGTGGCATGTCTTTGCATAGTGCCAGATACAACTTCCCATAAGTTTGAACTCTAGGTGAATCTTCAACTTTGTCTTCCAAGCAGAATAGTCATTACCTTTCAACAATTGCGAATCAGGCAAAGCATCTTCCAAGGCGCTAATAGCCATGGCAAATCTTCACAAAACTACAAAAAAATGCTTCCATTGGAACGAACTCAAAAAGAGCCTTCCAACGAGTATATATGCCTATAGTCAAACAACAATCAATGCCTCGAACTACGAGAAATCAATAGGGTCTCGTTGGGCAAAATGTCACGTGCATAGATTGATGTTTTTCCCTCCTAGCAAAATCATAGGAAATATTCTTGGAATATTCCTCCAATTTTCCAAGGCATTAGAATATTAGGTAAACCTTCTTGCTTTCACCTACATTCATAAATCACAATAAAGAAAAATGTTTCTAAAGGCTTTAACCCACACAACCCGTGTGGGACAATGGAGGCTTGATTTTAAAAATCAAGAATGCACATGTCGTAAACGATCAACAAGCCGACGCCATAGATGGCATCATGTCTCTTTACCAAATTAAGTGACAGCAAACACCTCTAAAGATGCAAAGACTATTCTCACTCTAGATGTGGGACAAAAAGATGATTTTGTTCCCCAACAATGTGCACAAATTTTGGTCATCCTCCGGTCAACATGACGTAAAGTCTTAATCATTCAAATTGCACGATAACTATGCCAAGCAATTTTCCATGCTTTTATTATTTTAATTTTTTTAAGAAAAACAAATTGCGTTTTATTTTGGCACCTCCATTTTTAATTTTAACTAGACGACATAGTTCCTTTGCATACAACAGACTTGATTTATTTTCCGTCTTTTTGGAAAAATAATTGCGCCTTCTCTTCATGTTTGGACGACTCTTACTTTAGATAGCCTATCTTTAGACAACTCCAAACAACCATTTATGTGACAGCACCAATGTCTTCAGACAACCTATACATGTGATTTTTTTTTTATCTTGCTCCACTTTATTGCAACTTCAGCACTAACAAGGACAGAAAGATACGAACAGGATGATTTCTTCAAAACTTCATGCAATGCTTCTTGAATGTTACATACTTTTTAGACGACACATTCCTTGCACCAAACAAGAGCATTCATTTCGTGATGACAACTCTTCTAGCACAAACAGAAAGCTTCTTGGACGGCTCTCCAACTCCTCCGAGATCAGCAAAATGCCTGTAAACCTCGAAACATGAACAGGAAACAGCAGGAAGAAATTTGCTTCTCCAATTGGCAAGATTTCCTCCTCGCACAAACTTTGCATCTGCTTCTTTCTAGATCTGCTAGGACAGCACACGTCACAAAATTTGAGAGGTGCCTCCCACTGCTCAGCAACTGGGTCACCTTCACAAGTCGAAGTTGCTCTGATATCAGCCTGCTCTGATACCAAATGTTGGAAACACTGAATTCCAAACTGCAATCAGCCTTTGCATTGGTGTGATAGAAGCATAAATACATGTGTGACAAAGAAGGTACAAGGTCGGGAGTTACAACTACTTTCCAACTTCCCGTAACCTTTGTAACCATAAGGTGAATACGTTAGCATATAATATTCACAACAAAGATCATGCAAAGCGCAAAAGTGGGACCCCTGTTATCTTTTCAGGAGGATTCCAAATCAAGAATAAACATACAATACAATATTTGAGAGAATAGCTAAAATTGTATCCTGCATTTATTATTCCTCCTCAACTCAGCAGCTTTAGCTCTTGGCAGTCTGCATCCTTATGCCAGACACTGCCTTTCCACAGTACCATGAAGTCGAATACAGACGCAGAAGAAAACTTCAGTGCAAGGACAACTAAGAAAAAGGAAAAGGAAGAAAGCCCCATGAACACCAAAGATGGCGAAAGTTACCAGCCAAAAGATCTATAGCCAGAAGAAAAAATAGGAAAATGACCACAAGTTTTTTTTAAATATATTAAAAAATCAAGATCACAAAGTCTTGTTCCTTTATCCTGATTAACCACAAATGAGAAATATGAGCTGCTCCAGAACTTTTTGAGATTCTGTAAAGAGGAGGGAGAAATATGAAGGTGAAAGACAATTGTTTCTATGTGAACTTTTAATGCTCTTAAATTCTGGGTATCATCTTGATTGCATAATGCATACATTTTGATGCACATATATCACAATTGCCCTTGGCCCAAATACAGATGTATTTTATAGACATGGTCAAAACATTTTGAAATATCATAGGAAGGGCTGGAAGTTATACTGAAACGTAGTAAAAACAAAGCAAGAAGTTAAGCATCATGAGAAAAGGGAATGTTTTGGAGAAATTAATACTATCTTCTTTTATAGCATATATAAGGTTTTCCATTTTTTATTTTTTCAATCATTATTCTCCTGAAATAACAAAATAAAGCACTCAATTCAGGCAACCTTTTCTGAAAATACATCCACCATTAAACGTAAGCAATCAAAATGGCTTCACGCAGGTATAATTACATCATTTGTAGCTTTTGACAGCTGATATTATTCACATCTAAGTCAATGAGTTTACAGTACACATTTAGATCTAGAGAATATGCATTATAAAATTAACACTTAGATATAGAGCAATATTTTAAACTTCATCAATTGACATGAAATCAACAGGATAAAAACATGGACTTCCAAGACAGAGACTCAAATTCATATCTAGCAAGGCATTACATGCATAACTGTCAAATAGTGCAATGTGGTTTGTTCACAATCTTACCAGGTGTTACATGCATAACTGCCAAACTGCTATGTGACTCATTGATATATCATGGTAACACGTACATGATGTAATACAGGAGGGGCTTGCTTCAATCCAATAAAACAAATATATACAGAAAAAAAAAGGTTTACTTCAAACTTTCACACATGTTATGGACATAAGGGGAACAAAATAATAGAATGGAAATTTTGAAAAACTATATGGATGCTATATTCAACGAAACATCAGAAAGAAGAGGAGAAGACAAAAGTTTTCTATTTGTGATCATTCTCATGTAGTCGTTGTATTCATCAGCTTCTAATCTATTAAGGATCTCTCCCTCACCTGACTTATCCTTTATTGTTACTCTTGACTATATGGACTATGGTTTAACAGTTCCAGACTTGCCCTTTCTGGTTCTCAAGTCCTTGTGGTTCGTTATTTTCCTGTTTCTAGGTTCCTCTTTGTCCTAGTACACTCTATTATGGAATGTCATCCTTATAAGTCCCATTGATTTTTTCTTGCCATTTGATACTATTTCATTTTATTTCTCCCAAGCTTCATCCCTTTATTTCTACTATCTTTTGAAGTTTTCAAAAGTTCATTCACATTACCTGTGCACAATAACCCAGCTTCATGTCTACACCCCATGCATGAACCAAGTCATTCTGCAAGATCACAATAATATTGGATTAGACAAACTATGTGAAGAGAATACACCAAGAACAGGTTAACTGATTTTGTGTCAAATGCACGAAGATTTGATTTTTCAGGAATGGTAAAAGATAGTCCTGCATTAGTCATCCAGATGTTAAGCTACACAAGCTTTATACTGAAGCAATAACATGAAAATTAGAAACCTTGAAAGCTAAAGTCAATATGAAATGGAAGGTATTATCCTCTCCACTTGGTGATTGAACCCACCATTCAGATCCAATACCAATGTTTATGTTTGAGATCCTCTAGAAGATGCATATATAAATTAAAAACAAAACACAAGATTGAAGAGGCAGCATTTTTAAAAACACGAATTACTCTCTGTCACTCGTCTACAAAGAGAAAACAATATTTTCTTTAATGAAAAGTACCATAGTAATCCTAATATCAAATGGCATTAACTTAACTAATTAAAGTCCTCGACTTTCAAAGAGGAGACCCAGGTTGTCATGAAACAACTTCAAGAAATACAGCAGTCACAGTAGCAATCCAATAGTGCATAATATTCAACATCCACTCGTTACAATAAATTAGATCCAATTGCTAGAAAATCAAATATGCAATAATCAGATTCCAGATTCAAATCAATACAAATTCTTCGCCACTTAGAGAGGGTGAAGTCTCATGTGCTCAACAAATGCGATTAAGATTTGAATATGAAAGATGATTTCAACTACCACATAACTCTTCTTATTTATAGACTAAATCAACATTGACTCTAACCCTCATGCTCAAGGGCCAACTATCCAAACCTAGGGCTCAAACTAATAAAAATAAAGATAGCCGATGTGGCTATATTGGAGCCGTTACATGGCTCCCCCCTCAAAAAGCTTTGTCCTCAAAGCTGGAAAAGATTGGAAAATGCTCTTAGGATCCCATGTAGCATCTTCTTCTGGAAGGTCCTACCACTTGGTGACGAACTCCTAAATCTGTTGAGACCATAGAAGACGAACTTTCGAATGCAACACTGCTTATGGTTAAGGAGTGATTCGCCCTTTTTCATCGAGTACCAGAAGCTCTGTCTGGGACTACACCTTCTAGCCAGGGTCCTTTTTGAATCAAGATACATGAAAGACAAGATGGATGCAGGAAGATGCTGGAAGCACCAACTGATATGCCACTTCACAATGTAGCGAACCACCTTGTAGGGCCCATAAAATCTAGGATCTAACTTCTGACTATACTTGGTCTTCAAGGGCAATTGTTTATAGGGATGCAAGCCCAAAAAGACCATATCCCTCAAGACAAATTGTCGTTCAAAACAGTGCGAATCCTGCAACTAATTCATGGGTTGTAGGCCTGGATCAAATTATCTTTAAGAAGCTAAAGCACAAGTCGTCGTTGTTATAACAAATCATCTAGGGTAACCTTGGAGGATCCTAGAACATAGTCTACCACTAATGGAGGTTTCTGACCATACAATGCTTCAAATGAGTACATCTTGAGGGAAGAATGGTAAGAAGTATTGTACCACTACCACCATTCAGCTAATGAGAACCAATGAACCCAATGACACTGCTTGTCTTGATAAAAACAACGAAGGCAAGTACCCAAACATTTATTAACAATCTTCGTTTGGCCATCTGACTGAGGGTGATAAAAAGAGGACGTACTCAACTTAGTATCACTAAGATGAAACAATTCCTTCCAAAAGTGACTAGTGAAGACAAGGTTATGATCACTGACAATGGGCTTGGGCATACCATGCAATTTAAAAACAAAATCAAGGAATACTTTGGCCACCTTACTTGTTGAATAGGGATGCTACAATGCACAAAAATGACCATTCTTGGATAGGAGATCCACTACCACAAAGATTACAGTTTTGCCCTTAGATTTGGGAAGGCCCTCGATAAAATCTATGGATATGTGCTCCCACTGGCGGTTAGGGATAGGCAGGGGTTGCAACAATCTAGGAGATTAAACTATTTCCCCCTTGTTACGTTGACACACCTCGCATTTAGCCACAAAACTCATGACATTTGTTTTTAATCCTTTCCAAGAAAAATATTGTTTCACTCGCTAATATGTTTTCAAGAATCCAGAATGTCCTGCTAAAGGAGATGAATGCAATTCTTGGAGAACACTTGTCTTAATAGTCAAGGACTAAGGAAGATAAATGTGACCCTTCTTGAGGAGAACTCCATCCTCATATGAACCAACTTCCACTTCCTGAATAATCCTAGCAATCTCCAAGTCAAAAAGCCAATCCTCCTAAAGTTGAGAAAGCCATTGTGGAAGAGGACCAGAGATGGCACGGACAACAACAACATCCTCGTGTCTGTGAGACAAGGCATCAACCATTACATTGTCCCTTCCTTTCTTATAGTCAACGACAAAATCATAGCTCAAGAGCTTGGTCAACCATTCATTCTGTTCAAGACAAGAGAGACGTCGTTCTAAGAAATGCTAAAGGCTGCTATGGTCAGTCTTGATGAAGCGATGCCCCAACAATTAAGGCCTCCATTTCTCTATGGCATGCAGAACAACTAACATTTCCTTCTCATAAGTGAATCAACCCAGATTCTTGCCAAAACGCTACTTACTTTCAAATGTCGATGGGTGTCCATCCTACACCAAAACAACTCCAATACAAGTGTCAAAAGCATTACGCTCAATGACAAAAGGTTTGCTAAAGTCAGGGATGACCAAAACAGGAGTGGTACACAACTTCCTTTAGGGATTACAAGGCTTGGGATGCAACTTTAGACCAAACAAAGGCATCCTTCTTAGTGAGAGTAGTGAGAAGAGCGACAATCTTGTCATAGTTGCGAACAAATTTTATGTAATAGCATGAGAGTCCTAAACACCAAATAATTGTTTAAGGGATTTGGGCAAGGGCCAGTCTTGCATAGCTTTGATCTTGTTAGGATCTACCTTGACTCCTTCCTAAGTTACTAAATGTCCCAAGTAATCTACCTATCAAACCCCAAAGGAACATTTTACCTTTTAACAAAGAGTTTTTACCTTTGTAATGGGTGAAGAACATTATCCACATAAACTAGATGATCCTCCTAAGACTTGCTATAAATTGAAATGTCATCAAAGAAAACTAGGACAAACTTGTTGCAGAAAAGGACGAAATATTGAGTTCATGAGACTTTGGAAAGTGGAAGGAGCATTAATGAGACCAAAAGGCATGACTAGGAACTCATAATGACCCTCATGTGCAAAAAGTAGTCTTAGGGATATCCTCCTCTCTAACCATAATTTGATGAAACCCAGAAGGAAAGTCTAGTTTTGTGAAGTATCTAGCACCATGCAATCCATCCAACAAATCATCTATAGAAGGAAACTTATCTTTGATAGTGATCTTGCTCGGAGGTTGAAAATTAGGATACATGTGCCAAGAATTGTCCTTGGGATGCCATCACCACCAGAGAGGAGTAAAGGTTGATGTTTGGATAAATGATTCCTTTCTCCAACATTTCTTGAACCAGCTTCTCAATTTCAAACATTTGGGGCTAGGGATAGCGATAAGGACACCTTTGGAGGTTGACTTCCTAGAACAAGGTGGATTACATGATCATGTTAGTGCTTAGAAGGAAGACCTATGGGCTCACCAAAGACCTCATAGTGATCCACAATGTTCTCCAATGCCAATGGAAGAGCTGGAACAAGTGGCTCCGAAGACTAAACCTCCATGCAATTGACTTGAGAAAAGAATCCATGACCACCTTTTTTCAATATCTTTTACATGCTATGGGAACTAACTACCTTAGAGGGGGGGGTTGGATTCCTTGGAGACAAATGACCCTTACATTCTCCGTCCACTTGATATATAATCTTTGCAGATCAATAGTAACATCACCAAGCTCAAATAGCCATTTTGCTCCCAAAATGACATTTGCACTACCCAAATTCATGGCAAAGAGATTGCCCGACCAAGTATAATCCCCCATTTGGATGTTAACCTTAGCCATTCAACCCACACATTGAGTGGTACCCCATTTGCAATTAAGGCTTAAAATTTATCCTGATTTGAAGAATTGATATACAAGCCCAAAGACTTTGTTGTCTTGCTATCTATAAAGTTATGTATGCTACCTAAATCAATCAACACATCGACGTGTGGTCGTTTCATGAAACCTTGGACCTTGATGGTATGATGAGCTTGCAGTCCGATAAGAGCTTGAGTAGAGAGAGCCATGGTGTCATCCTCATGTTTTGCCTTGTCTAATTCTGCCTATTGATCCTACAACAATGAATCTTCATCTTCTAATACTGCTTCGTCTTCACCTTCCACTTGAAAGTTACAATGTTCTTCATAGGCCTGATCTCGAGGATTTTGAGAACGACATTTGAAACAAAAGAATCCCTTGGAACGTTCGTTATTACGGTTATTGAAGTAAGGACGTCGAGAGTTGAAGTCACGTCTATTTTGGGGTATGGGCTCTAATCACGAGTCCCTAGAGATTGATGACGACAGTTAGGAAAGCATGCACTAATGAAAAAAAAAAAATATATATATATATATATATATATCCTCGCTTAGTAATTCATTTTTACAACTTCATTGTTCTAAAGCAGTATCATATTAGTCCATAAGAATGCTGCTCTCGTTTATTCTTTAAACACATTTTTTATTTGCATACAATATGAACAACCAAACCAGGAACTCCCACAACTAAAAAATTTGCAAGTTTGAAATATCTAGAAGCCTTATATTTCTAGGTTCCAAAAATAAACATGTTGATTAAAGAATCCCTTGCCATGTTTACTTTGAGCAACAATGATGTAAACAGCACACTTTTGCAAATCAGAAAACTAAAATTTATAGTTGAAAGAACCAACAAAAGAAGCAATAATATTAATGTTTGGACTGCAAAGTACAACCTACTAATCTAACATCCGCATTTTTATGTTCATGTCTAACAAAATCTATCAATAGGACTGCTAAGTACAACCTACTAATCTAACATCAGCATTTCTGTTTGTGTCTAAAAAAATCTGTCAATAGGACAACTGAGTACAATCTAATAATATAACACAAGTAAAGGGGCATCAAAAGAAAACTTCCCCAAGAAAGAGAACCAAATAGTAGAGTGGAATGAGAAGAAACAACTATAGAAGAAACGAAGCACTGTGTTTGCCAAGAAAGGCAACTCCAAAGACCGGTAAAAACTGTAAAGTATGAAAAAGTAGCCAGCCTAGAACAAAAGAAACACTAGCTAACAATGACAGCAAGAGAGCTGGTAGAATCACACTAAACAGTCCTCAGTGTAGGATCAGATAATGTTGCCAAAGGACTAACATGGACAAGAAGGGCATGGTCAAGATATTCTTAAATGTCATAGATTATGCTCTCTTCCATGACCATCCAAGGTTGAAGATCTCGTTGAAAAGGTCATGAAACTTGCAACCCTGATTTGGCCAGGGGACTCAAACCAGATGCAATGAAACTGGTTGTTTGAGTGTGTTGGTGATTGGATCTACTGTGTCAGTCAGTTCTTGAAAAGTACATATACTTATACAAAAAATACACAATCTGACATATCTCTATCTAAGTGTATCTATGTTGGTTGAAGATGCAGGATGCCTGGTAATTACAGGACAAACCAAATCAGTTTGCCATATAAACTTTCTATATGAACATCATCTGAAAATAAAATGTCAGAGAAGAATTTACCAAGCCCATTAAAGCAAATTGCATTTTCCCTATAGATGGCATAGAATTGTTCCTTCTTATCAGTGTCATGAAAATGATAACTATGATAAGTTAGAAAAAAGGCTAGGATTTCAGAATCTTTAGCCTTAATTACATACCTCAAACTGATCATTTTGAAGAACTTTTATGGACACTTTTAATAGTTTTGCTTGAATGGAATGTTTTATATTTGAATGATAATGGATTAGATGTGAAAGGTAAATGTGATGTTTATGACTGTTATTTGCTATCTTTCCATGCAATTTGTTGTTTTGGAGTCTTGTTATTTCAAACAGGTCACTTCCAGTTCGTTACTGTGGATTGCACTGCGGAAAGAACCTAGAGCTACAGGCCTGTTCCAGAAAAATAGGGACTCCTATAAATCCGGACATGCATGGAACTAGCTCCGAATCGTGAGATATGTTTCCTAGAAAATCGGAGCTAAAGCTTCCTAAATTTTAGGGAATCATTCCTGAAATTAAGGAGGCTATACAAAGTCAAGCAACTCAGCAGAATATGACCTGATGACATCAGCAATAAGACAGCAGAACAGAATCAGTTTAATGGCAGCATGACTCAGCCTAGTTGGATAGGGAATATTGGGGAAACGGTTAGACAACTCACATCTCCTATTGACTAGCAACAGTCAATAGGAGATGTTTCGCCTCTCCTATTGACTAGCAACAGTCAATAGGAGATGTTTCACCTCTCCTATTGACTAGCAACAATCACAATCACCTTTCTAATTCTGTCTATAGCAGGACCTTTATTCCTGCCTTCAATTTGTAATCTAGTTTTCAGAATTAGTAGCTTCTGTTTTAGAATAAAGAGCTTGGTACAGTATAAATACCAGCTCAAGCATTGTATTCAACAATCTTAATCTTTTATTCTGATTTTAGTCTTCAATCTTGTGTTATGATTTGGATGCTTTGAGGTAGATTTAGGAATTGTTGAGGAGGAGATTTTATACTATTTTAGGTTTAGCAAGGGCCCACTAAACCTGAACAGTCCATGGAAGCTCTCTCCTATTAGACTTAGATTAAGAATAGGTAGTTAGAAGTTAGTTTATTTTGGATTCTTTTCAGCCATCAGTTAGGAGTAGCTTTGACTACAGTCACCCTAGTGAATTGCTTAGGATTGTCATTGTTGTCTTTTGATTTTGTTTGTAGTATAGGACTGTTACCAGTTACTTGAAGCTTTATTTGAGTTCTTTTGCTTTCTTAGGAAGGAACCCCTTAGTCTTTGCAAAGAACAATGTTGGCTCATACAAAGCAATACCCCTTTTAAATTGTATCCTGGTTGACAATTAAAAGTGCATAGTGCTAACTCATCACTTTTTGGCACCGTTGTCTAGGAAGGCTACGAAAACAGTATTAGATCTTGCAAAAGCTAAGGACTTTCTATGTTGAAATACTTGGAGGGGTTGTTTGGTCTCAATTTGGAGAAGACAAAAAGAGCTCGTGTCATTATCCGTGAAGCAACAAGCAATTCTCAAGTGGAAAAAGGCATTGAAAGTCAGGTTCTATAGTACATTTATCGCTTTTTAGATTAAGTTTTGATTTAGTTCAAGTATTGTTCTTGTTTCTGTTCCTGTGATTTTCCTAAAGGGATGAGAATGAATGAATGAAACGTCCATGAGACGAACCTCGTCCACCCCCCCAAGCAACAGTCACCAGGCACTGAGTAGCAAGGAGAGAATTCACAAAGACAGCAGACTGTCATTTCCTCTACAGTTGAGCAACAGTCCTCAATTGGTGAAAATCAACCTCAATCAAGCAAGGAAACCACCCAAAAGCTTGAAGAAGAAAGAGAACAAGTTGATCAGAAGCCATATACTCTTGAAATTCCTGAGGCTGCAGACAAAGAAAGTGAAGGACAAGAAGAGCAAAGTGAATCATTCAGTTCTACTCCATCTACTACTCCAAGGCGACCTTGCACTCAACATTGGTGGACTCCTTGGGCTTACTACATGGCTGACGAAAAACCAAGACAGCCACAGAACACCTTCAAGTTCTCCATATGCCTCCTAAGGGCAAAAGCTAATGTTAATGATGGGCAAATGAAGAATATCTCCCCATCAGCCATCCCTAATTTCAAAGGATTGGTAACTGAAGATCCTGACACTTTCCTTTTTGATTTGTTGCACCTATGATTACACCATTAATGCACAAAAGTTAAAATTATTTCCAACCACTTTAAAAGATGGTGCATTACGATGGTTCATGGGTTTAGGTGACAATTCTGTCACTACTTGGGAAGGTGATGATGGAAAGAAGACAGTTTTCTTGGAGAAATACCAAGATTATTGGTGTGTGAGAGACCGAAAGAATGAGCTTTTTCGGATGACTCAAAAAGAAGGTGAAGGACTTGAAGATTACATTGAAAAATTCCACTTTGTAATGAAAAAAGGTAACATTATTTGGACAAAGATCTGTTGAGAGTTGTTTTTCTAAAGGATTTAAGAGATGAGACCATTGATATCCTTAATCTAATGGGAGGAGGAAATATTTCTAATCTTCCTTTCCACTGCATTTTAGAGTTATGTACAAATTACTCTAGCACAAGGCCATCTTTACGTAATAACAAGACAACTGGAACCACTAGAGGAGTCACAAGAACTGAACTCAATAATATGTTGGAAGATTTAAAAACAGAATTGCTAGAAACTTTCACCTCCTCCATGGACCTACTGCAAAGGAAGACTGAAGTAGAGGCAGTCTATTGTCCTTGCTGCAAAAACAATCATGCATTACGTGACTGTCCTTTGGACAAAACTACCATTTGCAGCATTTGTGATAAGCAACACTCAACAGAAAATTGCCATCTGCCTGCAATGAAGACAGCATTAAAAGAACCAAACCTTCAAGAAAGAGAATCAAAATTTTCCTTATTATAATCAATCAAGGTTGTTATCCAGGAATGTCTAATCCCTATACTTATCCTAATTTTCCTTATTATAATCAAAATTGGTCAAATCCACAATGGTCTCAATGGTCTAATAATGTCCCACCTTGGCCACAACAAGGCGGGCAAGCCCATCAATGGCCGCATCAACAGCAATATCAGCCCAATCCACCTCAGTTTCGAGGACAAGTTCCTCAAAAACCTCAACAACAATGATTGTTACTTCCTCCACAAGGGAATAACAGTAATGCTCCACTTAAACAGCCTCCTCTTCCTACTCAGCTGGTGCCTAACCCCAATAACAGACCTGCCCAATAGCCGGTCTATGAAGCTGAAGGTACCTATTTAGTAAATCTCTTGTCTTGTAGTGAAATCCAGCTCAGGTTAGGGAAAGTTTTACCTGACCCTGTGCCTCCTATCATTACCGAAGAGGAAATTGAGCCTCAGCTTATAGCAGAACCTGTAACGCAGTCTGCTACTATAGAACGAACTGCAAACAAGCCTGCTACATCTGAAGAAGAACCTATAGGTGTAACTGAGCAACCTGTAGGGCCTAAACAATTAGCAACAGAAGATCCTAAAAATGTAAAAGAGCCTCCTTTCCCTCAAAGGTTGATGATCCCAAAAGAAACACCCAAAACAGATTTTGATCGAATGGCAAAATTGCGTAACATTAATCTGAAAATTCCACTTTTACAAGCTATAAAATATGTTCCAATATATGCTAAGGCCATTAGAGAGTTGTGTGTCAAACATCCAGGGAGAAAAAGAAAGGAACCTAAGACCATACAAGTCATGGGTCAACTTTCTGATTTAATGGCTGGGAAACTTATCCTGCCCAAATACATGGATCCTGGAGTACCTGTTCTCACAGTACACATAGGACAAACTAGCCTCCACAACGTTTTGATTGACCTAGGTGCAGCTATTAATGTAATGACAAAGGACACCATGACTAAGTTAGGGCTGCAAGATCCAAGACCAACCTTCACTGTCTTGCAATTGACCTATCCAATATGTTGCACAATGTCGACCTTGGCCACGAATCAGATTACAATTCAACGGAAGGCAACAAAAGATTCTCAATAACTTGATGATGACAAGTGGAAGGTAAAGCATCTTTATATGGGGACTAGTGTTGAGGTTTACAAGAGTTGGCTTAAACCACAAGATGCAAGATATTAAGTGACAATAAAATATTCCTTGAAGGGTTCAACCACGGAGTTATAATAGGCTTGGCAAAGCAGGCATACAATAACAAAAATCGAAGTAAAATTATACTGCAATATTTTGCTCCAGATGTCTGATCATAACTACAAAAACTAGCATGTTTCTAATTCAGGAAAAAAAGACTAGTATCAAGCATCTCTACTTGTACAACCCTACGATGAAACATGCAGCTGAAATTTTTAAACCATAAGCTCAAGACAAATTCAAAATTTACATCAGAACATAAGTTTTCCAATACAATGAAAGATATTCTTACATTATAAAGTTTCCATAAAAACTCTTTTGGTGTATATAATTGATATTATTTTGATTTATTATGCACCTAAAATTGGGACTGTAATTTATATATATATCCCTTATTGTTGTTATCGGATGCGATAAGAACTCAAAATGCATTTCTATCGAAAGTAAAATGGAAGTCAAATTATACTGCAATATTTTGCTCTAGATTTCTGATCATAACTACAAAACTAGCATGTTTCTAATTCAGGAAAAAAAGACTAGTATCAAGCATCTCTACTTGTACAACCCTACAATGAAACATGCAGCTGAAGCTTTAAACCATAAGCTCAAGACAAATTCAAAATTTACATTAGAACATAAGTTTTCCAATACAATGAAAGATATTCTTACAATATAAAGTTTCCGTAAAAACTCTTTTGGTGTATATAATTGATATTAATTTGATTAGTTGTGCACCTAAAATTGGGACTGTAAATTTTATATATATATCCCTTATTGTTGTTATAGGGTTATCTCATCCTATAACAACAATAAGGGATATATATATATATATAGATGAGATAAGAACTCAAGTTGCATTTCTATCGCAAGAGACATTTTGAATTACTTGAGTCTCATACATTTTATAGATGTAGTCAACTGCTAGTCATAATCCTAATAGACTGTTCATGTCAAAGTTTAACTTGAAGAGAATTTCATATATTAAGTAGGCTCTCTCACCGAACCACCTCATGCATTTCTTCATCTAAAGAAATTTAGAATTCACTGCTGAGGATGACAAGACCAACCGTGATTGTGTATCTCTGAGAGAGCTTTTATGAATCAAAAAAATCCAAAATGTGCTACAGAATTTGTGACTTTAATGTGAATTAATATTCAAGGCAATTCTAATTGGGGCCAGGCCTTTTAAAAGGACTGAAAACCCTTTCATGGTATCAGTTAAGTTCAAGGACTCTTTGTCAAAACAAGCATTTTAGAATTTAGGCGTTGCAAATTACAATCCTATACAAAATTCTCAAACTATTTGTTCCTTTGTTCATTATTCTTAATATGGATTTCCCTCCTCCTAGTTCCTCAAGGAAGTTGATTTATCTACATTGATTTCATTATTTTCCATGAAAAGATTAATTTTACTCTAGCATCCTAATCAAAAAAAAATTACTCAAGCATCACCTACACTACCAAAAAGAACATCTTTCGAAAAGATTCGGTATATGGCAAAGATACCCAGATTGAAAATGTTGAAATTGCTCATGCTGCAGGGTAACATGCAGGGAATCCATGCCGTGCTAATACCTTTATACTTTGAATCCATAAGCAAAAGCCAATGACATCATTATATGCAGATTAATATGTAAATGGCTGTAATAGTCATAACTTCTGCAATCAATAGGATAAATTACTGAGCAAGATTTACAGCAAAAGCCAATGACATCATTATATGCAGATTAATATGTAAATGGCTGTAATAGTCATAACTTCTGCAATCAATAGGATAAATTACTGAGCAAGATTTACAGCAAAAGCTTTGTCTCCATGAAACTTTATTATGATCGTGTGGAAAGAAATGCAACAAATACTAGAGAGGCTATAAAAAACTCAAGCTTCAAAAGAACATGCCGCTTCATATACTAATTGCAGCTCCAATTTGTCAGGTAATTTAAGAAATTTCTTTGCTCTGGTGCACTCTATTCTCTTAGAAGTCAACGAAATTATTCAATTGGACTCTAATATGCTACCCTATATGAAAGTAAATAAAAGGCCACACCTGGATCATGTACCATGCACAGCGCCATGCAGATTTGAAGAAAACAGGAGCCATCATTTCCACCCATCTATAAGAGGAAGCCCATTAGAACAAGGTATAGCAACAATATTCCCTCAATAGAATTAAAATTAGATAAAACCATCACTGGACCATATTGCTCATTTAAATGACAGGCAATCAACTAGAACAATAGAGGAAAAAAATACATATCTCGCAAATAAAGACATAAAAGGTTCTAGATCCATACCCTGTACATGGAGGTCCTGTACTATTTTCATAACAGCGTCCGCTGCCTCGCAACTTGTAGATTCGTCTGTTGATTGCACTAAAGCATTAATACGAGGAGATAAATTTAACTCATCAAAATGTAAGTAAGAAACTTGAGACATTCTTATCTATATGAAGTTTAAATCAGTGCAGCTTACCTGTGAACTCTTGATCGTCGACTGCGTACAGTGATACGATGATGCACTTCAGATTTATTGAAGTCCAATCCTGGCTGAGAAATTTCCAGTCCTTCATCCTCCATGATTGCCAAGTATCTAAAAATATCTAAGAGTACTGTAAGTAATCTTCAAAATCACAGCTCCAACAGACAATGGCAACAATCTCAGCACAATGTGTGATTTATAACAGACCAAGAGTAATGCCAAAATGATAAAAGCTTGTTCACAGAGTAGTTTCAATGTACGAGCCACTTTTCAGTAATCCAAGTGTTTGATACTATAAATTATGGACATGCCTGTTTACATTAACTCAAGGTGAAAAAATGAGACAAAAACGGAATAAGCAAGGAAAGTTTCACATGGTGTCATGCACAAGGTCCAAGCTGAGCTCATGACTGATATGAATTTTGTGGTCATCAATGACCAAATGAAGAATGTTCATCCAGAAAGTCATGATGTAATATTAGGCCACCCCATACAAAATAAGCATTGCAGTTGAACTTAGAACTCTAATGAACTTGGCAATCTAAAACCCATTGCACAGAGATTGTGTTTGTTTCTCTGGGGTAATGAATTGCATGGAACTTGTTGGCTTTCCAACTCCTCAATAGTTGTCAGGCAGTTACACACTTAACTCAACCAGGCTTTCGCCACAAACCATCGTTGCATTCCTAGATGCTAAGACTAGTTCCCAGACATCGTTTGAAGATGCCAAACCCATGTTTGTGCCATTTCATACCACCAGGATCAGAGATGCACCCATTTGAGGTTGTTGACATCCTCTAGAGACCACAAAGATGAGATAAGATAATTATATTAATGTCCATGGACAGCCAAAGAAAGCCAATAGGGCTCACTGAAAAGAGCTGTGACAATGCACTATAGTAACCAAAGAAGTACAAAAAAAAAAAAGCTAACCTATAGTAAAGAAACTAGAGTGAACTATACTAAAATGAAACAACCATATAGCATCAAATTCCATTGTTGGACCCTTAAATATGTAACTGCTAACATTCTAAAAGTAATGATGGAGAGAAGAGAGAGCCAGTTGTCAAGGTAATGGAGGGAAACAGAGAATTTTGCAAGTGGAACCAAGTGCCAACCCTAATCTTTAGTGGGATATAAAGTAGAACAGAGTTGTCATCATCAACAACCATCCAAAATGGGCCGACACAGAATCTAATGATGCTCCCATGAGAATGGTTAGGACAAAAGGCACTTGGTTGGATAATCTTGGAAGGACATATAGTTCGACTGCTCAAGACTCTCCTAGCATCCATGGACAAGAACAGAACAGAAAAAGATAGGAAACTAGTAAGCTGCATCTGTCTACAACTCCTGGGTATGCGAGGGATGGCTGAAACACAGTGTCAAAGAATTGCAACCTTGTCCTGCCACATGCAAGAAAAAGAAAGGACCAAAGGCTTAGTAGCCACTCTTGTATACAAACAACGATGCATAGATATAGATCTTCCGTTAACATTCTCAAAAGTTGTAGCTTCAAATAAATGCTTGTTTACTCTCAGTAACAGATAGAGTGAAAGAATGATGTAACTAGTCGAGTTGTAGTCAATCTCCCCTGTAATACTTCACAGAAAAAAGTGATAGCTTCCTGAAGGTACAGAGCCAACCATCTCGAGTCAGAATAGTTGAAAAAAAAGGCAAGCAATATGCCTGAATCTCTACAGAAGCAATGGTACTTCGCCTGAATCCTGTAATAAACTGGACACCAAAAGATAAAATGTTCTTCAGTCTCCACCTCCTGGAGAGAACAAAGATGCCAAATCCCATACTACGAGCAAAATAGCAGCTGCTATGCCCACCACTACCCAAGCAGCTGTCACACGTTGCTGACACCATCACATTGCACACACCAAAAGAACTGTCACTAAACATTGTACAAAGAGCCAAATGCCAAACACGCTAGTTGATTGTTGCAGCCCCTTTCCTTCATGATACACCCCATCACTGTCACACTACAGCAGATTCTTAGGCTGCTAAAGTATGTTGGCAAATGATTTCAGCTGATTTTGCACGAGAAGGGATAAATCTTCTAGAATTGCATTGTTATTCCACAGGGCATCATACAGATTTGAAGAGTTCCAGGTTGGTTAGTACAAAGAGGTTTTTGAACAATTAATCTCTGAAATGACTAACTATGAAGAAGATACCAGTTTCAAAAAACAAGGTGGGTATTAGACTTGCCTCTAAAATCACAGAGACATGAAGAAAGGAAAGGGCAATAAAGTTGACCACAAACAATGAGAAGATGAAGAAACTTAAGAAAAAGATACCAGTCAATGCAAATGTTGTATTACACGTCATAGGAAGCAGTATCAAGGCACTATGCTAAACAATCATGCGTTTTGGTTATCACTCACAAAGGCTTGAGTACACCCTGCAATCATAATGCCAGTCTTTCAAAAGACAGATTAAGCCATTCCATGTGAATTTGTTTAAAACTTACAACTAGTACAAAATTAAACCTCATTGCTTATTGGTAATAAATTGGTTACAGTTCCATCCTACCTCAAGATCCAATACATAATGATGAAATGTCAACATAGAAAGGATCTTCCATTGAGCAGATTGGTCTATTAATCAAGAAGTGCAAATTTACCAATATACCCAGGCACTGCATGCAAAGAGATTAGCGGACATTGTATGCAACTGGTCTGAGTACATGTTTTACAACATCAAAATTTATTTGTCCCAAACATAAATAGGTTTTCACGTGTCCCTACACATTTTGCCTTGCTTTACGATGTAATAGTTCAAAAGATATTCTCTGATGGCCTTTTTTAGAAGGGGAGCAAACTATAAATGGGAACATATAGGCATCAGAGATATCCCTGCCTCTGGTATGATAACATCCTCAAGAAAATGCCAAGTTGATGATGATAACATCCTCAAGAACAGTCTAGATGACAAGCACGATAGAGGCTTAACCAGTGATAACCAGGCATTAGTACAATGTACCTAGCAGACAAGGTGTTCAACAAACAGATACCCTAGAGAAATTAGATCCCTCAAGGGAAATCCCTGTTATTTCTTTTGCTCCTAGCATGTTGCACACTCTTAGTACTCTGCATGCAACTTCAAGTTCAGATGCTATTTTGTCACTACCATTACCTAGTCAATGTCCCTTGCCTCCTACCTCTACTCTTCTTGTTAGAGTCCACTGTTTGTAGTTATACCACTTAGAAAACTGTGTCTATTGAGAATCCTAACACTATTATAGAGTTGGACAACATTTTGGATTTCACTCAACCAGTAATTATGGGTTGGATGCTAGATGATATTCATGATAATGACTAGCTTGCATCATCCCTCATTTTTCTAAAGATGGTTGTTTACATATAACTCATTGCAAGGTACTCTCAGCCACTTAAGTTCACCATTCAATTAGAGGCAAATAAACCTAGGGTACAACCTACATCCAACCCTACATATCTTCCTAGTGGCACTTTAACTACTGATAAATCTCTCCCACAACCAGTTTCAACTCATTTGACCATAGCAGCCTTGGATGTGACAACATAGTCCAAACCTAAAAAATGTAAGAATCAGTCGGTACCCATATTTTTCCATAGGGTTGGGGGAGGGGGGTAGGGAGCGAGAGATGAAAATTTTTCTTTCCCTCTGTTAATTGGCAGCCATCTATAGACAATTATCTCAGTTTCATACTAATTTGGCACCACTCGATACTATGGATAGCTCAGTTGTAAAGATGCACCTCAACATTGTGTAGGTGCTAGTTTTGATGTGGTGCCATTACATGCGCCACCCCGTACATAAACAAGTGCGTCAGAAGTCAAGTATGCACACATGCAATTTTGAATGTAACAGTTTTGAATTTATGGTAATGTTTTGTCATGCGTACAATGAACTACTAATTAAAGTACATATAATTAATGAGTCATGTAGTTGGAAATGAAATGCATGACGAATGTAATATAAAAGGTGATGAGGTGTCGGGTTGTTAGTTGGAAGAGTAACTACCTCCCAAGAGTATAAAATTATAAATAGAACCCCCCTTCATTCAATTGAGCGAGGGCGTACAAATACACACGCATAGGTATATGCTAGAGAGAATGCACAGGAGAGTACGGAGATAATTGTATTGCATACAGACATGTATTCTTGCGGATAATCATAATACCATTCAAACATTGTCATACAAATTGTGTATATTCTTTGTGCATGTGTTTGTATCATCGTCGATAGATGATGCAAATTGTTTCCACTTAGTTTTATTTGCCATAATATACATACAAGGTTATCTAGCTCTTGGACCCAGGTCATCCCATGCAAGGTTAAGGCTGTCTAAATGAGAGACAAGCCATTTGAAGTATGATCAAGGTTGTCTGAACTGAAAAGTAGGTTGTTTGATTTGTTGTGTTGTGCAAGGCCGACAAGGGTGAAGTCAACTATGTTACAGGTCATCTGTATTGAGACCTAAGACTGTTACTCAAACGCCTGTTGATGAGTTGTTTTGTTAATCCATTGTCATTCTTCTATTACTTTAGCTACGAAATACCACCATCGTGCTACATTTGGCACCGTTGTCATCTAAAGTTTGAACCAGTGACCGGGTGGAGCTTGGAGACAGGAGACTTGGATAACAAAATAACATGACGCAAGGACATGGGAGACGTGGATGTGAAAAGACAACATCCAACAAGACGAAGTTTGAGGATCGCACAGTAGCAAGAGCAAGGAAAGCATCGATGTGCGAAGCATGTGGACAACTTGCATGTTGGCAAGGAAGACTTGCATGCTAATAGTGGAATGCTGACATAAATGGTTGGCGAAGAGATACGAGCACCAAAGGTAGAGCAAGTGTGGAACCCTCAAGAGGAGGGAGGTTCAAATGACGGATGTGAAAGGTGGCAAACATCGTTTTTGACAATGGAGGACGACGCACAAGTGGAGGCACTACATTCCCACTTATTTGAATTGTTTCCACTTAGTTTTGTTTGTTGTAGATAACCATACAAGGTTGTCCAGATCTTGGACCCAAGTCGTCCCATGCAAGGTTATGGTCATCTAACTAAGAGGCAAGTCGTCTGGAGTATGATCAAGGTCGTCTAGGCTGCAGACTAGGTCGTCTGATTTTTTGTGGCATGCAAAGCCATCAAGGGTGAAATCAAACTGTGTTACAAGTTGTTTGGATTGAGACCTAAGACTGTTTGACTGTTACTTGAACTGCTTGTTGATGAGTTGTTTTGTTAATCCACTCTATCATTCCTTTGATCCTTCAGTTGCGGAATACCACTGTCGTGCTGCGTTTGATTTCATTGTTGTCTGAAGTTCAAACTAGTGACCACGTGGAGCTTGGAGACAAGAGACGTGGATGAAAAATAACCTGACACAAGGATGTGGGAGAAGTGGATGCAAAAAGACAAGATAATAGACAACCAAACGAAGTTTGAGGATTGCACAGTAGCAAAAGTGAGAAGAGAATGGATATGCAAAGCACGTGAACAACTTGCGTGTTGGCGAAAAAGACTTGCATGCTGACGGTTGAGTGTTAACAGAATTGGTTGGTGAAGAGATAAAAGCACCAAAGGTAGAGCGAGTGTGGAACCCTTAGGACAAGGAAAGTTCAAACAACGGAGTGTAAAAGGTGGCAAAGATTGTTTTTGATGATGGAGGACGACGCACAAGTGGAGGCGCTAAGTGCAAACGAAGATTGAGCCAAGAAAGTTTGCACGAGTGAAGCACCAACGTGGATCATGCACAATACGAGGCAGATCAACTAGTGACTCCAGCACAAGTGCAGGGGAGAGTGACTAGACGTGTGGATGACGAGAGTCAAGCACAAGGGCAACCACTGAAGAGTGTGCTTGAAAGACCAAAACAAACGCTCGTGTATTTGCAAAGGAGACCACAGAGTGTAGGTGCGCAAAGAAGTGACTGAAGATTATTTGCAGACGACTAGTGATCAACGAAAGGTCCATTGAGTAGCGACAAACAACCTCCAATAGCAAATATTGTTGCAATTGCAAACAAGCACAAGTACATGAAGTTTATGGGAGACGAGAGAGAGGATATCGGAACATGTGAAAAGATATGGAATCAAATGGAGTTACAAATGAAGACACATGGCTAAGATTGTTTCCAACAACATTGCAAGCAATAGCAATTGACTGGCATTTAAAGAGAGATGAACCCTTCTTCATCAATTGGGCAGAGTTGAAGAATAGATTTAATAAGGAGTTCAAACTGCTTAATGATGATACAAAGATCATTGTCAAGATCTATTCAACAAAGAAAAAAAAGGACGAAAACATTTTATCATATAATAGTCATCTAAAGGAACTCATCGGCAAGATGGAGGCTAAGCTGACAAATGGGTTGCAGAAGCCATGTTTCTTGGACGAACTGTTGACACGATATAAGAAGATTAAAGTGCTTCTGCCAACCACTTATCAAGAAGCATTTGATTAGAAAGTGAAATGAAGATAGCAACAGTCGAAGGAAGTTTGAGTCATGACCAGGATAACGATTGAGATAGTGACAGTGATGACCTTAGTGCTACAATCCAGGCCATGCAAAAAGACTTGGAGAAGATGATAAACGATGTGAAGGCTGAAAAGAAAAAGGAGAAGAAAGACATTTGGTGTTCTGATTGTAAATCAAAAGGCCACACCAATGTTAATTGTCCAAAGAAACAATATTTGTGAAGTTGTAGGTTACGCAATTGCCCGTTTAACCTATTAAGTGCAAGGCACTAGACAATGATGGTGCAAAAGTAGGCAAAAGATGAAAAACCCAGCACTTTGAAAAGTGGACAAGGAGCAACAAGTGGCGGATACCAAAACAACTTCCAAGCAAGGAGACAATCGCAACAAGGAAACCGAACCGCAGAAAGCGAGGGGCGTTTGCATATGATTTTGACGAGAGGCCAATTATTCAGTGCAGAAGATGTCAAGAATGGAAACTTTGCATGCAATTGTACAAATGTTCCAATAGGAGGAGACAAGAACAATGCAATGATGTGTAGATGGTATAGACTTGGCAACCACAAGGAAGAAAATTGTCTGAAAAAGGCAAGTATGAGTAACTCGCAAAATGTAAATTTTATTGACATAGAAGAGCCTCAACAAAACCAACAACAAACACAAAAGGACAAGCACATGCTGGCAATATCTCAGGCACAAGCATGAATAATGGAGCAACACCCAAACCCTGCTAAGGAGAAGGAGAAATGACAAGAAGCACATGTACAAATTGAGAAAGAAATGCAAAAGACCAATCAAAAGTAGCTTAGTCAAGAGAAGTTGCGAAAGAACCCCATCATTGTCGAATAAGGAAACATCAACACAACAGTTGGTTAGCAAGTATTGGATACAAATTTTGAAGTGAAGATGCCCAACTTACTACGCACGATACCAAAGCTATACACAAAGGTTGGAGAAATGGTGCAGGCGAGAAGAGCAGAAGAGTCGCACTGCCAATTGGAGACAAGAAAAGTAGAAGGGATCGGTACATTGACCTGACATTCCTAATGATTGATGCCAAGAAGAGGCCAACGCTGATCCATATTGATTTTCTAAATCACAAGTTAGACACAGGTGATTGTTGATGGAGGATCGACTGTGAATGTAAATCCCAAGAAGACGTGGAAGAGGACTTGGGGGCACCATTTTTGTTGTCTCCCAACTTTCAACTTTATGGCGCAGATCAGTATGGGCATTGAAATGAGAGGAGTATTGACTGCACAAAGAGTGAAAATTGTCGACCAGATGTTCATCGTAGATTTTGTGGTTATCGCTATGTAAAAACCAGCTTACGATAAACTGTTGGGATGTGGGTGGTTACACATCGCGAAAGTGAACAATAATTAGGAGGACCGCTTGAATTTCAAGAAAAACCCACATAAAAATGTAATTAATTTGAAAAACAAATCTATGAGTGAAAAATTAGTGACATCCAACAAATTAGGAAGTTAATCGTTGGAAGAGGAAGATCATGCAAACGGACAAGAACCTAAGGAAGGAGTGTTGGAGTTAGAAGTATGCACGAAGGATGAAGGGGATCAAGATAGCAAAGTTCTACACTAGCAAATGGAGGACTATGAAGTTTTCTAGCCTTCTTGCATGTGTATCAACGTAGAGGAAGATATCCAAGATGAAGTATCTAGAAGTGTTTGTGAGGTCAATGACTGTGGTCACGGTGCCAAGCCAACAGTTAAAGCGGAAAAAGAAGAGAAGGTGACCTTTCCCCAAAATTTGGCATTGCATAGTGTTGGCAATGTGTAGATTGATGAAAAGCCAGCACATCCTCTTGATGTGGCAATTGAACCTGACACCATAAAGCATGAAAGACTGAAGATGGTAGAGGTGAATCTTGAAAAAGGAGAGGGGGAGAAAATAATTCGTTGCAAGGACGAGTGGGAACCAATTTTAAAAGCGACAGCTTTTAAAGTCTTCATGCAATACAAGATCTTTGCATGGACATACAATGATTTACAAGGGATTCCACCTAAGTTGTGCATGCATTGAATTTCGTTGGTTCCTCGTGGGCAACTTGTAAGGAGAAGGTCGTATAGAATGAATACAAACTAGCAACCTTGGTCAATGCGGATATAGAAAAGATGCTAGATGCAAGAATAATCTTGAAAGTGATGGTGAGTGAAATCGTCATCAGTTTGAAGGAGAGTAACCAAATCCGCATCTGTGTGGATTTATGGAGTTTGAATGTTGTGACCATTAAGGATCCCTTCCCAATTCCTTTTACTAATTCAATCCTGAAAGAAGTAGCAAGTCACAAGATCTATTTATTTTTGGATGGATTCTCAGGATATAACCAAATCAGTATCACAAAAGACCACTTTTGTAGTGGAAAATGGGATTTATGCATATAACCGAATGCCTTTGGGTTTGTGCAATGTGCCTACCATGTTTCAAAGGATTATCTTATACCTTTTTAAACAAATGCCAATAGGCAAATTCAAAGTATTCTTGGATGATTGGTGGTTGTATGGGAGAAAGGAAGTGTATTTGAAGGCGTTGGAGAAATGCATGTGATTAAGTATGAATGCTCTATAGGCAAGTAAAGTGATATGTCTACGTTTAGTGAATAAGTTTTTTTTATGTTGTTATTTTGTAGTTCGTACACAAAGTGCTTGACGAAATGTGCATAAGCATAATTAATAATGTTATAAAGTGGCAATGTATAATGTACATGGTAATGTAATGTTTAAGTGAAGTATTAGTATGTCGGCAAAGTTATTAAGTGACTTATGAAATGAAATGTGAGTCACATGCAAGTCAAATGTAATTTAGGAAAATAATGAGGTGTCAAGTAGTTGGAGGGTGCAACTAATTTCTAGTTGTATAAATAAGACCCTTGCCTCATTCATTCAAGAGTGTATGGTCAGGTTGAGGATGCAGTTGGATGGTTGTAGAGTTGGCCGACATGTGTGTGTGATGGTTGTAATGTGAGGGCCACAGCGTGTGGTGGTTGTTGGCATGAAGGAGATTCTGCACAGGGTTGCAGATTGTGTAAGAAGATGTAACCGTGCATGCTGTAATTTTATATTTAGAACCAACTAGATAAAGATTTCTTTCTCAATGTGTCCTTTACATAATAGAGAAACTCAAGCTTGGCAAGGACACAACAAGACCAATTTTTGACTCGGACGTGGACTCAGCAAAAATGCTCAAAAAAATTTGGCAAAGAAAAAAAAACTGAAGAAAATGCCATTCTTTGAATTTTTCCAGCTGCTGCCAAGTTTGTTCATCAGACAAGTTTTAAAAAAATCAGGAGTCCAAAAAAAGTGCAAGTTAAAAAAAAATTGGCAAATTAGAAAATACTCACCAAATCGGTTTTAAAAAACCCGGGAGCTATGACTCGAGTGCGGACTCGGCTAGTTTTTCAAAAACTCACCGAGTTTCTTAACTATGGTTCTTTGTTAGACAAAAGAGTAAGAAACGTATTTGAGACCCTGCCATTCCTTTATCTCCTGAACACTTCTTGAAACAACATGACCACCTATCAGTTTGGGCTCAAAAAAATAAATAAAGGATTGGGCTTAGGGAAGGAAAGCCCACTGCAAGAGCACACCCCCCTCCAACATATAATGACTACTTCAAAATTCTAATGGCAAATGAGAAAAAGGAGTAAATCTTTTATTGGTAAGGAATGAACAACATAAAGTATAAACAAATGCATTCATTTTTATAGTCTCCTCTTCTCTAGGCAACATAATTTTTTAATAGAAATACACATCTAATTTCTCAAAATCTACTCTTGCTAAATAATGGATGGAAAAAGAGTTAAGGTACAAGAAAACATGATAAAGTACCGGCCAGCATGGAAATTCTCAACTCCAAGATCCTCATCCCAAAGAAAAATGTAATTATACTCAGCAACTATGTCTGGATGTAAAAACCGTTTCGCAAACCACCTACATGAGCATTAAAGCAATCTGTTAATCACCATTGCCACAAAATCATATGATAAAATTTAAAAAGCATTACAGAATTGAAAGAAAATCAAACAAAAAAACTGATATTATATTCACCAAAAAGAACAGATATGTTTGGTAGCACTATTACCACTTAGTCTGATTGAGTGCAACCACATGAATAGCTCTAGCACTCCAGCTCAAGTCACTCCATTTATCTACGACCCCATCATAATGGAACAACATGACTGTGAAGTTGTATGAAGGAAACTGAGCAGAATATTCACATATAATACCACCATCAATCAGTATCAACAAAATTGGAGATACAAGTGATTCAATAATGCATTCAAATGAACTAATAATTCATCAACAAAAATGATTTAACAGATACCTTCTGAACAATCTTATTTACATTTTCCTTTTGCTTTATTCCAACCGCAATGGCAAGCAAGTTCTGTGGGCTCTTTACTTTTGACTGGATCATAGCAAACAACAAGGAAAATGATAGTCATTGGCAATATTTAAAAACAAAACTCTCAAATCCTACCTTGATTTTCACCCTGACATTGTATAACAGAATACTTGGTTTGACTTTCAAAGTAATGGGATATCTGTCCATATATGTACATGTTATCCATGTGCCTACATGTGTGCATGCATAACAAAACTATATGCGTGTCAAAATGATCTTTTGAAAAAGTTCCACAGCCACTCACCTTTTAATTTTATTTCATTCTGGAATAAGAACAGAATATTTGAACCAATTCCACTTGGTATTATCAGGAAAAGTACTAAGCCTAGTTCCCAATTAACAGGCTCTCTACTAACTTCAGACGAACAACCTACCTCTCACAGCCACATAGATGATTCTTTCTAGTAAGTGCAAAAGAATACAAATTTCTCCACGTAAATTTTGTGCTGCTTGTCAAAGGCATTTTTAACCAGTATCATAGAACTGATGTTTGGTATCTAGTAATTTGCAAATTTTCAAGTTTATCTGGCATGTGACAAACAGGAAGTTGAATGAATTACCCAATAACCATAGGCAAAAGACTAATAACTTCCCCCTCAATTTAATAATGATTTGAATATTAGAATGTCAACAGTGTGTGAATGAATTTGTCTACTTCCACAGCGTTTGATATAAGAGCAATTTGAGTATCAAAGTATTCAATCCTGACAATGCTTAATAACTAATTCATGTTTTATACCCTGTTCCTTTTTGCACTTCTTCGATACCATATCAATCTCAATCTGAGGAGGGCTACAGAAGCAAAGTGGAAATGTCATCACCAAAACACATCCCACTCAATATTCCAGAATATCACTTGTTGACAGATCTGGCTACTGAAATCTACAATCAGTAGCAATCATGATTTTCTTTAACTGGCTTGATTAAGGTTTGATGAAAGTTTATTACAAATATCAATGCAATTAAACCTAATGTATAATAGGCAAGTTAAGAGGAGTGTATTACATCCTTTGTTATTTGAATTGATACTCTGCAGTTTCTTTGTCCCCAAGAAGTCCTTAGTTGACTCCATACAAATTTCACTATGTAAATCATTTTTATTGATTTTTAATTTTGTAATCTTGAAGGTCAATAAGAACCAAGATAAAAGAGCATTGTATGGATTTACCTGTTAATCTAGCAGCAAATCAACATGTGCATAAGCCTTTTCACTATTACTGACCATATTGCCTCAGAAGACACTACAGTAATAGCAAAGGTTGATAGTTTTGTCAAACAACACTTAAAGAGAAGCCATATAGATAGAGATGCACAGACGCAATTTAAATCAAAATCATCGTCTGAAAATTAGGGGCGCAAGGAGAACCCTAATCCAAAGTACTTGTAAATAAAGACAGGTAAGCTTATTAATCTTTCCTGTGCTGGGGGTCAGTCTGATTGAATTTAATTCCATTTGGTTTCATGTTTTGTTTGTTATGTAGAACATATAGTGCTTGAGGAGTCTCCTAGGTTTCACATTTAATCAAATGAAACTTTGCTTTGGACAGTGAATTGTTCCAATTATTTCAAACTTTGTTTTTGTTTTAACCTTTAGATCTATGGTGGTTTAAACTTTTATACGAATTGTTTGTTATGTGTAACATATAGTGCTTGAAGAGTCTACATTTGATTATATGGAACTTTGCTTTGGACAGTGAATAGTTCCAATTATTTCAAAATTCAAACTTTGTTTTTGTTTTGACCTTTAGATCTATATGGTTGTTTAAATTTTTATATGATGTTAATCAAGTCGTTGTCTGTATAGATTAATTGATAAGTATTATAGTTGTTACAGTTTATTTTTAATTGGTTATATGGGGTTGAAATGGGCCCCACCCATATTACATCTATTTCAACATGAGCCTCCTTATTGCGAAAGCATCTATTGCAATGTCGGGAGCTGAACTTGGGTTGCCCTCATATGATTAAATCTGATTTACAATTGCTCCATAATGCTTTGGACAAATTTTTGTTAGTCCTATCGGGTTGAATCACACAGGCCCCACACATGTTACGTCTATTTAAATAAACTTGGTCTAGAAACTCTATCCCCTCCCAGATTTGAACCTTAGATCTCCTATTTGGAGTACCCAAGCCTTCACCATTAGACTCATTCAAGCTGTATAAAAATGAGTTAGTCATTTGGGATGAAAATCACATGGGCCCTACCCTTATTATGTCTATTTAAATGACCTTGGTGGACAAACTCTCCCCCCTTCCAGATTTGAACCTTAGATCTCCTATTTGGAGTACCCAATCCTTCACCATTAGGGCCACTGAGGCTGTACAAACATTCTAGTTGACACATTGTTTATTAAAACTATATGATTTTGTTAATGCCAATAGTCCTTTTGCAGTTAAACACTTGCTCTCTAATTCACATTTATATTTATTCCTTTTCACAACATATCAACCTCGATTTGATGAGAAGCAAAGTTGAAATGTTATTACCCTTTTTACGACTAGCACACTCATGCAGGTACCAATTCAGGGTTGATCGTGTTCTTATAATACCAAATATTTTTCATATCCTTAATTTGATTCTCATTCTAAAGGATTTTAATGATTTTGTTTTTAAATATTAGATTCCAACTTGTCCGATTCTTTCAAAGTCATATCTTCATGGATGTCCTTTGGCCAGATTTTCTATACTCAAAGATGAGTTCAGAATGATCACTGGGTGATGGTAGGAAGTCTTTCTTGGCTCATCTTCAACAACTTACAATGTGAATACTGTATAATTCAGTAATCAAAAAATGGGACAAATAGGACAAAAATTCTATTCTCAAAGTACTAGTGTTCCA
This sequence comes from Wollemia nobilis, assembly GCA_028583015.1. Classification (NCBI taxonomy): domain Eukaryota; kingdom Viridiplantae; phylum Streptophyta; class Pinopsida; order Araucariales; family Araucariaceae; genus Wollemia; species Wollemia nobilis. The sequence goes on from JAQPPZ010017089.1 coordinate 9,475,282, forward strand.
AGATATTAATACCTTAAAACGTATGACTGCTACTCTTTAGCATAATTAATAAGGACTAGTGTAATTATGTAACTAATCTTTGAATGAAAAGCAATCCTCTAAATTACATCAATGATCTTAGACCAAGTTAGAACATTTTCAATCTCAAAACAAAAGTCAATAGTGGAAAAAAGCGGAAAGAAGTTCAAGAGGCATATTCAAAAGGATAACAGATTCCTCCATGGCAAAGTCATTGTCGATAATCATCGAGGAGACAAAATAAAGTAATTACTAAACACAATGCAACAATTTGAAGGTTTAAAATTTCAAAAAAAGACAGAAAAAATGATACCATGCAAACCCTACCAATTGAACCACTCAAGTCACTTAGTCCAGAAGCACCAATCAAGAACAAAGAAATAGTAAGAGCACCAACATCAAAGTTGCTCAAAAAAAAAGACTATTAAAGTGAGAAACTTGGCATGCAACAGGTCTAAATCAGAATTCACATAAGCATAACATTCTAGTAAGAAGGGGAAATGTTAACCCAGGCTTGTCATGAATCTTTTACATCGTGTATTTGGAGAAATTCATGAAGTGTGGTTTTTAAGTATATGAAATACTCCCAATATGATGAAGTGTTAACTTAATCATATACAATGTCATTATGATATTTTTTGATTGAGGGAGAGATGAAATTAGGGTTTCTTGGGAGGGTGGGGATGACGGTGGGCGGGAAGGCTGTTCTGGGAGAGCACGAGAGCGTCGACAGGTCGAACCAGGGGCTCGGCAAGGTGGAGGGAGGGCAAACAAAGTCTGGGGACGCCGAGGAGTCCTTGCCAAGTCGCGGCAAGGATCCGCCAGACAAACGGGGAGATGGACCTCGGAAGTCATATGCTTTGGCAGCGGCCTCTGAAACCCTAAGCGGGCTCTTCTCCAAGGAGTTATTTCCGTCCGGGGACGAGTTGGACATCCCGGCGGAAATTCTCTCAAGCTTTGTGGATTTCGAAAAATTTACCCTCATCGGTAAGTTTATTGGTGGTCGTCCCGACATGGAGACCATTCGCAAGTGGGCGTCTGGCAAATGGCGGACCTCTGGTCACTTAGAGCTGGCTGCCCTAACCCGAGGTTTTTTCGCGATTAGGCTGAGCAACAAGGAGGACTACTGTAAAATCCTGGCTGGAGGGCCTTGGTTCTTGGGCCGTAGGAGTCTCTTTCTAAGGAAGTGGGGTTTGGACTTTAACCTCGATACCCAGAATATCAACATTGCTCCAATATGGGTTAGGCTCCCGAGTCTTCCCCTTTTTTGCTGGCATGAAAATGTAATCAGAGGTATTGCTCGGTCCATCGGGGAGCTAATCACTTTAGACCCTCCCACCAGAGCTCGAACTAGATTTGTCCAAGCTCGGTTCTGTGTTTTGGCGGACTTGGAGACGAACCTCCCATCCTCCATTACTCTGCGGTCTGGGGGTACTTTTCTACACAAGCAAGCTATTGTTTATGAGAACAAGCCAACTTTCTGCCCTCAGTGTAGTTCTCAAGGGCATCTTCAGTCCAATTGTCCTCTCCAAAAGCCAAGGAAGAAGAAGCGGGATCCTTGCAACCCTCTGGAGCACGGTGAAGGTCAGACGAAGCACCCTTTTGCGAAAGGCCATGAATCTCCAGGTCCATCCAGGGACCATCTCGAATCCTCCTTACCAGAAGAGGAAATCACCACCCATCCGGACTCCGAGCAGTGTGGTGGGCGCCCCCAACTAGGACCACAAGAGGAAAAGGAACAGGCCCCCCCCTTATCACCACACAGGCAGATTCACCCAAAATTTATGACCGGAACTCTCCCGAGGCACAAAAGATATTGGAAGACTACCTGTTGGGAAGAAGAGGTTACCAGCCTGGTAATATTAGCCCTCGAATTACAAGGAGTCAAAAGCGAGGGGTGGATTTTGGTAGTGAAAGGAAGCAGGGCCGTCCCCCCAACAAGGAAAAGAGAGACAAAGAAACTGCGGCTGATGTTGCAAACGGAACCCAACGGTTGCTGTTTCAGGATGACTCTGATTCTCTGATGGGTGACGCACTTATCCCAAAACCTCCCTTCCAGCAGGGAAAGGGAAGTAAGAAGAACCTCAAACCGTACGGATGAAATCCTGGATGTGAGAAGACTAAACGGAGTGGCCATTTGGGCCAAGGAAAAATTTTTCAACAGGATTTTCAACGGTTTGTTTCAGTCCAGTCATTTTTCTTGGATCCTATCCAACATGTATGCTTCGAATTCTGCCTCCGGGAAAGCAGAAATGTGGAAAGTTATTTCCCAGGTATGGGAGAATTTTTTGTAGTTTTCTTGGTTGTCTTCTTCTGCTTTCCGATGGTCCAGCTTCTCCGGCTAGTTTTTGTTTTCCCAGTTATAATGGCCATGGTTTCCAGGATAATCAGGCAAAAATGCCTTACTTGTAGCCCTCGGGCAATTAGCAGCTTTTTGTTTTTTTTTGCATACAGGTTTATTCTTCCAGCCAAGAGGCATGAAGCACTATTTAGCAAGGCTGATTTTGTATATAAGGTTTTGGGATCCTCTATAAAAACCCACTGTTAATCTATTATAATAATTACCAAAAAAAATATACAATGTCATTACATAATTAAGTGAGTTGGCAGTTGGTAAGCTATAGCTCCAGACTATCATGTCTTATGTAAATTGTGGAGGGGACCTTCAACCTCCTATGAAGATACTCGATTTAAGTTTTGATTTCATAGTAGATTTAAATGACATGGTACAGAGAAACCAGGCAACTCATAATACTATTGGCATCAAATGCAACTTTGATAAAAATACAGTTTTACGTAACAATGTGAAATATCATTTTATGATGCATCTTTTGCGATGCTTATGCTGGATGCTGTGCCCATAAAATTCACATAATGTGACTGGAATTCACTTGATGTGATTGTATTTATATATGTTGACGCATTATATTGTGACTGCTCATGCATTTTCTCTTTCAGACAAATGTTCTGGTACACTTAAGCTTGGGGATATCGCAAAGCAACACAAGAAAGATATAACAAACAAAGTTGGCATCACTATAATAACAATTTTACAAAATGTATCATAATAAATTCCAAAGTTATTTGACTATGCCTTATGAAAGTTAAATCATTAGCATGTTAGAGCTCAGTTAATATTATTTAATTGAATTCCTTGCATTTGACCTCAAGCAGGCCTTGAGCATTTGATTGCATCCCTCTTGAAGGCTATACTGTTAGCCTTTGAGCTAATTTTGCGTATTTGCCTGCTTTGTTCATAATCAATCTTTTGGAGGCCTCAAAATTTCATAAGAGTGATTATTTCTTTATATGGATGCATGTTTAACAATAAGAAATTTTATTACTGCATTGCACCACACGTACTTCATAATTATAATCCAAGAAAAAGTAATGACAGTTCATATTGTATCACAGTTTGTACATCCTTTGACTAGCACATTTTTATGAAGCACAATAGTTTAAAGGGAGTTATACATATGCAAATAATTTGTATATCAATAAAAATGTGGATTTTGGAGTGATGGTATGTAGATGCTGACATCATAAGCCATCATACATAATTCCTAAGATATTGATTTTGACTTACCGATTAAATAAGGATCAAGTTATCATAGAAGACTAGATTGGTTTGTGTTCATATATACACACTTGGAATGATAATTATTTAATGCCTACTATAAATTATGATAGATCATTTCTCCTTAAGTTGATACCATTGTTTCAGTTAGCACAACAGGAACTTGTTCAATCAACAGGAAATCCAAGCATCTAATTGTAAACTGAAATCATATAGAGTTGTGTTCACTAACCCTTGAGGTTACCATGTTATCATTTCAACAAAGTAATGACTAATAGTGTGTCCACGGTTGGTGTTGAGGCCTTTAAGAATTAAATGGCTCTTACACTGACTGCTATGTTGTGATAGCATGAGGTCAAGTGTGAGAAAATGCCATGTCTGAGTTGGGCCAAAGGCAATCAGTCTAATATATAGCAGAGCCATAAAGCATGTCTTAGAGGTATTGATCTCCACCTACGACAATTTGCAAAATATGATGGATGCTCTCACATTCCATTGGTGCTAAATAGGCAAGCATCCATGCTAATCCTATAAGCATACTTGTTATTAAGCTTTTTTCTACTCCGGAACAACAATGCCATAACTTACCATGTACCACTTGTTTCATGTAATGATCATCTTATTTATTCCTTCAAGGGTACAACACAGAGGATTATTTATCCATTGTCACATTTACCGAATTTGTCTTTATTAAATAATTAATACACGTCTCTTTCTAGAATCATACAATTCTAATAGTTGTTAATACACTCGTGGTAACAAAATATGGTCGGTTTTTTTATATTTTTCCATATTTGTACTGTATCTTAAGGCATCCCTTCTGAAACAGAAAAAGAATATTGAACGGATCAAAAAATCCTCATCATCTTCACAAGTCAAAAAGGAATATGCCTCAAAATTTACAAAGGGCCCTATGTTTCTACTGTTTTGGCCTGGTTTCATCCTTGTCCCATGCATTTGTGCCATTTTATATTTTCTTTTTTCTTCCAATTTTTCATAAAACAACCCTAACAAAAATAATAAGAAAGTTGTACCTGCACATATTCAGGACCAGCTAAAAGATGTGGACAAATGTTTGCAAACAAAGATTTGGTGAAATACTTCTTGAGGTACTACTATGTTCCATTGTGTTGCACCTAGAGGGAGATATCAATCTCAATAATAAAAGAAGAGAAATAGAAATATAAACATATAGCTAAGTCAACTTAAAGATATTACTAGTTTTTAAATTGCAGCCATAGCATGTTAGCATGAAGAGTAAAGCAGGTGATTCTTTTTTTAGTTCATGTGGAAGTTGATTGTGATGCTCCATCATTGCATTCGTGGTGATAAGCAAGCCATATTTACGTACAAATTTATTATTTTATGTTCATAAATTAAAAGCTTACCCATCTCTATTGTATTTATTAATTTATATTGAATTTTACTATTTACTTATATTATAATTTTAATTAATTATTTAAATTAATAAATAAAATATATATTTTATAATTTACTGTATTTCAGTATTTATTATTGGACCATATTTTTTCTCCATATTAAAGGTCTGCTATATGGCACTCTCTATTTGAAAGTTGTGATCTTACCTCCACTTTTGAAACTGCCCATAATGGTTGAGAGGATTATGTATCTATTGTCACATGTGCCTAATTAAATAATTACTACATGTCTCTTTATAGAATCATACATATCTCTATTAGTTATTAATACAGGATTTTGGAAAGCTTAACTCACCTTCACTTTTGAAACTCCCCATAATGGTCGCATCTCCAAGTTGGACGTTGCCTGCACAATACCTATTGGCAATTGCTCACTGCCTTGAGGGCGATGCCTTTCATCGTATTCCTACATAATCAAACCAATAGAGACTTCACAAAAGTCCTCCAAAGCAAAACACTGCTACGAACAGAAAATGAAATTACATCAGGCAACCAATCATCTGCTGAATATATTCTCTATCCTAATATCATTGTACTTTGTGACAATATTTTATGAAATATGAAAAACTATGTTCCATGGGGACTCATCCTAGGATTTGGGGGCCAACCCAAAAATGCGTCCTGCAGTCCTGAAACGCATCCCACCATCCCCATCCCAGAATTTCATAGTACATAGATGAAAAATAAGTAAAGAATGCTAACATGCACTTCAAAATGCTTCCACTTGTACCTAAAAATTCAAAAACGCATTTTTTCCTTCCTTTAAAACTTAAAGATACTATCTCAAAGCTGCATAAATGGACTGCAAGGCAGCTACATATAGTGATACAACAGGCCATTTGAAGCAGAAAACAAGCAAGCATCTCTAACAAAAAACAATAAATTGAATTTACAAATATAAGCAATATATCAAACCTTGCAACCCTTCAACATAGGAACATGTAAAGAATAGGAGACACCCCAGCTTGATGTTTTCTGCACAAGATTTGCATTATCATATTTTTTTTTATACACTTTGAAAAAACAATGTAGATTAAATCATAAGTGCCAAATGAGAAATCAAACTGTTTTGGAAGACAAATTGCAGGATTTCAGAATTGATAACTTTGACTTGCACAAATCCACTTCTATACTATATTTAGGATGTTCTTTACTTCAAACTTTCTGTAACACCACTGTCCAGAATGAACATAAAGAAACAGAAAACAAACATACCTCAGCATAGTCCTCGCTAATAAGAACACTACCAACAAACAAAGCAAGTAGCGTTAAGACTACCATGAAGATGGCTTTGTTCCCATACACTTTCTTCCTTGTTCCCTCACATAGTTGTGAACCATCAAACTACAAACAAAGCCAGGAAAGCAATATTTTAGAAAACTAGAACTAAATCACATCATTTAAGTACTGTAACTCCCCAAACTTTCACGTGCAAAACAAGGGACCAATACAAAGCAACATGACCAAGATCAAAAAGAAACTTAATGTATGAAAATAAAGTCCATGGAAATTCAATGTGCACAACTGATTCAATGGCTAACTCAACTGTTGATTCTTTATCTGTTAAAGGTGACTGTCCCACCAGCAATTTTGCAAGCTTTTCATGCCGTAGGAGTTTAACTGGAGAAGTTTATCATTCAAAGATGGTCATCAGCTAGAATAATCAAACCTAAATAGCCTTGGTATGTTTATACTTTATAATCAAAAAAAGTATAATTCCTTAGTAAGATAAGAAATATTATCATCCATTTCTGCATTTTAGAGTGGCATCAAATTCTCTCAGCTTAATGGCTATGAAAGCAACCCTTGTTAAAATAAGCCTGCTGTGTTGAAGCAAATATAGGTGGATTTTAGGGTCACAGCTAAGCCAGCAGACCTTCTGGGCCTATGAAACTCCCTTGTGTGAAAAAGGGAAGGTTTTTACTTACCTTATACTATTAGTTCAATAATGTATCTATTTGAGTTTTGACCCTCTGATCAAGCTCATGATAAATCTGGAGTCTTGCCAATCTGTCTAACATGTCAGCCGCAAACTAAAAATAACACCATATGTATCTTATTACCTAAACAGCAAAATCCTGATTCCCAACAAGTATGACTGTTCATACTTCAAATCCAAAGATGACAACTTCAAAGTTTTAATGTTATTTCTAAATTAATATTTCTTGCTGCTCCATCCAGTCAAAAGATTGCAACATTACCATTTAAGTTACAAAGTTATAGTTTGAAATACAAGGATATGATCAAAATAAAAACCAAAATTGAACATTGGATTACATTTGTGTACACTGCACCCAGAGAACTAAGTCTTAGGCATCAAATTATTTCTGAAGAATGGTTTCACAAGGCCTGCACTGGTAATGATTGCTTACTAGTGGCCAATCTTATCAGAATGCATAGGAAAATTTTCACATAAACATACAGAATCCCCTTTGGGAGGCTAAGGATCTGAGTAGAAAATTTACAACTTGGCCAATTTCCATGTTCCAAAAAAGGAATACATTGTTTCAATTGATTGCCAACATAGGTAATCAGATTTGTTTTGAGAGCTATTTTAAATATTCTTTAGAGAGATCACAAAAAAACTTTGTTTTACATTAAATCATAACTTAATGTCACTAGATATAGCATTTGATCACCATGTGCACAGAGGTAAGAACAATTAGAGTTTCACCTTTCTTAGAGTTGGGGCGATTCCTCCTGTGATCAGGTGTAATCCCCACAATCATGATGATTGCTTATAAATGGAAACCAGTGTGTATCCCCTCTTCAAGAAGTCCAACAGTTAAGCTTCAAAATTGGGCAGCTCATAACTGCAAGTTCGTATTTGAACCCAGGGAAACTGGAGCTAAAAGAATAAGTCGTAGGTTGGGAGCAGCACTTTATCAACAGAAACGAGGCTAAGGTGACTTCTGGGACTTGCAGGCTTTCAATTGTTCCACAGAAATTTTGTTTAATGATTATCCTGAGCTTATCCCTAGTGAAAGGGAAGCAAATAAACCCTACACGTCATTAAAAATTAAAAAAAATTCTACAAACATACCATGTTAATTAGATTGTTTGGAGCAAGTCTCCCAGAATTGGTCTCTGCTGAAATTTTGGTGTGATTAAAAGCAATAATTGTGAGACTAAAATTACCCCCTTGAACAATGAGAGACTAGATTTAGAAAAAAAATTGTGCAGCGTTATCTTCCAAATGTGTGGCTGTTGGAGAACATGATAGACATCAGCATCTACGAAGTTACTGCTCAAAACCAGACGATGCAGAGCACAAAAGTATAGACCACTAAAGTTCCATGGATAGAAAGCAATGGAAGGCTCAAAATGCAAAAGCCAATTTAGAAACAGGTGTTAACGTACTTGTAGACAAAGATGGGAACAGCTGCATTGGTTGTCAATGAAACGAGGGAAGCCACAAGAGAGGCACCTCATTACATCGTTTAACTTAGAGAGGATTTAATAAGGAAAAGGGAGATGTGAGATAAGTTGAATTCCATCACCAACTGGGTTTGAAAAATCTTAGAACTGTAGCATAACCTCCAATCTGATTTGCTTCTCTCACCCTAACCATCATCCACTAATCCTAAGGAAGTTCTTGGAGCAATTTGCAGCATACAAGTATCTTCCCAAGGAGATAGAGGGAAAGCAGGAAAAACAACTCACAAACTCATACAATCACCTCACCAAATGGATTACAAAAGTTGAGCATTTTGGCGTTGAGCTTCAACGACAAATATCACAACTCTAAAACCAGCTTCATGTGAAGGATGCTACTATTGAGGCTCTTCCCAAGGAGATAGAGGGAAAGCAGGAAAAACAACTCACAAACTCATACAATCACCTCACCAAATGGATTGCAAAAGTAGAGCATTTTGGCATTGAGCTTCAACGACAAATATCACAACTCCAAAACCAACTTCATGTGAAGGATGCTACCATTGAGGCCCTACAACATCAAGTCCAAGAACAAGGTGAAAAGATTGTCAAAATAGAAAAATTTGAATGAACTCATGCATCTCCAACTGATGATCTTCACCATCTCCAAGAGGTCGTTCGTGATATACAACATAAGCAAACAAAGATCCTTGTCCAACATGAGAATCTCAAAAACAAGACAAATGCTCATCAACAGTCTCTTCAAAAACAAGTTGAAGAACATAATTCATGGGTTCAAGTGGTTAAGGGGAAAAAGACTTCTCCCATTGTGGAGTTAGCAATGCAAGCCAAATTTAATGAGGAAAGGGCACGTCAAGCCAAAGAACTCAACCTTCGAGTTCGAGGTCTTCCAAAGCCTGTTGATCCCTTAGAGGCAAACCATGATTTTTTGCATAACAAATTGGATATCAAGGATACTATCCTTGATCAGGCTTTGGGTAGCCCCTAATGGCACTCTTTTGATCTCATTTTGCTCATTTGAGGAACATTTGAGAGCTTTAAGAGCCAAGAAGAAACTTTTTACTTTGTCCACAAAAATTTACTTGGATGAGGACCTCACACATCTTCAAATGGAAGAACTACAAAAAGCATGTGCAAATAACTACTAGAAAGGAAACAATGTGGACAATTATTCATGACTGGAAAGCTATGATTTGTGACTTGTGCTTGGCCTATAAAATGAAGGTGTTCTCAAGTCCCAATAGGTAACAATAGCCTCTCTGTTGGTTGCTGGAACTGTAAAGGGGGTGATAAGGTCTTCCTCGGGTACATTCCAAAATAATATTTCTTCACGAGATTTTGTTTTTATCACAGAGACCCATGAGAGCCCGAAACAATCTCTTCCACCAATCAATGGTTATTTTTGGGCTTCTACTTTCGATCAGGTGGCATTCACAAATTAGGTGGAAGAGATGGTTATTTTTGCTTATCTTTGTTAGCATGTGTCATTGGTCACATTAGATAAGCACTCCAGATATATGTGGTAACAAATCAAGAGGGACCCACTCCCTTGTCCTCCAACATCATCAACTTTTCCTATCCACTCTGATGGTGACCCATACTTGGATCTCTAATTGGAGATTTCAACATATTCATCAATGGGTAATGTTGTTCTTTTAGGTGACTTCAATGCCACACTGGGACCCACCAAGCATCTTTTCATGATCTTACAAAGTCGAAGGTCTATCTCTTCAAACTCAACCCCAAGGATCTTGCATTCAGTTGCAAATGAGAAGCATCATGTTACAGCTTATGGAAAACACTTGATTTGGTTGTAAAAGTCACATGGCCTCTTGGTTCTCAATGGAATTCCTCAGTTTCGTAACTCCTCTAGGTTCACTTGTTTTACACATGCAGGAGATGTAAGTGTGGTTGACTATATCATCACCAACAAGACTTTGCTTTATGATATTCATAGCTTTCAGGTATCCAACCAGCTTCCCTTGGTTGATCATGCAATGTTGACTTTCTCCTTGAGTTCCTTCTCTTTTAATTCTTCGTCTTTTCCTCCTCCATCACCCAATCCTACCAACCATCCTATGATTCATTTTGATTCATGTTTGGCTTATGATTATGCTACTTATCTCTCCCAATTAGTGTCACAATACTACTCTCCTAATTCGCCCACAACAACAACCAAATATGAATCATTGTCTTGAACATTATGGGATGCAGCCCTCTACTCCTTTCCCCACACGTGTCCTCAACCAAAGCTTATTCGTCGCATTGGTGATTGCCCCATGAATCGTTGTGGTATGAAAGGAACGTATGTCCATGCATCAGAAGCTCTACTTTGATCTTATCCATGACCCTACAACCATATCTTCCACTTGAAGGGAATATAAATGCCTCATTCGGTGTATAACAAGCATAAGTTTCTTGTCACTGCATGTTGTGAACTTTTAATTGCTCTTCATCACTCTCCCAAGGCCTTTTGGTGCACTCTTCTTCCTAGGAAACCCCCTTCCATGTGCATCAATGAAAAGTCTTGGGTCTCCCATGCTAATTCCTTATATGATATGTTAAGAAGTTTTGCTTCTCATAAATATAAATTCATCCACAAATATATTAATTAAACCAAGCCACAAAATAATCTAAACACATAAGACAAGATATGATATTACCCTTTAGGTAAGGCAACACCAATGGCATTCATTAAGGAAGGAACCACTCCACAATATCTCCCAAGATGAGAGTTGCTCTATGAGCAAAGATTGTTACAATACTTATTTGGATTGGATTCGATTTGATTTACAATTACCAGGTGTTTTTTTTATATAATCATCCTCCAGTGTTATTTTGGGAAAGGCATAATCCTATCCTTATCCCACTCATTATTATAATATAATTTCCTATAAATAGAGCTTGGGTTATTTTTAGCCCATGCTATTTACATAATACAATTGGGTTATTTATGGCTCATGCCAACTATACACTATAGTTGGGTTATTTATAGCTCATGCCAACTATACAATACAATATTATATTATTAGGTACCTATCCTGGGTACCCTAACATGATATCCTAGGGCAGCCCACAATTAATCTCTCTTTCCCCCCAACATCGTGTCACCTCTTCTCTTCAAAGGACATTAAAAGAGTTATACATGAACTAAATACTAGCGAGGTTGTTGATTTTGAGGGATTTCAAGTTGAGTTCTTGAAGTAAGATGTTGAAGCTCTTGACTACTCCATTGTAGAATTATTCAATGAAGTTGTTTGTTCTAGGTTCCCTACCTCCTAGACACGACAAATTATCCACCCTATACACAAATCTGGAGACTATATAAATTCAAATAACTATAGAACTATCATGATTGGGCACACATTTGCTAGGCTTTATGCAATAATTTTGAATATGAAACTCTCAAAAATGTTTGATCAGAGCAAGCTTAAAGTGAGAGGGCAGGTAAGTTTAAGAAGGGATCATCAAACTATTGATCATGTTTTCACTCTCAGGGCTATTATTGAGGAAGCTCGCCAATGGTCTTCTAAAGTGTTTTGTTGTTTTATGGACTTTAGAAAGGCCTTTGACACCGTTCCTAGGCATCTTTTAATTGAAAGACTAAATGATATTAGCATCTTGAAGCTCTATATCACTACCATCAAGAGATTATATGAGTGATTTGGTGGCCCATTTTCGAATAGCTTTTGATTTCTCAAAGAGTCCTCTTTCTCTTTCACTCTTTGGGATTTACATTGATGAGCTTGAAGAATTTATTCATCAAAACACAATGTTGACAACAGTTGCCTTCTACATCATGTCTTGATAGCTATATTGCTTTTTGCAAATGATGTTGCTCTTCTTGCTCATTACTCGCAAGGACCTATAGAGACAATTGGATGCTCTTCAAAAATGACTGATAGTCAATCTTACCAAGACTAAGGTGATTATCTTCAACACATCAAAAAGTACCCTATCTAAGTTTCATTTCTTCTATAAGGGTGATTCAATTTATAGGTGATGATCTTCACCACTGTTTACACCCACTTGGAGGTTCAATTTATAGGTCCTCCTCTTAATCTTCGATCGGCTTCACAATGATGTCTTTGCAAGTGATACACATCTCTCTCAATCTTGGAACATTAATGCTTCCAACATCACTTCCAAGAAATACCTACAAAGATGCACCTTTTTTATTACATCATGAGACCCATAGTCCTTTAAGGATTTAAGATTTGGGATCCAAGTCTAGGGTGTGTTGATTGGACTCACATTGAGAGGGTCCAAACTATTTTGCTCCAGCAATTTATCTATTGTAAAAGAACAATTCCCCAATGCATTGTCCAAGTTGAGTTCGAGGCTCATCCTCTTTGCCTTTGAGAGCATCTTCAAAATTATTTTCAGCTTCATTGCCTTAGATCCATGGGTGATTGCACCTCAAGTGGAGAGAGATACCCATATTTGGAACTTTCCTCCTCATAATATATTACCTCTAAGGGATCTTTTTTTCGTCATCATGGATGGTAAAAAGCAAGATAACAGGGTTCGCGCACCCGGCAGGCTAGGTGCGCGAACCAGTATCCGCAACCAATGCATGGGTGCGGGGTCAGCCGAACCCTGACGGGCCGCAAGGTTTGGCTGGCCACACCCAAACCATTTTGGACATAAAAATTTAAAAAAAAATCATTTATTTATTTTTTTATTTAAGTGGGCCCCAGCCCATATGGGCCCAAAAAAAACATTTAAATTTTTTTAAAGTTTTTAAAAACAATGAGACTGATCTTATATTTGTACATGCACACTATTATATAGTATATTGTTATTATAGTCATATTATATACTATTATTGTTATTATTGTTTGACATATTGTCATTTTTAATTTTTTTTTTATTATATATATATATATATATATATTAATTAAAAAATAGCCGACCCACACCCGCACCTGGTAACCTTGGTAAAAAGTTATTTTTCTTCAATTTGTTGGCATCTCCATAGACCAATTACTTCCATTCAAATACTCTTTAAATGTTCCTTGTAGAAATGGATACAACATACTACAGCACAATTCCAACCACTTAAATGAACAAAATATACAATGTGAATGACTTGCAATTACAATGCATACACTACACACACAATATATCAGACTGCCCGGTATAGCAATTCAAACAACTCCACACAACATTCAAACAACCCGGCAAAAGAATCTCACAAATACATGTTTGATACAGCCAACTTCTACTACCATATGCAATGCCAATGTACAATAGCAACCTTCAATACCAATCCTCAATACCATGCCAACCTCTCCTTCCATGCCAACAACACAAATGAATGAGGGAAGGGTCTTATTTATACAACTAAGGTAGTTTTATCCTTCAACTTACTAACTACTCATCGCCTCATCATTTTCTTAAATTACATTTAACATGCATTTGACTTACATTTACATTTCATTTCATTACTCACTTTATGACTTATTCGTACATAACTAATACTTCACTTAACATTACACATTGTCACATACAATATTACATCACAACTTTATAACATCAATTATATCAAAACTCTTAATGTGCATGTACTTGACTTCCAACACACTTATTCATTGATTATACAAACTTGACTTCCTAATAAGAGTGTAATTAATCAAGTAGTCAAATATCCATATGACTTGGGTCGTTCCATCTCAACCTCTTAATCCTAAGTTGGCCTTCTATACTAACCATTTCATGAGGATTGAGAATGGCATTATCACTCGTGCTAAGTATGTCAAGCAACATTAGGCACACAACCTTAGGAATCCTCTTAGTCAACTCAGAGTATGCTCACATCAATTGTGGGTGGAGACTGGCACCATATTCCTTAAGAGGATACGGTATGTCGCCTTTGCTCTATTCAGGAGGAGGAGACTAAAGAACATTTCATCATTAGATGTCTTGTTTATTATGAGATTCAAGGGAGGTCCTATTGCTTGTATAGAGACTCAGATGGATCATTTGACACTTTTTTCAGCTATCCTGACCAAAAATGCTTGGCACTTTACCTCAGGGAAGCTACCACTCTTCGTCATCAGTTATTATATGGGAGACAAACTACTACTAAACTAATTACCTCATTCTTTCACTATACCTCTATAGTCAAGTGTAATAAGTGTTCATTTGAATCTAAAACTATCCAAAACGTTAATGACGGATTCGTGCGCCCTTGTCCACATACAAGAGTGGCTACCAGGGCTTCAGTTCTTTCTTCTTGCTTGAGACAAGACAGGATTGCAGTTATTCAAAATCAGGTTTTGACCACCCCTCATATACCAAGGAGTTGTAGACAAACACAGCTTCCCAGTTTCTTGTCCTTTTCTATTGGTTCCACAGTTGTGGATGCTAGAAGAGTCTTGAGGGTTTGAACTCCATGTCCTCCTATGATTATCTAACCAGTCCTCTTAGTTCTGACCATTCTCCTAGTAGCATCATTAGATTCTATGCTGGCCCTTTTGGGATGGATGGTGATGACAAAGCTTGTGCTTCTACTTTACATACCACTATTTATTAATGGTGGTGCTTGGATTCATTAGAGCTCCTTTCTATCTTTGTTGTACCTTGAATTCTAGCTCTCTTAATCATTACTTTTTAGCATGTTAGGGTTTATCCACTTAGGGTAACCCTTAAGGCTAAATTTTATGCCATACAATTGTTCCACTTTAGTGTAGTTTTCACTAGACTCTTTACTCTAGTTTAGCTTGCTTTCATAGTACTTTTTGGTTACTACAATGCATTGTAATTTATAACTGCTCTTTTCAATGAGTCCCATGGCCGACTTTGGCCATTTGTGGACATTAATAAAATTATCCTATCTTATCTGATCTGATTTGACCCCTAATCAATTTAATGATATATATCTCAGGCACAACCATAGTTCTACAAATTGAAGGTTTTCCCACTCTTTTGCAGGTTGTGACTGCCTGATTTCAGTGCACGGTCAGCATTTATACGATATATTCATCAATTTTAGCTTCAAAGTTCCTAGAGTAAATCAGGGTAGTAAGTAGATATCAACAAAATCATGCATCAACATATATACATTGCATACAATCAGTCATTCAGTAAGGAAATTGGTCCTTTTGCATTATCATCTAAAATTGATAGCCTGCCCAGATTTGATGACTGAAAACACAGTTATAAATATGTCGAATATGATTATGGATGATCAAACTATCAGTCTTTTAAGTAAGGGACTGGGCTTTGCTTTGTCACCAAATAACATGCCAATTTAAAAAATGTAGTCGATGTTGAAGGTGTGATCAAGGACCTGGATGCTAATCTGGCAAAAGAGATTAGACAAGACTGCGGAATGGCACTAAGACATGCTTACCCACTTAGAAAGAATGTCACAGCAGAGAGATTTCAGGTTATGCAGATTAATTGACAATGACAACATTGTGTTGACAAAAGTAGATAATAGGAACACCACTATCATCACGAATTAACTGGGCTACAATAGCAAATAATCAAGCACTTATATAATAGTGACAGCTGAGCAGTTACATTAGAGATCCTAGGAGCCGAATTATGAACAAAGTATCTAAGTCTACCAAAAAGTCATCTATGGAAGATTATGCAAAACACCGGCTCCTAAGAAAGAGCTACCACCGAGAATTTATTGACTGTTGAAAAATACACGAGGATGGGGTGCCTTATTCTCGACAGCATCAGCTCTCAAAATTACTATGTAGTTGAATCTTTATTAGAAAAACCATGCAGCTTCATGGGCATTTCTGATTCCTATATCAAGGGTACGTATCAGTTTGTCAAATTTACTGATGACAAGGGAGTAAAATCAGACACAAAACCTTCTACTTGTGGATATGGGTCCTTAACCAAAAGCCCAAACTGGGGGCCATGGCAAGGTACCCACTTTCCAAGTTATTTAAACAGCTTGTTAATAGACTTGCAACTACGTAGCAACGCCAAGAGTAGAGGGAATCAAACACAAAACCTTGTACTTGTGGATATGGGTCCTTAACAAAAAGCCTACACCAAAGGCCATGGCAAGCTGCCCATTTTCCAAGTTATATAAACAGTTTGTTAATAGAATTGCAACGATGTGGCAATGTCGAGAGTAGAGGGAATCAAACACAACCTTATACTTGTGGATATGGTTCCTTAAGGAACCAAACCGGGGGCAATGGCAAGGTACCCACTTTCCAAGATATTTTAGTAACTTGTTAATAGACTTGCAATGATGTCGCAATGCTAAAGAGTAGAGGGAATCAATCAATTCCCCCTACAACCCTTTAATCTTAAGTTCCCTCGATTTTCAAAAGTTGTTAACCTTCTTAAGATTAAATAAATAAAAATAGCCTTCAGACTGCCCAGGTCATTACAAACATTTGATTTGTGCAGCTCCTTCCTAAACCTTTAACAAATCCTAAGGGATCGAACTTGATTTCTTTCCTACACAGGTGCAGTCCCATAATGTGCTCATTTCTTCATTGAGAACTAAGCCAGATAGAAAAAGCCTAAAAAGTGATTCTTTCAAGGCCCACCCAGCCACCTGTCATTACACACTCGTGACCACAACTCCATCTATTGTTTAAAGATCTTATGTATGAGCGGTGCTCTCTCTTCACGCCCTCTCTTTGAACCTTGTAAATGATCGAAATCACAGATAGAAACTTAGTGCCGTTTGATGAGTAACTAAGAACGAGGGAGAGGGATACAGGAAGAATGAAGTAATGGAAGAGAAAGTAATTGCTAGTAGTAACGACTCATCACGATTTATATATCATCCAATATAGTTGTCTACAAGGAATCTGATATACTTGTGACTTTTGACATTGTCTAATTAATGTTGTAAAATCATTACTGACGAGGAAACAACAGAACTGGTGATGATATTTTTGCTCAACTTTTATTTATTTCCAAGGTATCATGTACAAGAAATCAGAAAGTGTAGCCACAGGTTCCCCACCTTCTAAGCTGATTGCAAATCTTTATATAAAGCATTTCAAAAAAAAGGGCCTTGTGAATGTTTCCTCCAAAAGCAAAAATGGTGGAAGAGATATGCTGATGATGCTAATATAAATTTGCCACATGTTATGAAGAATATTGACAGGTTCCCAGAGCATTGACTCTCCCAATGTGGGAACATTAAATTTACAAGAGAAACAGAGCATCAATGTCATCTTCCATTTTTGAATGTTTGTGTTTCTAAGGAAAAAGGATGGCCATTTAGCAAGAAAATCTTGTACAAAACTTACTAATACTAACTTTATACCTTCAAACAACATTGCACCATCATCCAGAGAAAAAAAAAAAATAAGTTTGTAAAATCTTTAATGACAAGAACAATGAAAATTTCAAATGCTGCCCACTTTGAACAAGAAAAAAGCTGCCAGAGAGTCTTAATGGCTACTCAAATCATCAGGTTAATAGAGCCTTGAGAAACACACTGCAGAGATCAGCCCAAACACTTGGAAGAGTGATGACTCAAAAGCATTTCTCCACATGTGGATGGAATTTCTATATTATTGCACGGACCCCCAAGAGAAAGACTATTCTAAAACCTTCCTTCCTATTTGAAATTATTAAAAAGATGTTGACGACAGTTTAGGTTCATATGGATCCCAAATTGGGAGCAGTCTAAATCTCATCCCGTGTTCATATGGCCAGGCATATATCAGCAAAGAGGGAAGGGCTAATTTAACCAGGATTTAAGAGCATACCAAGACACTTCATTATTGTCGTACAAGCAAAACAACTTTGGCGGATCATGTGGCAGAAAGCAGCCACTTGTTTTGCATTGAAGAATCTGGAGAGCATGTGGCAGAAAGCAGCCACTTGTTTTGCATTGAAGAATCTGGAGATCATGTGGCAGAAAGCAGCCACTTGTTTTGCATTGAAGAATCTGAAGGTCAGTTTCAAGATAAAATTTTGGAAGGCAATTAAAATTATGGAACATTTAAGATAACAAGGATGATGGCTAAAGGCTCCAGGTGATCTTGGTGACCAGTATTCAACATCCTTAGAGGAGATGAGGCACATAGGTTGTTACAAAATTAAATAATTATATTTTAAATTCAAATTTAAATTTAGGGTTTTAATTTCATTCAATACAATGGAATGGTCCTTGACCCAGATCTTTTTGCACCTTCTTCTTAAGTGATTGCAATTATTGCAATCCAGGTCTTGTTTTATATTGATCTCCAAAATGTCAATTTCATATCGTGTTTGTCTCTGTAACTAATACAGTTTTTTTACTTTAAGAACAACAAACATAAAATATTTGTCTGAGTCTTTCTCGAGAAATCTTTGAACAGGATGATGAAAACTTTACCAGAGAACAGAGGGAAAATAAAATAACTAACGGCTTCTTAAAAATTCAAATTTAACAGAACTTATACAAGCATAAAGAACACAGTATTACTTTGTTCGTAAACTGCTTTGGTGACAACAAGAGAAGAGATTACTCACAAGATTTCTACAGCTAAAGTTTCCGGCTACCTTCTGCCACCAGTTCTTTAAATCCATCTTGCATACAACGCTACGCCACAGCTCTTATGAACCTCTTCATTCTTTCTTTCTGGAAACAGCAAAATTATCACCTTTGATCTGTCCGCTATTTTTAACAAATCAAAAGTCATGTATCCATCCCTCCATATCTTGCAAACAATCTTCTACTCACTGTATGTCCACTTCTCCTTCGTCCTCTTAAATTTCCTGCTGAAGACCGCCTCAAAGAAAGAAATAACTCTGACTCATACCGAAAAGTAACGGCGTCACGCGAAATTTACCACATAGGTAGCGACTTGCAACTAAGCTAAAAAAGATCACTGCAAGAGCCCACACAGGCAAATATAATAAGCCACAAATGCCGCTACGCCCACATTTATGAGACAAGATGTCAACTTTAAGGATGAATGAATTCCATTAATGTGAAGTCACAGACCGTTACTAATGACAGGTACTCATCAGAAAAACCATATACAATATTGGCGTTTGGTAGCTCGGCAACCACGTGGGCTTCACGGCTTCCACAGAGCAAGCGTGAGCTAGATTTAAAAGACGCTAAAATAACACTCCAACTAAAATAACACTCCAGGGACCCGTTATAAATGCCAACGAATCCAAGGTGGACAGAAAACTGGTAGAAATTTAGCGGCGATCTTCGGCAGACATGACTTGGAATAGAAGGAACACCGACGAAAGTAACGCCCGCAGCCGGCGCAAAGAGAAGATAAAATCAAATTTGAGGATAACGATACTTACCAAAAGCATTTCACTTCTAACATCGACCATGACCCCTGCGAATGTTTCGGTCAAATTGAATACCCCCTGCTTAAATGAACCGTCGGACAGTTAGCCTTACGTTTACCACTAGTCTTAAACGTGCGCTTCCCCCGAATTCGATCGCACGACCGAACCCTCGCAAACCGGTAGTAAAATTCCCCCGGACCAGAGTACTGCTTTGGTTTAAAGCCTTTCCCACGCAAAAAGGCTCAAAAGGACGCTAAAATAAACGGGAAAATCTTTCATTGGGATTATTTTTGTTTTGCCGTCTGCGTCACGCAGGGGGCACTTTGGTCTATTTAAGTCCCCGTGGATTTTCTGCGAAATCCAGGCCTGAAATATGGCTAAAAGGCGACTAAAGTTTCCAGTAACATGGTGGGGGCAGTTGGGCAGATGGAATGAGAACGTGTCGGCCAGAGTTCCAATCCGGCGGGTGCCCCTGGTCCGCTAGTTTGACCAGGAATGTAGAAGATTTAACCGCTACGTTGTCAGAAAACGCAAGTTTATGCTCCTCCACGTAAACAAGTATTATTGTTATTTATTTGTTGGGTTCTGTGTATTTTAGCGGAGGAAGACGCTTTCATAGTAACCGATGCAACGGCTTCAACGGGCTTGTTTAGCTTCGAAGACAAATATTTAATGTAGATAACCACTGCTATTCCTCAACGGAGATTTTGTTCCTGTTAAGTTTTGTGACGGATTCTGAAATTAACGTAAATATGACCGGAAAGTGGGGTAGATTGTTCGCCAATTTCCAAACAAATAATGAAAACAAGACCTATATAATTTATAACTTTGCAGACATGGGAAAAGTTATTATGGACTGCACAAACTATCGTATATATTAAATAATATTAATTATAATAATGATATATTAAATATTTACAACTCGTCGTGACAGAACATTGATGATTCGTACACTATTTATGACCATTGTATATTATCTAAACTTTAAGAAAGCGAGATACTTTAGGCCGTCCCTATGTTAATGATGAGATGGATAACAATAGCAGGAACGTGGACTAATCATTTCGATGGTAATCTGTCCCTAAAGAGAACTCTCGAATCGAGAAAAAGATGAGCACTTTATGCTGTCTATGAACATTCTTTGTTTGGTTATGATATTTAAGAAAATCGCAGCAATTTACTAATTTGAATTAATGGCAACGAATGGTTTAAATGAACAAGGATTGCGTAGCATCTCAGTCCGTATCTTAGAGATGCACAAGAGATTTTTTACTTTATCTGAACAAGGATTGCGTAGCATCTCAGTCCGTATCTTAGAGATGCACAAGGGTTTTTTTTATTTTTATCTCTTTTTTAACGTGAATAAATTAGCTTTAGATATAAAGGATATATATCTAAAGACGTCAAGAGTTATCAATCTCGAGGCATTTAATAATAAAAAATTATTAATGTCAGCTTTTTTTAATTAAAAAAAAATCTACAACGTGACATGTATGACCTCTTTGCCTCCCACCCCTGTCTGCCATTGGAGGAACTCCTCTCGACGTAATTAAATTAGTTGAAAATTAAATTATGTTTTTTTGTTTTTAAGGATTGAAGATTTGTAAGTTGTAATAGAAGATGTGGGATAATTCTTTCTTAGATCTAATCTACTACATTTATTTATGAAAAAAATAAAAATAACTTTATAAATTAAGGATATATAAATCTAGGTACAACAAGCAATACTGCCATCAATGATAAGAATAGAAGAAAGAGTTTTTTTGGTCTATTGAGGCTACTATTTCGGAGGATATTTATAGCAAGTGAAGTTTCCTTGATCAAAAGCTTAATTAGTCATCGCATCTACCATCTTGTTTTAATCTCTAAAGATATGTATGAACTCTATTGTTTTAAAGCGTTGTTGGGTTATTTGTATTTGCTCTAATATTTTCTTTATTCTTCAATTTGTATTATTTTGCTTGCCTAGTTCTTTTAAGTGGTTAATCATAATTTGGGAGTATGATTCCATCTAAATTTTCATCCACCCCACCTTCAAAGCCTCTTGTAATCCTTTTAAGATGAAATATCTATCGATTAGGTTATTGGATAAGATACCAAGGTTTTTTGCGAAGATAAAAGCAGGGGCGCCATTCAAGAGGTAGCCTTTTCCTTCCATACTTACTCTTCCTGGATTTTCCCTTCAAGCTCCATTCGTATTAATCTTACCAAGTCTCTCTAGAGAAGGTTTTCAAATCCAAGTTTTGATTATTTGTGCATGATTTGGGGTTACCATTTTTTATGTGACCACCATTGGAGACAATTATAATTTGGTTTGGTTTGATGTGACCATGTGCTTTCTCTTGTGACTCTACTCTTTGGGGTCATTGGTGTGGGTTCGGTGGGCTCTCTGCATTTTTTGTGGCTTTGAGCGGGGTCTCTGTGTTGCTTGTTGTTGGGTTCCTACTGGATTTCTTCAATTGTTTCCCTGAAGTTGTTCGTTGGCGGTGCTGAAGGTTATATGGGGTTTCTTGCTGCATCCTTTTGGTGGGATGGCCTATGCTTATTGCTTGCAACAGTTTCTCCTCGTGGCTCCTTCCTTTTAGGTTCCTTGGAAACTTTCCTGTCTCTTTCCTGCGGTGTACTATTATGCATCTGTTGCTTCCTTTGTTTCGACTGGCGTCCTTGCAGTTTCCTTGCATCGTTACATGAGGATTTTGTGGCCTGTGGAGATCCTCAATTTGTTGATCCACTTTCCAGGACTATGTGGGATGCGGTTTATTATTAGTATTTTGTTTTTATGGCATCCCTGCTTGTTTTCCATCCTTTCTTGGACAGGTTTTCCTTATTTGTAGTTTCTTAATTCCACCCTACAGTGGAGGGTAGTTTTTTTGCCCGATTTATATTTTTCCCCTGCGTGGGATGTTGTTTTTTCCAAGGTTCTAGCTTTCCCCTGCATGGGATGTTGTAGTTTCCCAAATTCTGATTTTCTCCTGTGTGGGATGATACTCTTTCCTAGTTTTTGGTTTCCCCTGAGTGGGTTGTTCCATTTTTTCGCCTATTGGGTGGTTCAAATTTGTATTTAGACAGGATTGGTTGTTCAAATTTTTTGCCTTTTCTTTTTCTCGTTAGACAGACTTTTCAAATTTTGGTTTCCCGCTTCCGACGTGTTTTCTTGATTTCCTTCTTGAAGGCTTTCCTGAAGGCTTTCCTCAAGCCTTTCCTTAAGTCCATCCTTAGGCTTTCCTACGACCTTCCTTTGACATTTTAAAGTCTGATGACTTATTGTAATTAGGTTTTGGGTCCTTTGATAATAACCCACTTTAATTTAAAATTTAACCTAAAAAAAAGTACTTTAAAATGTTATTTTATTAATGTTAATTTTTGTTAAAGATTTGATTAATGTGAGAAACTTTTACGACAGACACTTAGGGTTGGGCATCCTCATCTTACCATGACCTTTCATATAGGAAGAGTTGAGCTTATCAATAAGGTCAAACACACAGCCATACACACTCGTCGACTCCACAATTTAAACCTTTAAAAAAAAAAAAAAAAAAAATTGAGACAGTTACCCTTATTTTATTAATATTATTAAAAGATTACCATCATCCAATTTTTACCAAGACGCCAATGCAAAGTAAAGATAAGTATGCTCGTATAGATAATAAAAAGCACCTTACAATTAGTTAAACAGCACGAAATAAAAAAACTTTTAGTCGTACCGGAAGTTAAAATTATGACATTAAGTCAAGATTTACGGCAACTTGAGAATACATCTTAACAACTAAATCCGATGCAAGATTACGAAGAACTTCGAGAGCCAACAAGGAGATAGTATGCCAGGAATTAGTTAAATATATATAAATACGACATAAATAACTTATAATTATTAAATAATATAGTATGTCAGTACAAGAATTGGTTAAATATAAATAAATATGAAATAAAATAATTTATAATAATTGTTAAATAATATATTTGAATTATTTTATTTTACTTGTAATTTGAATAGTTCAAATTTAAATATGAAAGTTTAACTCAATATATGATCCCAAGGAAAAAGCATATATAGACGCTGAAATTAAGTGGAAGGAAAAAATCCTCATTGCTCGATAACGACTAGCTCTCATAGATTTAGATGTGAAACAGGGAGATAGACAACACCCAAAGAAAAACGGGAAGAAAGGATATGTACTTTATGCAGCACAGGGAAAGTAGAGACAGAGGAACACTTCATCTATATAAGTGCTCGAGTTTTTTAGACATCCATAGCAAATACAAAGAAACACTTGGAAACGGGTTGAGAATTGCTAACCCAAATCAGCAGGAGAAGGAACAACCTTCTCAAAGATATTAAAAATCATATGATATGATTTGAACAGTTGTACTTCCATATTTAAAATCTCATAAACCATATTTAAATCTCAAAAAAATAAGTAGATTCTTTCATTTCATTTCAAAATAAAAGATTCCCTTTAAAATAAAAAACCGTTCAACAGCTCCCCTCTCTGGGTGTTGTTTACCATATGAATAGACTACCCCTACCATATATGCTGCCACGTCGACATTTATGACACAAATGGTCGGCTTTAAAGATAATAATTTGAAAATACTGGCGTTTGGCAGGTGGGGAATCGCGTGGGCTCAGGTTAAACGAACTAAAATAACACTTCGGCGACCCGTTAAATGCCAACGAAGCCCAGGTGGCCAGAAAACAAGCCCAATTTAGCTCCGTTCTTCCGCATTTTAAGCAGACATGACTTGGAATAGAAGGTACCCCGACAAAAGTAAAGCCTGCAGTCGGGGCTAAGTAAAAATAACATGCATTTTGTGGATCGCGATAATGCTGGGCTCAATCCCTGAAAATGTTTCGTTAAATTGAATACCTGCCCTCCCAAATCACTACAGTTGGCCTTACGTAGTTTTAACGTGCCGTTCCCCTGAATTCAATCGCACGACCAATCCCTTGGAAATTATTAGTAAAATCACCGGACCGCAGTATTGCTTCGGTTTAAAGCCTATTCCCACGCAAAAAGGCTCGAAACGAGGTTTAAAAAACAGGGAAAATCTTCAGTTGGAGTTATTTGAGGTGTTGTCCGAGGCACCCGGCGGGCATTTTGGTCTATTTAAGTTCCCCTGGATTTCAACTGGAAATCCTGCCCTGAAATGTGGTAAAGGGCCACTGCAGTTTCCAGTAACGTGGCGTTATGAAAGCGTGCCGGCCAGAGTTCGAATCGGGCGGTGCCGCTGGCCACTAGTTTGACGAAGAATACGGAGGATTTACCCGTGGCGTCGTCAGAAAATACGATTTAAACATCCTCGTTTACTTTACTTTTTATTTTTTATTTATTCTTTTCCCATGTATTAGAGTTGGAACAATTTACTTATATACTGAGCAATGTAACGGTTTGGATGAAAAGGATTTTTACAAATAATGAAGAGGATTTTTACAGATAATTTCTAATACAGATATTTCATTTCTCGTGGTATACCGCCCTCCTCTGAAATGTAAACTGAGGTCATCTTTGGAAATATGGAATCTGGGTGTTTGCGGTGTACGTGACCTCGTTGAAGAATAATTTATCGAATTATTGAACATGTTGCAGATTCTTATTGGAATGCTTATGCAGTCTTATTCGTTTTGTTGGGTTTTGCTTTACTGGCACGGCTTCTCAAATTGATACGAAAAGGCTTTTTACTGCAGATTCTTATTGGAATGCTTATGTAGTCTTATTCGTTTTGTTGGGTTTTGCTTTACTGGCACGGCTTCTCAAATTGATACGAAAAGGCTTCTTACTGCGTCTTTGATTTGGACGCAACTAAATAATTCTTTAGTTTTAGTAGGTAGATTATATAAAAAGATTATAATGTTTATATAACTTAAATCTCAGTTATATGGTCTTATTTCTATAACTTGCTTCTTAACCAATTATAATTTTTTTTTTTTAAGTTTAGATTATATTATATCATTAACTAAAACATTACAATATTTTAGTGTTAGTACCGTCCACTAGCTAAAAAATAAAATGAAGTGGATCAAGAGTAAAATATTCATAACTGAATATACATAAGAATAGAAGTTAATATCAACAAAAAGCCTATAGCTATATCTTGTTGCAATACACCAGATATCAACATTCATCTGTAGAAGAGTCAGTTATATGAAAAAATTCTAGGCATGTCTTTCGTGATATCTTCTGAAGTCTTCAGAGAAGAAAAAGAAGTAATCAAACCCTAAACCTGCTTATCAGTGTTAACTATCTTCTTCTTAGTTTCCTGTTGGACTTTCTAAAGATCTTGAATCATATGAGAAAGTTGATGAAGTCTGTCAATAACATCTTGAGGCGTGTTGGAAGGTCCATAGACTTGGGAATGAATGTGTCCCACATGTAACAAAAGATCAAAGGTCAAGTCTACCAAAACTATATTCCATGGAGGAGCAGATCCAATAAACACCTTTTTGCATCTATACTTCCAAATGTGCTTGAGAAGGATGAGTCTACAGACATCCCAGAGTTTGGGGCATTGATCCAGCTGAGAAAAACCAAGCAGAGAAAGCTTCCAAGATCTAGTGAAAGAGGGAAAAAAGAAAAGAGAAGAAGATATACCAAAACTGTTTAATCATGCCACAAAACAAAAACAAGTGAATAAGAGTTTCTAAAGCATTACAAAAATTGCATTGAGAGGGAATGTGTAAAATCAAAGCCAAACTTTCAGCTGTTGGTAGTTTTTGATGCAAAATCCGCCAACCAAGAAGTTGAGTTTTTTATTCAATAGGAGCTTTCCAAATTTGAGTAGTGATAAATTGTCATTGGGCATTGGTGAAATTCACTTGCCACTTGACATTGAGCTTAGAGTCTAAAGAAGGTGGACACAGAAGATTTTTGTATAACCAACTAGAAGTAATGGAAGAGATTTTATGACCTTTAAGCCATCTCCAATCATTCCAAATATTATGGGCAGTTGTTCCCAACTTCATAAGGACCTCACAAGGGAGGAAAGCCACAATTAAACCATAAGACTCTTTGAACCTAGAGGGAAGGGAGTAATTATTGTAGATCTGGTTCCAAGTAAGAATTGAGTAGCTACCCAGATCCTAGATATCTCTAATTCTATTTATTCCTTTCTTCAAAAAAGCTAGCCCATGAATAACATTGCATAAAGCTAAAGGTTTATCATTATGGAGTATAAGTTTATTCCACCAAATACTGTTTAGACCGATGCTCAGACCATGTCTCAAGGAGTCAGACTTCCAAGCCAATAAATGAGAAACTAATTGCCAAGCTTTCCAATTTTGGGTAACTAAAATAGAACCTTTAACTGTAAAGGACCTTATCCTCCCAAGGGGTTTCTTTCCATTTACCTTTATGAGTAGCTAGAGAGATTTTGTACCGAAATAAGTGTTTTCAATTTTCATTACCAATAATGGATCTAACAACTCATTTTGCAGCCAAACTTTTGCTCTGGATAAGAGGATCAATGATGCCTAGACTTCCTAAAGCCTTAGGTTGAGTACAAAGTTTCCAAGAGATGAGTGTCATACCCACCTCTCCATCCCATTTAGTCCATAAAAAATTACGAATGGACTGAGTTAATTTATTATAGGCTACCTTTTTTTTTTAAGCGAAAAACCCCTTGCGAGGTCGCCTTGGTCTAAGAGACCATGAACAGGGGGTTCTACACCGTCAAAGTCACCCTGGGGTCGCACCCAGCCCTGCCCGCACAAACATTATCAATTGGATTTTGGGTACCCAATTCAGCTTTTTGGTAAGGTGGAGATTCGAACCTGGGACCTCCCTTGGAGGATTGCCCTCTCCTCTCCAACTCACCTACAACACCTGGGTATTATAGGCTACCTTGGGGGCCATCCAACAAGAGGAGTAATAAACATGTAAGGTTGCCATTATTTTATTCGCAACTTGAATTCTTCCTGCTAAGGAAATAAATCGAGCTAGCCAAACATTAAATTAAATTTTTATTGAAAAACTATCTAATTATAGAGTGCACCCTTGTATTTGTGTAGAAATGGACATATCCAAGTCGTTGCACCCCTCCCTAGAACTCAATGGGCCAGGTTTCCAAGTAAGTCAACCTCTTGTCTATCTAAACTTACATAATGCATGTCTTTATTGTAGAGAAGTTGGGCATTTGATCAGAAATTATCCGAAAAAATAGCTAAAAAGGAACAAATGGAAGCAACTGCTAAAAAAATTGTAGAAAAAATCCCAACTAATGGCCCTCATATGAAAGTTGTTACTAAAAATTTAGCCAAGAAATTCCCTACCGGTGGCCTTGAACACTCCCTTGTTCCTGAAAAAACTTCAACTTCTTAGGTTGTTCCTTCCAAGAACCCTCTTGCATCTTTCATGGCTCGGACTAAGTATTCATATATTCTTGTTAATCCTCAAGCCCCGCTAATTTCAACCATGAATCTTGAGTTAGCTCTCATTCCTTCACCACAACTCTTGAAATATGGTCTTATGACAAATGGATGGAGAGTGGTAGGCAAGCGACAACGTTCATCAACCCCCCCAAGATCATTCCATCCATTCAAAGGAAAAAACCCTCTATCAAAGATCTTGTTAGATCCTTCTCTCAAACGTCTCAAAATAAGGTTGATGCTCAACAAGCTCATCTAGACAACACGCAATTGTTGCTAATCAGTTAAAATAATTTGTAGGCTCTAAATCATGAGGTCGAGCAACCTCTAAATCACACCTCATGAATTTTAATTTTCTATCCTGGAATGTTAGGAGTCTCTCCCTCCCTTACCGTAAGTTTCAAGTTCGAAAATTTGTTGCTGAAAATCATATTTTTTTGTTCTTTTCCTTCAAGAATTGAAAGTTATTGGTCACACTCTCACCCATTGTATGGATATCATTAGTGGTGGGTATGCATTTACCTGTACTACTTCCCATGTTAATGGTAAATGAGGTGCTGCCCTTTCCATAGCCAAGTCTCTTTGTTATGCTATTTTGGACCATGGTGAAGACCCTGCTCATCGTTGTGTATGGGTTAGATTGGCTCTTCACTCTCAGGTTATTGGATTTTGTTCTATCTATGCCCCTAATGACCCTCCTAGTCGTATAACTCTTTGGGAATGGTTAGTTGTTTCTCTCCCTCCTACATAATGGATCCTTGGAGGTGACTTTAATATGATTGAGAATCCTAGTGACAAAAGTTGGAATGGCAGTAGACCCCTTTCTAATGCTGAATTTGGTAGTTGGTTGTTTTGTCGTAATCATTTAGGTGTGCATGACCCTCTCTTTGGTAAAGCCTCATCTCATAGAGATATTTGGTTTACAAGGTCCAACTATCGTCAAGGTTCTGCTAGGAAGCTTATTCGTTTGGTAAGATTTTATTTCAGTAATTATTTCCTGGGTAAATTCTCTATCTATGAGCAAGTTCGCGTCTTGTCTCAGACTACGTTGTTTGATCACCTTCCTATATTGTCTTCTATCCAAACTTACTCAATCTCTCTTAATTCCATGCAACTTCCTTTCAAATTAAATGTGTCCCACCTTTACAATCCTGCCTATTGTCGCCTTGTAGAGCATGTCTAGAATAGATTTCAGACCAACTAGTAATATTGGCTGGATCAAATGGTTTAAAACAACTATTTCCAATACAGTTTCATCCCTTAGATGGTATGGGCTCTCTGTTGCCAGGAGGAAGAAGATTCAAGAGAGTCGCCTTCTTAAGGAGATCTCTCATCTTCGTTCCATGCTTATGAAAGACCCTACTAACACTGTTATTCAATGCGATCTAGCTAATGTTGAAAATCAGGCTAGCATTTACGAGTCTTACCATGCTATAGGGGCATATGTTAGGTCTCGCCTCAATTGGATCTCCCAGGGAGACAAGGGAACTAATTTTTTTTTAACTACCTCAGACATAAGAATATTTCGGAAAGGATCATTGAGTTGGAGGACCTTTCAGGTTATTTTATTTCTGACTCTAAAGAGATCATGAATCGTTTTGTAGCTCATTTCTCTCAACTTTTTTCAGTGGAGCTAAGGGATGAAATCCAATGTATCTTAATGTAATATGTGCAGGAACATATTCCCACCTTAGTTGATCCTTTTATTCGAGATCAACTTGAATATCCTCTTTCTATGAATGATTTGCAAAATGCTCTTTTTCCTATGAAGAATGACAAAGCTCCTAGCTTGGATGGGCTTCGAGTGGAGTTTTATAAAAAAATTATTTCCTCTGATCTTCATCACGTTTACCTAAAAGCTCTTCATAATAGTTCCCTTGGAGCTTATATCAATGCAGGGCTTATCAAGTTTATTCCTAAAAGTACGACTCGTAACCAAATCTCCAATTGGAGACCTATTACCCTCCTCAATGTTTCTTACAAGATCATAGCTAAAGCTATAGTTTTAATAAAAAAAATTGTTGCTCAAGCAATTGTTCGCCCTTAACAATTTGTTTTTCTTAAAGGTCGTTATATTTTAGATAATCTTATGATGGTTTGGGAAACTTCGTAATGGGCTATCGATTCTAATCAAGATGCCTTCTTAATTAAATTAGATTTTAACAAAGCTTATGATAAAATCAGACGAAATTTTATTATGATTATTTATAAATAAGCGTCAAAGTTAACTCTTATTCTATTGTTAGAAATAGATACTCATGTTTGTTGTAAATGGGCGCAAGGTTTTTTGTCTTTAGTAGAAGTCCTAGATGAAACTAGTCAAAATATTTTTAGATTATTTGAACTTAAAAGAAATATTTGGGTGCCTATTTAAGTTCTGGATTTGCTACGAAATCCTGCCTTGAAATGTGGTTAAAGGCGTCTACAGTTTCCAGTAACGTGGTGGGGACAGTTGGGCGGATGGAATGAGACCGTGACGTCCAGAGTTCTAAGCCGGTGGGTCCCCCTGGCCCGCTAATTTGACTAGGAATGTTGAAGATATAACCGCGGCGTCGTCAGATAATGCAAGTTTATGGTCCTCCACCAGAACGATTATTTTTCTTATTTATTTGTTGGGTTCTACGTATTTTAGCGTTGGAACCAGCGGTGGAAGATATTTTTTATACCAAACGATGCAACGGCTTCGACGGGATTTTTTAGCTTCGAAGACAAATATTTGATGTGCATAGGCAGTGTTATTCATCAACGTAGATTCGTTTTCTTTTAAGTTTCGTGAGCTACCGCCCTCCTTTGAAATGTAAACGTCTGTCGTCATCTTTGGATACTTTGATGCGTTTGGTATACGTGACGTCTGTGAAAATTGCATTGAAAAAAATAATTAAATTATATTTATTTGAGATTCTTATGTGTTTGTTTGTAGTTTTGTAGCCTTTTCGTTGGTTGTGTTTCGCTTCCTTGCACAGATTCTGAAATTGACCAGAAAAGGTTTCTTCCCGCGTCTTTGATTTGGACGTAATTATGACAGCGAAGTGGGTAGCGTGTTCCGCCATTTTCTAAATGAATAATGAAAACAAGACATAAACGCAAATTGCACTTTATTTTTTAATCTTTCCACTGGATTGTTAAAAGTTGAAATTTCATTTAGAAAGTGTTAATGGACTTCATTCCTTACCCATAAAGGAGACTGAAAAAAGTGTATTCTTAATTTGCATGCTCTCCACAAGCAATTTGCTTTTAGATTTAAAATAAAATATTTTCTTAATCCAATGATTATTTAGTACATTAAAATTTATTAATTGTACCACTTGAGTGATTAATGGTGGAGAATTTAAAATTTTTAAGATTCTAATTGTATAGTGGTTAGAATTATACAATAGTTAGATAACAGGATAAAACTTTACCTTCACCTTTTAAAATAAGGTTAAATAAACTCCACGGAATATGTATAAATTAATTATAATAATATATTCAATATTTACAACTAATCGTGATTGACCATTGAAAATATTTCCCACCTAAATAATATGGTCAAGTGTTTGGGTGACTATTTCAAACGATTCGTACACAATTTAATTTATGACCATTGTATATTATCTAAACTTTAAGAAAGCGAGATATTTAAGCTTTGGCTATGTTAATGATGAGCTGGATAACAATACCAAGAACGTGGACTAATCATTTTGAAGGTAAATGCTCGGTAAAGAGAACTCTCAAATCTAGAAAAATGAGCACTTTATGCTATCTATGAATAATTTTTTCTTTGGTTATGTTATTCAAAATAATTGAAGAAATTTATTAATTTGAATTAATGACAATGAATGCTTTAAATTAAAAAAATTATAATGTTTTGGTAGAGACATTGTAATAATAAAAATTATTAAGTTTTTTAATAAAAACTTAAATTCAATTTATAAAAAAAATGATCCTTAAAATTATTACACTTTACATAACATTGAATTGTTTTTTTTAATTTTTTTTTAAATAACCATTGTGCAATAAAAATGACATGAAAAAAATAACGTAGACAAATTCATTTAGAAAAATTGCACTAAAAGAGAGCGAAAAGGGAAGATTTACCATAGCCAATGGCAATATGTGAAATGAGACGGTCATGAGTTCTTTTTCTAGGTACAAATGACAAGCAAAGAAACAGATTAGACACATTGTTTTTAAAGCGAGAGCAAAAAGGGGATCTACAATATAATACTTTTCTTTTTCGTAGCCAATGTGTAAAATGAGACGGTAATGACTTCTTTATTTATTACGTAGAAAGTTTTTTCAACTCATACTATAATAAATATTAATAAAACATTTATTTTGGTATTGTCTAGGCTTGAGGGGTTTAGAAATGGATTCATGATTTTTTAAATTATTTAGGTGACAGTTTTTTTTTATGATTTTTAGGATATAATTTTAATGCTACTACATATAAAGCATATTTGGCATATTTTTAGGTTGAGATAATATTTAACATATGAGAAAATAGTAATGGAATGTTTTTTTTCTCAACATATATCTTTAAAGTTTTCCATATATTTAAAAGTTTTAATATATTCTAATGTTTTACTTTAGATTCAAGCACAGCGGAACAAGGTTGTCTTTGAGGTTCAACGACCATTAAGCAAATGCTCTTTGCTCTATGGTTCGAGTTTTACACTCCCCACCTTACTAAAGACATTCTTCTTCTTAGCAAAGGGATCGAGGTCGCA
The DNA here is from genome assembly GCA_028583015.1 of Wollemia nobilis. NCBI lineage: Eukaryota > Viridiplantae > Streptophyta > Pinopsida > Araucariales > Araucariaceae > Wollemia > Wollemia nobilis. The sequence continues at coordinate 9,508,024 of JAQPPZ010017089.1, forward strand.
AGGCTCTCACTCTTCGTAGCCCTCGCTCGTAGGATTAGTGTGTGAGGGAAGGATTTTGCTTCGTGCCACAATACTACTATTAGGGCTCATCATCCAGTTGGACTACCACTTTGCCTTGAACCACAGGTAACACTTCCAAGTTGTGTGGGGTTCAATTTCCATAGACCCTAATACTCCCATCAATAAAGACCCCCTCCCTTTGTTGGTGCTACTCCTATGGTAACTTGAGTACTAGCATGCCTTCTACCCTTTCTTTTTCGGGTGTGTTTCCATACCACCCATTTTTTTTTAATGATATACTCTTATTTTTTAATAAGATCAAGTCACTTTCAACATAAAATATATATATTTTAATACAAATTCACTTATACATACAAGCGCACACACCATGCCCCGTTGTTTGAATTTGGGTATCATGAAAGAGAGCCCAAAGCGCACACACCCGTTTTTTAATGTTTATAAAATCACAAGTCATATGAAATGATATAATTTTTTAAGTGTTAATTTATGTATATTGAAGTATATGTATAACCTACTTTCTTTATGATTTAAATCTTAGATTTTTTTTAATACATAGGGAATCTGTAATACCATTAGGTGTTGCCACTATAAATCCTAGTCCACTGGATTAAACAAAGTTAATGGAACTCCGATTTTCCAAGGCATCTAGCTAGGGTAATCAATTGGCAAACACTCAGCCGCTTCGATCCAGCGTATCCTTTTGGGTGCATCATGGTTTAAACCTTGGAATTCCCCAAAATAAGTCAAAGCCCTAACCAATGTGTTGTCCTACTTAAACTATAATTTGAGCTTACATGAGTTTTAAGAAAGGTTCCAATCCCTTGTACCTAGGTTTGAACTTGGATCTTTGGATGAAAACCCAAGGACTTATCCAGTTAAAACTTAACCTTATAAACTTTGAAATGTTATTTTATTAATATTATTAAAATTATACCATAGTGGTAATGTTTTTTAAGTTTTCATTCAAGATACTCAAGTTCAAATTAAAATTTTAAAAGGGATAGGTCACTTGATAGCAGGTCAAGAGTTTGTCGATGGACTGTCCCAATTCAATTCTCTAGAAGATTAGAACATATTAGTACTACAACGTCGTTAACTTTGTCTTTACTTAATAAGCTAAAAATTATAAAAGTTTCCTAAATCCAAAAAATAAAAATAAAAATTGGACTGTCCCAATTCAATTATGAAGATTAGAACTAGAATGTTATTAACTTCGTCTTTAATTAATAAGCTAGAAATTATAAAAGTTTTCTAAATTCAAAAAATAAAAAATAAAAATAAAAATAAAACTAAAAGTAAAAGTTAAAATTTTTATTATTAAAACTAAAATATTATTAAAACAATACTTTGATTCATTTTTAACAGGATGTCAAATAAAAATAAAGGATAAGTCTACTCGTTTAAAAATGTATTATTTGAATGTAATTGTTCTAAACTCTATTTTGTTGGATTAGACAAAGTCCAAGGTAGTTAATCAACAAACATTTTATTGTCACCATCCAACTTATATCCTTCTAGGTGTGTAAAAAAAAAAAACAAAACTTTAACCACTACGCCATCCTTATTAAATAAAAAAAATTATCTCTCTTTAATGTATTTAAGTAGAAGTTCTAAAAACCATAAAAAAATTAGAAATAAACTTTTTTTTAAAAACCCTAACCACTATACTGTCTTTATCAAATAAAAATTATTAAATAAGAATGGTTAAAATTAGTTAAACAGTACGAAATAGAAATAGAACTTAAGACTTTTTAGTCATACCTTGACGTTAAAGTCAAAATTCACCCTATAGATGGCAACTTACAACCACATTTTACAAACTAAATCTGACGAGGTAAAAAAATATTTTACTGTAAAGGCACGAAGCAACAGAGTATGCTTTAAAAACAAATAAATTTGAATCAAATATAACCTATAATTGTTAAATAATATATTTATTTATTTTTATTTATATGTTGTTAAAAGTAAAAAAATTTAAATTCTATTAAAATAAAAACCTGCACAAAACCCACCTACTGCCGATAGGTGCAGTTTCGTACAACGAATAGACTACTCATCCTATACATGACATTTATGACACTGCCGATAGGTGCAGTTTCCTACAACGAATAGACTACTCATCCTATACATGACATTTATGACACAAGTGGTCGGTCTTAAAGATAATAATTTGAAATACATGACATTTATGACACAAGTGGTCGGCCTTAAAGATAATAATTTGAAATCAGAATGCTATTATTTTGTTTAGTTTTTAAATATAAATAGATTAGTAAGATTTTGCACATTTATTGAAAGATTTAGATTTATATTTTAAGACCAAAGATAATAATCTAATTTAAATTCGATGTGTAGGCCCAGGTGACCAGAAAACAATCCCAAATTTAGCCCCCTTCTTCGGCATTGTAAGCAGACATGAATAGAAGGTCCCCGACAAAAGTATAGCCTGCAGTTGGCCCAAAAGTAATATAAAATAAAATTTGTGGATAACGATATTTACCAAGCTACGATACTGTCATAAAATAAAATGCACGCGGCGGGCATTTTGGTCTATTTAAGTTCCCCTGGATTTGAACTGGAAATCCTGCCCTGAAATGTGGGAAAGGGGCCACTGCAGTTTCCAGTAACGTGGTAGAATGAAAGCGTGCCGGCCAGAGTTCGAATCGGGCGGGTGCCACTGGCCCGCTAGTTTGACGAAGAATTCAGAGGATTTATCGGTGGCGCAGTCAGAAAAAACGATTTATACTCTTCAAGGGGAACGTTTACTTTTTATTTTCTATTTTCCTATGTATTAAATCCGAATAATTTGTTTAGATATTTTCTAATTAGTGATGTGGGATTGAAACAGTCATATTACATTATCATTATATAGTGGTAAAATAATAAAGTTGGTTCTTAGGTCTCAATTTGATATGGTGACACATTTGGTTGGAAAGAGTTTCATATGGTGACACATTTGGCTTAGAAGAAATTATAAAAAAATTTCAGAGAGGAATTCAGTCTAATGTAGTTAGTTTGGCACAAAATTGTTATTAAGGTTTTTCAAACTATTAGAGCTCACCTTAGGGACCAAAAAAATCAGGAGAATGAGATGGCTCCCAAGTCACAGAAGTTGGGATCATGGTAGCCTTCTTCTTGGGTTGAAAAAAGATAAATTTTGATGGTGTAGTTAAGGATAACCAGGGATGCATGCATCTGTTTTCTTAGAAGAGACTTTAAAGGGAATGTCCTTCGTTAGGAGTTGGAGGATCTTGGAATCGCTACTAACAATGAAGCTGAAGGGCTGACTATTAGACAAGGTTCTCTCAATGCTTGAAAGAATGGTGTTAGAAAGATCATCGTTGACCTTGACTCGCAAATAATGGTGGGGAATGGTGTTAGAAAGATCATTGTTAAGCTTGACACACAAATAATGGTGGGGAATGGTGTTAGAAAGATCGTCGTTAAGCTTGACACACAAATAAGCTTCCGGATGCTATTAGAAATTTCAGATCGAAGTCTTGGAGGATAAGAAACACTGTGAGCCAGCAAATTAAATCCATTTGACAACAATTTGAAGATGCCATTCTGGTCCATGTTGATAGACAAAATAATGTTGTGGTTGAATTTTTAGCTAAACATGGTAGTGAAAGTTTGGTTGGTTGAATGGTGAATTCTGATCATAATAGGGAAACTTTTGCATGGTTGGAGGTGAACCAAACGATTCTTTGTTTGGACATCAAAAACTTATGCAAGGACGAGGATAAGTCTAGAGTCCTTGAAAGGATGAGTAGTTCATGGACTGGTATCTTTATTAAGCCCACTACGCCTTTAGACCCTAGTAGAAGTAGATTTCTCTAGACTAGTATCTTTATGAAGTCCACTAAGCCTTTAGACCCTAGTAGAGGTAGATTTCTTAGTGAGTGCGATAAGAAAAAACTTCAATGGCACCCTAGGATTAAAATGTTGAATTATTTGGAGTGTATTGAAGAATATCGCATCCTTGGTGTACCCATTGAGACATTTTAGAGTGTCCCAAATGGTTTCAAAGTACTTTGACTTTTTATTGAGGCTATTATGAACAACAATGATTTTCTTCTTGCCAATATAGATGATAATAAGAATATGACCGTACCTATGGGACAGTGGAGGATGAATAGTTATTAGTTGAGTTTTTTTTGCTACCTCTTGCAACCCTCTTTGGCCCCTTTTGAAACAACACTGGTGATGTTTGCAAGATTGCCAAGCCTGATAGGTTTCTTCAAATCAACATAAATAAAATTGGGATCAGGCTAAGAATCTTTGATCTTTAAATGGTACTCAATTTTTTTGTTACTTATGGAGATGTTAATATGAGTTTTATTCATATTTGAAGGTTTGCCAAAAGTGGTAGACCTAGGATTGTAATTTAAATCTTGCCCTCTTAATAAAGTTTTTAAGTTAAAAAAAAAATAAAGTTAGAATATTATTCATATATAGCTTGGCAAGATTTGAACTTGGGTCTTCTCTTTGAATGATCAGGAATCTAATTGATTGAGCTAATGTCATTTGTTTCAATCCAGTTGAGCTAATGCCATAGAACAGTGAAAAATGAATAGTTATTAGTTGGGTTCTTAGCTACCTTTTGCAACACTCTTTGGTCCCTTTTGGGACAACACTCGTGGTGTTTGCAAGACTGCCAAGCCTGCTAGGTTTCTTCGGATCAACATAAAGCAAAAGTGAGATCAAGTTAAGAGTCTCTACTCTGTAAATGGTACTCAATTTTTTTGTTATTTACAAAGATGCTAATATAAGTTTTATTTAGATTTTAGGGCTTGCCAAAAAAAATAAACCTAAGATTGTAATTTAAATGTTGCCCTTCTAATAAAGTTTTTAACCTTTTCAACAAATTTTTTTTTTTTTGAATATTATTCATATATAGCTCGACAAGATTTGAAATTGGGTCTTCTCTTTGAGAGATCAAGAATCTCAGTTTTATTCATATTTTAGGGCTTGCCAAAAGTGATAGACCTAGCTAGGATTGTAATTTAAATATTGCCCTTTTAATAAATAAAGTTTGTAATCTTTTCAACAACAAATATATAAATAAAGTTTGGATATTATTCATGTATAGCTGGTTAAGATTTGAACTTGGGTCTTCTTTTTTAGAGACCAAGAATATAACCCGTTGAGCTAATGTCATTTGTTTCAATGAGTTTACACAAGTTTTTATAAGGGGGGTTTGGTTTCTTCGTATTAAGGAGTTTTGAACCTTGAACCTTAAAAAAAAACCAAAACCCTTACCACTATAATAACTTACAACTTGTAACAATTTTGTAAGATTTTTACAAATAGTTTAATGCCCTCCTTGCCCTCCTTTGAAATGTAAACTGAAGTTATCTTTGGAAATGTGGACACAGACTAATTTCGCTCAATGTTTACCAGCTTAAAATCAAATGTTCCAATCTCTAACTCCTATTAACCACATCAAAAATAAATCTTTGGAAATATGGATGTTTTGGGTGTACATGACCTCAATAAGTTATCGAATAATTGAACATTTTGCAGATTCTTATTTGAATGCTTATATAGTCTTATTCGTTTTGTTGTGCTTCGTTGAAGAATAAGTTATCGAATAATTGAACATGTTGCAGATTCTTATTTGAATGCTTATATAGTCTTATTCTTTTTGTTGTGCTTCGCTTTACTGGCAAGCGTTCTCAAATTGCTTTGGAAAAGGCTTCTTACTGCTTTGATTTGGACGCATCGAGTGCCGTATAGCTTTATCAAATTCTTTTAGTTTTAATATATATAGATTATATAAAAGGATCATGTCGTTTACACAACATAAACCTCTGTTTAATGGTCTTATTTCGATAACTTATCAAATTATGAATGTTAGAAATAGGCGCCACAGTTAGCTCTTATTGTATTGTTGGAAATCCACAGTTCGCTCTTGTTGTATTGTTGGAAATAGGTTCTCATGTTTGTTTCTTAACCAAAAACGTGACCGGCAAGTGTAAATTAATTTTCAGGCCTCTTTTTAAATACCTGTACTGTACTTTTAAATTAACATTAACTGAGCCCTAGAAATGCCACTGACGCATGATTATTTAATTTATTAAATTGAATAGATTACGATTTGAAATAAATTTCAAAAAGTATTATATTAATTTGTTTTAATTGATTATGTGAAATTCATTAAACTAATATTATTTTAAAAATATTATATTAATTAAATTTATATAAATTAAAATTATATATAATAAAAATCTATAAGTTTTTGTCTTTAATACACGTCTTAGATTTTGAAACTAGTCAGAATACTTACAGACTATTTGAACTTATGAAATATTATGGTGCCTATTTAAGACTCCTGGTTAAAGGCGACTACAGTTTCCAGTAACGTGGAGACCGCGCCTGTCCAGAGTGCCGGGGGCTCCTGGCCCGTTAGTTTGACCATGAGATTTTTTTATTGCATAAATATTTTTTATACATATGTATATTCGTCATAGGTTAAACATAGGTCACATTACCGATAATGTAAATGGTGTCCTTATCGTAAAAGATTTAACCATAACCTTGTCAGGAAGTTTATACTTAACGTGAACGACTATTTTTGTTATTAATTTGTTGGGTTCTATGCATGTTAGCGTTGGAACCAGCGGAGGAAGATACTTTCATACAAACCGATGCAACGGCTTCGACGAGCTTGTTTAGCTTCGAAGACAAATATTTAATGTACATAGGTAGTGTTATGAGATTCGTTTTCTTTTAAGTTTCGTGACCTACCGCCGTCCTTTGAAATGGAAATGTAGTTCATTATGGGAAACATTGATATTTTTGGTGTAGAATAGTCTAATGGTTAGGGTTTTGTTTTTTATTTTTTTGGTGAGGTTTAGGTTCAAATCATTTTTATGTGATCAGGGTAATTGTGTTTTTAAAACTAATTATATTAAATTTGTTTAAGATTTTTATTTACTTGTTTGTAGTTGTGTAGCCTTTTCATTTATGTTTCATTTCCTTGGCACATATTTTCAAATTGATTGGAAAAGGTTTATTTCCATGTTTTTGATTTGAACGTAGATACGACAATATAGTGGGTAGAGTGTTCTGCCAATTTCTAAATGAATGATGAAATGTTCAATGGATCATTACCCTCTCACTTGATCTTAATAGGCCAGGTTTCTATGTTAATCAACCTCTTGTCTAGTTAAACTTACCTGATGCATGCTTTTATTGTAGAGAAGTAGAACAGTTGATCTGAAATTGCCAAAAAAATAAGCTAAAAAGAAACAAATAGAAGCCACCGCAAAAAAATTAGCAAAAAAAATCCCTAATAATGACCCTCCTGCTAAAGTTGCTACTCAAAATGTAGCTAAGAAGTCCCTTGTCGTTGGTCCTAAACACCCCCAACTCTTGAAAACCCTTCTTCTCTTTCTCAAATTGTTCTCCCCAAGAACCCTCTTGCCTCTTCGTCATCTCAAAATAAATCCTCTAACTTTCCTATCAATCCACAAGCCTCGCTAGATTTCATTGTGGGCCTTGAGTTAACTCCTGTTCCTTCATTTGAACTCTTTAAAGACAACCAAATGACAGAAGGGTGGAGAATTTTAGGTAAGCAACGACGTTCTCCGACCCCCCCCCTCTCGAAATCACTCCATCCATACCAAGGAAAAAACCTTCTGTCAAAGATATTGCTAGGTCCTTCTCTCAAGTTGCCCAAAATGTGGTTCCAACTTAGCAAGCCCATTTGGACAACACTCAATTGTTGCCCTTTAGCGAAAATAAATTTTAGTCTCTAACTCATGAGGTCGAGCAACCTCTAAATCATGCCTCATGAATTTAAATCTTCTATCTTGGAATGTTAGGGGGCTCTCCCTCCCTTACCGTAAGTTTCAAGTTTGAAAAGTAGCTATAGAAAATCATATTTTTGTCCTTTTTCTTCAAGAATTGAAGTCACTTGTAAAAATATTTCCCATTGTATGGAAGTTATAGGTCAGGGATATGCAACCGCCTTTACTACTTCTCATACTAATGGTAAAGGAGGAGCGACCCTCTCTATATCTAAGTCTCTTGGTTATGTTACTCTTGACCATGGTGAATATCCTACCCACCATTGTGCGTGGGTTAGATTGGCTCTCAACTCTCAAGTTCTAGGTTTTTGTTCAATCTATGCTCTTACTGACCCTTCTTGTCATATAGCTCCCTGGGAATAGTTAGTTGTTTCTCTCCCTCCTATAGAATGGATTCTTGGAGGAGACTTTAATATGATTGAAAATCCTAGTGACAAGAGTTGGGTTGGGAGTAAACCCCTTTCTACTATTGAATTTGGTAGTTGGCTTTTTTGTTGCAATCACTTAGGTGTGCATGACCCTCTCTTTGGTAAAGCCTCCTCTCGTAGAGATAATTGGTTTACGTGGTCCAATTTTCATCAAGGTTTTGCCAAGAAGCTTGTTCATCTAGACAAATTTTATTTTAGTAGTTTTTTCTAGATAAATTCTCCATCCACAAGTAAGGTAGTGTCCTTTCTCACACAACTCTAACAAATCACCTTCTTATCTTATCTTTTATCCAAACTTACTCTATCTATCTCAGTTCCATGCCATTGACTTTCAAATTAATTGTGTCTCACCTTGATAGCCCTGCTCACTCCCACCTTGTTGAGCATGTTTGGAATAGATTTCCTAGCCCACTAGTAGTATTGGCTAGATCAAATGGTTTGAAACAACTATTTCTAATATGGTTTCTTCCCTTCATTAGTATGGGCACTCTATAGCCAAGAGGAAGAAGATTTAAGAGAGTCATCTTCATAAAGAGACCTCTTGTCTCTGTTCCATGCTTATAAAAGACCCCTCTAACTCTGTTATTCAAAGTGATATAGCTAATGTTGAAAATCAGGCTAGAGCTTATGAGTCTTATCATCCTAGAGGGGCACATGTTAGATCTTGCCTCAATTGGATCTCCCAAGGAGATAAGGGAACACAATTTTTCTTTAGCTACCTCAAGCATAAGAATATTTTGGAAAGGATTGCTGAGTTAGTGGACCCTTTAGGTCATTCTCATTTTGACTCTAATGAGATCATGAATATTTTTGTAACTCATTTCTCCCAAATTTTTGTTGTTGATCCAAGAGATGACATCTAATGTATCGTAATGGAATATGTGTAAAAAGATATTCCCTTCCTTGTTGACCCCATTATTAAATATCAACTTGAATTCCCTCTTTCTGTGAACGATTTACAAAATTCTCTTTTTTCTATGAAGAATGATAAAGCTCCTGGATTAGATGGCCTTCCAATGGAGTTTTATAAAAAGTTTAGGCATATACTTTCCTATGATATTCATCATGTTTACTTGGAAGCTCTCTAGAACAATTTTCTTGGATCCTCCATCAATGTAGGGTTAATCAAGCTGATCCCTAAAGGAGGGACTCATAACCAAATCTCCAATTGGAGACCTATTACCCTCCTAAATGTTTCGTACAAGATAATTGCTAAAGCCATAACTTTAAAAATCAAGTCTATTGCTTAAGTGATTGTTTTTCCAAAACAATCTACCTTTCTTAAAGGTTGTTATATTTTAGATAATCTTATGATGGCCTCGAAAACAATGCAATGGGCAATCGACTCCAATCAAGATGCCCTCTTGGTTTAGTTATATTTTGATAAAGCATATGATAGAATCAGATGAGATTTTATTATTTGTATGCTTTCTTGGATTGGCTTCGGCCCTAAATTTTGTAATCAAATTGGTATGCTCTTTGGTGATGTTTCAACCTATGTTTAAGTTAATGGGGCTCTTTCCCCCTCCTTCCCTCTACAACGGTATATCAAACAAGGTTGTCATCTTGCTTCTTTTTTGTACGTGTTGGTTGCTAATTCTCTTGGTTACCTTCTATATAAGGTTCATTATGATGGTCTCATTCAAGGTATTAAGATTCCTGAAAATAAGTGTGTACTTAACTCTCATTTTGTTGATGATTCCCTTCTTTTTCTTCAAAATATCCAACAAGAGGTGGAAATAGTTAAAGAGATCGTTCAACTATTTTTTGATATTTTTGGCTCTTGTATCAACCACTCTAAAATTGAAGTATTTTTTACCTCTTCCTCTCCTAGTGTATGTCACTCCTCTACTGAGTGGAAGATCATCCATCATGGTACGATTATGCATTACTTGGGTATTCCCTTCGGGATTAATATATCTCCTAAAGATATGTGGAATTGGGTAATGGTAAGACTTCAAAAGAAATTTAATGCCTAGCCAACTCAGTTTATTTTCTTAGCAAGAAGAATTCAAGTTGCTAATAAAATTATGACAACCTCTCATGTTTATTACTCCTCTTGCTAGATGGTCTCCAAGGAAGCCTATAAAACTTAAATCAGACCATTCAATTTTTTTCATGGACTAAATGGGATGGGAAAGTGGGAATGATAGCCATCCCATGGAAACTTTGTACTCATCCAAAGGCTTTAGGAGGTCTGGGTCTTATTGATCCTCTTAAAATTGGGAACAACTGCCCACTCTATATGGGTCGATTGGTGATGGCTTAATGATCACAAAATATCATCTATTAAATCTAGTTGGATTTACAAGCATCTTTTGTGTCCTTCTTTGGACTCTAAGCTCAATGCCAAGTGGCAAGTTAATTTCTCCAATGACCATTGGTAGTCTCTTGTTGCTCAAATTTGGAAAGTTCCCGTTGAATCTAAAACCCAACTTCTTGCATGGTGGCTTCTTCATTAAAAAATTCAACTTCTAATAGTCTGGCTTTGATCTTACATATTTCCCTCAATGCAAATTTTGTAATGCTTTTGAAACTATTGTTCACTTGTTTTGGTTTTGTGACATGACTAAGCAATTTTAGGATATCTTCTACATTTGTTTATTCCCCTCTTTCTCGAGATCTTGGAAGCTCTCTCTACTTGGTTTTTCTAGCTAGATCATTGCCCTAGGCTTTGGGATGTTTGTAGACTTATTCCTCTTAAGCATATTTGGAAGTTTAGATGCAGAAAGGTTTTTACTGGTTTCACTTCTCCTTAGGATATTGCTTTAGCTAACTTGACCTTGGATCTTCTATTACATATGGACCACATTCATTTCCATGCATTTAGAGCTTCAAACACTCGAGGAGATCCTACCGATAGACTTCATCAACTTTTTCGTATGATTCAGGATCTCTAGAAGATCCAACAGGATATTAATAAAAAGACAATTAATAGTGATGACCAAGCACAAGTTTTGATTATTTCTATTTCTTCTTTGAAGAATTTAGAAGATATTATAATAGACACACCTTGAAGTTCACCAGATGAGAGACTCTTCCTCGAATGAATAATGATATTAGAAGTATTACATCAAAATTTAGCTATAATATTTTTTGTTGCTATTAGCTTTGATTCTTATGTATAGAGACTCTTCCTCGAATGAATAATGATATTAGAAGTATTACACCAAAATTTAGCTATAATATTTTTTGTTGCTATTAGCTTTGATTCTTATGTATATTCAATCATAAATAATTTTCTCCTTATCTACTTCATCTTTTATAATATAATTTAATCTAATTTAATAAAAAACATAAATGCAAATTCTAAATTTATGGTCACTAAAATATACTTTTCCAATAAATTATAAAAATTTGAAATTTCATTATGTTAACATATCACATAATTAAAATTTTGTCTAAGTTAATACCTATCTCTTTCAATGGACATTATTTGTCACGCATTGAGGAGACGGAAAAAAGTCTATTCTTAATTTGCAAGCTTTCTACATAAGTAATTTGCTTTTATATTGGATTCAAAATAAAATATTTTTTCAACTTGAACAAATATCATTTAAAAATAATTATTTAATACTTTAAATTTATTAATTATATAATTTAAATGATTTAATGAGATTTTAAAAATTTAAAATTTAGATACGATGGTTAAAATTATATATCATATTAAAATATTAAATTGATAAACAATATCCTCCCTCAAGTTGTTATAAACTATAAGCTCACTGCCGTGAAAAACTTTACCTTTATACAAAGCTTAAATGGACTCCATGAACTGTCGTATAAATTAATTTATATTAATTATAATAATGATATATTAAATATTTAAAATTAGTCGTTACTGAACATTGAAAATATTTCCCACCGACATAATACCGTGCAAGTGTTTTCGTTGCTTCAAATGATTTCGTACACAATTTATGACCACTGTATACAATCTAAACTTCAAGAAAGCGAGATATTTAGGAGGTCCCTATGCTAATGACGAGGTCGATAACAATACCACGAACGTGGACTAATCATTTTGAAGGTAACGGTCGCTAAAGAGAACTCTCGAATCTATAAAAATGATCAATTTATGCTATCTATGAACATTCTTTGTTTGATTATGTTTGTTTTTTTTTTTTTTTGAACTGATGAAGATAAAATAATGGGTTTTAAAAGGGAATTTATTTTTTTACAATAAACATTAAAGAATAAAATTTACATTTCAAATATGGTTCTAGACCTTAAATAAGAAGATCAAACAACATCTATACTATCTAAATTTTTTGACTTCAGGATCATTTAAGATTACAAAAAAAATGTAACAGACAATGAACAATCAACAGACCCAAACAAAGCTTAAACCAACAAAGATCAAAAACTATCTTTGGGATAAACCATCCCTTTGTTGTCTAGTATTTTTTGTTGGGCCTTGAGCATCAAGATCCTCCTTTTTAGGTCCTCCAAGTGATTTTTTGCTTCTTTCATTTTCCCAAGAACAATTGGAGCAAACATTTTGACGAGTCAAAAATATATTTAGAAAGCAGTTTGGTGTGTCAATCTTCTATAATGCTTCCAAACTCAGAATCAAACTTCTAGACTATTGAGTCACCTCTATCCCTTCCACAAAAAATAGAAGGAAGATCATCGATAGGCATGAGACTCTCGTGGAAACTTATTACTCAATAGGATCAAGCATGTCATATTTCCTTTTGATGCTCCGGTTGTTGGTACAAATAATGACTGATGTTTTCCAGGTGGACTCAGAATCATGAGTATTGGGACTTAGTGAAGCCCCACATACTAGCTCCATCCATTGAGAAACTAGATACAACCTGTAGCTCACAAAATAATAATTAGTAAAAAACCAAGGGTAGAGCAGATCAAACCAAAAAGTGGAGTTCGTTAGAGGTAAAATCTTGTCCGCTCAATAACACTCGTTCCAGCTCCAAAATAAAGGATCCACCACTGTTGGATACTCACTATCAAGTCCTCTTTTCTTTCCTTCATCTCTGAACTTATACTTGTAGCAATCAGGTTTGTTCAAACTCCTCCCTCCAGATGAACAGTAAAGCTTTACGCATAAAATCTTTAAGATCCCCCTAGCAAATTTAATCTCTGATCTCATTTTGGTCATCATCCTTGGCTTCACTCTTTATAATTTCTTGAACACTATGAGGGAAGGTTAACTCCCAACACTACAATTCATCCAAAGGTACACCCATGTTTTCCAGATAGTCAGCTACCCCATTAGCCTCTCTATAGACATGGACAATATGCACTTCTTCAAGGAGCTCTAGTTTAGTGTTAATCTCATTTATCATATCTGCTATATTCCATCCTGGTGGATGTTTTCCATTCAAAATGTTAATGATGTTTTGTGAATCTCCTTCTATTATTAATTTCCTTATATTTAGCTTACCAAGAAATGACACACCCATAAAGGCTGCTCTAACTTCAACAACATGGCTTGTTTGATCTCCTAGAGGCTCTGCATAGGCCAAGAGTGGTCTACCCCAATGATCTCGAAAGATACCTCCTACTCCAACACTCCCAGGATTTCCTTTTGCCACTCCATCGAAGTTCAATTTTATCCATCCACTTGGTGGTCTTTTCCATTTTGAATTGGTTCGTGGATGAACTGGGGATGAGCAAGAATTCTGATAATTGGAAGCTAGCCCCCAAACTCTAGCAATTTCTTTCTCTAGGTCTAGTTCAAAATCATTTTTGAACTTCATGATACCTAAATTTTCCAACACTGCACTTAAAATTCTATTTGCCATTGATGTGCAGTTTCTCTTCTTGTCTTTGAAGATCCGATGGTTCCTTTCTTTCCATACCCTCCATAGAACATGTGGAAGACTTAAACTCCATAACATTTGAAGCCTTTTACTTTTAAAGGGGAACTCCCATTGAAGACAAAGATCAAAGAGAGACTTGGGGAGGACCCACTCAACCTGGAAGTTCTTCAAAATCTTATTAAGTAGCTCAACTGTAAAAGGGCAGGTAGAGAAGAGATGATCAATATCTTCCTCACTCATTTCACAGAGAACACACCTATTTGGGAATGTGAAGCCTCTTTTATGCAAATTATCCATGGTCAAGACCTTATTTTGGACTGCTAACCAATAGAAGTGTGCTATCTTGGGAATGAGGTCTTTGATCCAAATCTTAGCTACTGGCAACCATCCAAAGCCATCCCCTTCAAGGAGATAATAACCCGATTTGACTAAGTATGTTCCTTCCTTTTGGCTCATCCAAATAAGAGAGTCTGAAGATCTAACATTGTTCAAGAAATAGACCTGTAGAAGTATATTTAGCTTCCTTAGCTTTTGTTGATTTCTGTCATCAAGATTATCCACCTGTAAATGTTTCCATTTCTTACTATTTTTCTTAGTGATTATATAATCTTTGACTAGGTCCCCATAAACAACCTCAACAGAAGGTTTTAACCCTGCAAAATCTGGATCCTCACTGAGAGGGATACTTTTAATCCATTTATCATTCCAAAAGTGTACTTGGGATCCATCCCCAATCTACCAATATTTTCCTTGTTGTAAAAGTGGCTTGGTTGTTTGAAGACTATTCCAAAGGTATGACCCTTTTTGTAGATTATCTACCTCTAAGAAATTTGAGGTAGGTCTCAAATATTTTACCTTGAGGATGTGAGCCCAATTAAGATTTACATTAGTTGCCAGTTTCCATCCTAACTTACCCATTAGGGCCAAATTCATTTTCCTCAACTTTCTAAAACCTAGTCCACCCACTTCCTTTCTGGAACACACCTTATCCCAGGACACTAAGGCTAATATTTTCTTCTCCTCTACTCTGGACCATAGGAAGTTTCTTTGAATTTGCTCTATTCTCTCACAAATTTTGGTCGACATTTTGAATAGAGACATGAAGTAAATGGGTATGTTTTGAAGTGATGACTTGACCAATTGAGCTTTACCAGCCTGGCTAAGTAAGGAACCCCTCCAACCTGAAATTTTTTTGTTAAACGCTCCACCACTGGGTTCTAGAGAGCTACCTTCATCCTTCCTTTAAATAGTGGCATTCCTAGATAGGTGGTTGGAAGGTCTCCAATGTTGCAGCCAAAGAGATGAGCTAACTTAACCTGTCTAGGGCTAGGAGTGTTCAAAAAATAAATTTTGCTCTTATCATAGTTAACTTTTTGACCCATAGCCTGCTCATACTGATCTAGGATCAATTTTAGATCTTTTGCCTATGGAATAGAGGATTTTAAAGAGATAAGTGTATCATCCACAAACTATTGGTGGGACACTGGTTGCAAATTAGTAGCTGGGATGATCCCATCAACCCTACCAACTATTGATGCCACTGAGATTGTCCTCCCCAAAGCCTCAACAAGGATAATAAAGAGAGGGAGATAAGGGATCTCCCTATCTCAACCCCCTCTTGCTTGGAAAATACCCTACTAGAGATCCATTCACTAGGATGGAAAACATAGCAGAAGAGAAGCACCCCTTGATAAGACTTACCCATTCTTGGTGAAAACCAAACCTACTCAAAACCTTAATTAGGAAGTCCTAGGAGACTCTGTCATATGCCTTGTTCATGTCCAACTTTAGTAACATTCCTGCATTTCCACTCTTATCAATGGAATGAATTACCTCATGAATGGTAATGATTCCATCTAAAATTTGATGCCCCTTCACAAAACCTCCTTGTTGAGAATCAATTATAAATGGTAATACATTTTTTAATCTGTTGGCAAGGACTTTTGAAACAATTTTGTAGAGAATGGAGCAAAGACTTATCGATCAAAAGTCAGAAAAGGACTTGGCTCCAACTACTTTTGGTATTAAAACTAGAAATGTTGAGTTGACATCTCTTGGCATAAACTGAGTTTTTTGGAAATCCATTACTGCTTGAGTGACATCCCCTCCAACAATATGCCAAAAACAATGGAAAAAAATAGCTGGAAAACCATCAGGTCCTGGAGCCTTGTCTCCTTGCATCCCAAAGACAACTTTTCAAATTTCCTCTTCTTTGAAGGGGTTGAGCAAGTAATTATTTAATTGGTCTATAACCAGGCAAGGAATGTTTTGAAATAGACCCATTTACAGGATCTTCCACACCTATGAGGTTGAAGAAGAAATTAACAACCTCCTCTCTTATTTGTATGGGGTTAGAAGTTATTGATCCATCAGGTTTAACCACTTCTTTAATTTTATTATAACTCTTGTGTCTTAAAGTAGAGACATGAATTTTTTTGTATTCTTGTCACCTTCCTTTAGCCAGGTTACTCTGGATTTTTACCTCCAAAAGGTTTCCTCACAAGCTAAAACATTGTGGAATTCGCACAAAAGCTCTTTTTCTTTTGCTCTCAAATCACAAGATAGATTTTTGGACTGAAGGGTTGACTCTAAATCATTTAGCTATTTTTTCAAATCTGCCTTTTTCTTCTGAAGATCACCAAAAACCTTCCTATTCCACACCTTAAATTTTTTCTTTATAAACCTTAGCTTTTTTGCCACTTGGGTTAACTTACTTCCAGAAAAATCCTGTCGCCACCAATCCTCAATCCTATTTTCCAAATCCTCATGTTGGAGCCACATCTTCTCAAAATGAAAAGGGCTCTTGAAGGTTCTTTTTTGGACCTCTAACTCCCAAACTAGAGGATTATGATCAGATCTAGTCTTCGGATGGGTTGTTAGGGTTGAATCCCCAAAAAGGAGAAGACTCTCTTGTGACAACAAAAAGCGATCCAAGCAAATTTGAATTAATTGGTCTCCTAGTCATCTATTACTCCAAGTATACTTTGCTCTTCGAAGCTCTATATCCATAAGTTCATTCTCATTTACAAAATTTGCAAAATCTATCATACCTTCAGTAATGGACTGACTCCCTCCCTTTTTGTCTGAAGGGTAAAGGGGAGAGTTAAAGTCCCCTGCCAAAACCCATGGAAGGTCCATAAAGGCATTCCTTAATTGGCTTAGATCCTTCCATAATTGTTTCCTTCCTATAATTGAATTTGGAGCATAAACATTAGTAACTATCCATTGTTGGTTTTCCTCCTTATCAAAAAATGGATTGCCATGAAGCTTCGATTCAAAACTATCAATCTTCCTTCAAATATATTATGATTCCATATACTTAAAAGGCCTCTTGAGGCCCCTACAGCTGGGCCTACCACAAAATCGGCCCCTCTCCATAGTCTTTGTTTGATAAGTTCAGCTTGAGGTTCATCAAGTTTTGTTTCTTGTAACAACATGATATCCGGGTCAGTTTCTCTTCTCAATGCTTGGACTACTCTATGCTTAGAGGGGGCGTTGAGACCCCTCACATTCCAAGAAACTATCTTCATTTTTTGGGTTTGGTCTATTGCTTTTTCCCTCCAACCCAATCCAATATAGATTGGGTACCATTCACAATCTCAACAACTGTTTCTCTTTCTTTGATTTCTTGATTAGTGGGTCTACCAGTTTTTGGGTCAATTCCTACATCTACCCCTCATTTTTTTTTTTTTCTAGTGATTCTTATTGGGGTAGCTAAAACCTTTCCTTTTTTCCCTCATTATCAGAGAAAATTACTTCTTTATTTTGTTTTAAAACAATATTCTCCTGATTGGTTCCTGCATTAGCATCCCATTGAGTTTCTAGCACTACCTCAACTTCTTGGGATTCATCATTTGTTTCTACCAAGTCTTCTATGTTCTCCCTTAGACATTCAAATGATTTTTTTGATCAATTCTATTCCAAGGGTTACTAGATTTTGGAATTGAGGACCTTACCTAGTCCATATTTTTGGATGAATCTTCTTCCTCTTGTTCATTGATCTCCTTTTGGATTTGTTGGGGATTTGTTGGATTCTCTTCCATGATTTGCCCTTCTTCCAATATGTCCTGCTAGATTGGAACTTCCTTTTGTTGTTCTTCCCTCTTATCATCCTTAGTTCGTTCATTTTTGTGTTGTTTAGAACTTTCTCCTCTGCTCTGCTTTCTATGCCAAACCATTTTATTCTGGGTCACTTGTTTTCTAAATGGACATACACTAGCCCCATGCCCTAGTTTTTTACAAGCACTACATTTAGCTGGTGCATTCTCATATTCAATTCTTTGGTTCCAGACACCCAACTTCGAAACCAACCAGATTGACTCAGGCAAATCCTTCTCTAAGTCCACATTAACACAGATCCTCGCAAAAATAAGCCTTGATCGAGCCTTAGTAGCAGGGTCTAGGGCTATTAATTGTCCAAATTCCTTTGCTATGCCCTCAAACACCTCTTCATTCCAAAAATAAAATGGAAGGTTGGAAAATTAAACAAAAAAAAAAAAAAAAAAAAAAAATTTATTTTTAAAAAAAAAATTATCCCCGTCATTTGCAAAAAGAGCCCCCATCACCCGAAAAACCATGGGCCTCCCCATAGGATCCTATCTAAATCCTCTTTACAGATTAACTTAACCATAAAAAAACCTTTCAGCAACGCCACAATTTCCATGTGTCCGTTTGGTCTCCATTTTGAGAAGGCCCATTTCCTCACTGCATCTAAATTAGGTCGAACACCCATAAAATATCCAACTAGGTTATCAAGAATGAAGAGTTCTCCCCCTTCAGGCTGCAAAACAAAATTTGATTTTAGGGTTTTTCCTTTTCCACCGACTACATGCGACCAAGACCATATTCCTAGATCAATTTGATGCTCTCTTGGGTCCCTTGACAAATCCACCTTCTTACTTGAATCCTTTGAAGCTGACTCAGGGCATGGGGCTGTAATCTGCAGAATCCCTATCAAATTTATATCCTTCTCGCTATTCCTATCGCTCCCGCTCCCATTACCATTCACCATCTCCAATATAAAAATATAATATTAAAACCACAAAAGTGCATGTATAATCTCTGAAGATTAATAAAATTTATGTGCAACCCTTTGTTTGATTATGTTATTCAAAATAATTGAAGAATTTTACTAATTTGAATTAATGGCAACGAATGCTTTAAATAACAACAAAGATTTTTTTTAAATAAATTCATATTGTATGTACAAATGACAATAAAAAAAAGGGAGATTTAGACAGATTGTTTATATTTTTCTTTTAGAAATATTGCACTAAGAGAGAAAAAAGGAAGCTTTACAATATAATATTTTCTTTTTTCATAGTCAATGTCTTTCATATGGTTTTTGAAATTATGTGAAATGAGATCGTTAGGACTTATTTATTTATTATATAAAAATCCTTCTCAACTCATTAATATAATAAATATTAATAAAGTAAATTTTTTTTTTTTTGATGTTTATTGTAGACACCTAAAACACGTCATGTTTAGGAGAGTACTCATATGGGCATCTTTGTAGACCAAATGAATGACCTTGGACCCTACCAAGGCTAAGCAGTGGTTCTAATCACTCATTTTAGGCATCTTAGGCCTATTCAGCCTTAATCGTGGATGACAACCGCGACTAAGATGTCAACCGTGGGTGACAACCGCGGTTAGGATCCTGGCCGCGTAGAGCAACCACGGTTAGCCCTGTAACTGTCTCGACCTCCCGAGCTGAGCCTTATTGGTTGTTCCAATTGTATTTGCGACCAATTCAGGCGGTTTCGAGAGAGGAAGCTTTTGAATGTTTCCTCCCAACTGCCCCAGCTCAGTAATTCTTGATCTTGGTTTCCTTGGGAAGCCAAGATTGGTATTGGGGAGTCTATTTATAAACCCCTCAAAGAGGCCAAAAATATGATCCCAATTTTATTGTAGCGAAGCCCTACCGAACTGGAGAGTCAATTACAACCTTTGAAGAGTGAGGATGTTGCCAAAATCTAGTTTGACAACCACCTTTACAACAATGGAGCTTCCAAAGACTTGAGAAGCAAACCTTGCAATTCCACACCAATCCAAAGCGAATCCAAGCAATTTCAACTGCCAATCTGTGTCTGGACATGAGGGTGACCCTTGATCATCAATTTCTTGGAGGATTTGAGCGTTTCCAGCCCTCGTTTCAAGAGAAAGAAGAGTTTACCGTGGTCATGGATGTTAGTCGCGGCTAACATAGTGAACTAATTTAAGCACCCACGACTAGGGTTTGATGCTCTCTTTACTCCATTTTAGCTGTAGATTTATTGTTTTGATTATGCAATTAGTTTAAATTAGCATAGATTAGTCTTGTAGCAGATATTTACACGGTTAATTAGCAATATTATAGATAGCTTTACCTTAATTTGTGTCACATTTTCTTGATTTCATAAATCTCCATATAATAGCTCCTATTCATGCCCTATACTTCAAATCACATGCTAGATAAGTTACCTTTATGCAATTTAAGGTATGCTTTGCACTCATTTAACAATTTCACAAGCATATTTATACATATTTGCATGTTTTATGCTTCTTTCAAGTATTTGCATCATTATTTATATTTCTTGGATAATAACCTCATTATGATATGAAGAATTTACAATAATACAATAAAACAAAATTGGAGCAAATATTATCTTCTTATTATCTAGAATAATTCTGGCAGAGTTTCAATACTCTGTTACAATCTCCTCACAGGCTCTGGAAGAGCTCACACACTTGCTACAATGCAAAATTCTTCTTCTTAAAAGAAAACCCTAAAACTGCCTTAAGTAAGAAAAAACAAAGCAAACCCTAACCCTAGCAAATCACATCCGTCGGATCTACATCGACGGTGTTTATTACATGTCTTAGTATTTCGGCCATAACTTTTGACTCGGGTGTCCGTTTGAGCCCGTTTTTTTGCAGATTGCACAGATTTTGAAGCTCTACGATTTTGTTTTGTCTCCTCTAAGAGGAGACGCTTTCCAAGGCTGAAAACATCATCTAACGGCCCAAATTTTTGTTTTAATGTATGGCTGGCCAGATTTCCAACATTCTCCCCCTTGTTGGTAAGGGGACTGACTATCAAGTCCCTTAGCAACAAAAACTGAGGTTTTACTACTCCCTTAGTAAAAATATCTGCTACTTGATCGTGTGTGGAGCAATACCTCAATTTAACTTGTTCCTTCTCTACCATGTCCCGAATGAAGTGGTACTTGATGTCGAAATGCTTGGACCTGGTATGGTGGATAGGATTATGTGCCAACTTAATGGCACTCTGATTATCACAGAATAAAGTAGTTGGAGTCCCTTGCTTCTCCCCAATCTCTCCTAGCACCTTTCGAAGCCACAATGCTTGTGCACTTGCCGATGTAAGTGCAATATACTCTGCTTCAGTAGAAGACAACGCCACTGTAGCTTGTTTCTTGGAACTCCATGTCACCAAACCTGAACCAAGAGAAAAGCAGTGCCCACTCATGGATTTCCTGTCATCAATATTACTGCCCCAATCACTGTCACTGAATCCCACTAACTTCAAATTCTTTGCCTGTGAGTAGTGGATCCCATAATCAATTGTTCCACGAACATACCTCAAAATCCTCTTTGTTGCCTTCAAATGTAACTGTGATGGATTAGCCATATACCTGGAACACTGTGAAACAACAAAGCATATATCTAGCCTAGTGTTACAAAGGAACATAAGGCTACCAACAATACTCCTGTACTCTATTTTGTTTGCCCTTTCAGCTCCATCCTCCAAACTCAAGATCTCCCCATGTGCAATGGGTGTTGCTACAAGTTTACATTCACTCAAACCAAATCTCTTCAGCATATCCCTTACATATTTGGATTGACAAACAAAAATCTCATTGCTAGTTTGATGTACTTCCATCCCAAGAAAGTAACTCATCAAACCCAAATCAGACATCTCAAACTCCTTCTTCATATCATGTTTAAAAGAATCATTCAAAGAAGAACTACTCCCCATAAATAACATATCATCAACATAAAGGCATACAATAAGAATATCATTACCTTCCCTTTTGTAGTACAAAGTGGGCTCACTCTTACTCCTTTCAAAATTACACTCGCAGGAAGTAGTCATGGATTCTAGCATACCAAGCTCTTGGAGCTTGCTTCAGCCCATATAGAGCCTTCTTCAACCTGTAGACTTGATCTTCTTTTCCTTGGACAACAAAACCTTGTGGTTGTTCCACATATACTTCTTCATCTAAATACCCATTGAGAAATGCACTTTTGACATCCATATGATGCACCCTCCACCTTTTATGAGCTGCCAATGATAGCAACATCCTTACTGTTTCTTGCCTTGCCACTGGAGCAAATGTTTCCTCATAGTCCAAACCATATTTTTGAGTGAAACCCTTTGCTACCAACCGTGCCTTGTACCTCTCAATGGATCCATCACTGTTCTTCTTGATCTTGTAGACCCACTTGCATCCTACACATTTCCTATCCTTGGGCAAATCACACAACTCCCAAGTATCATTCTTTTCAATAGAATGCATTTCTTCTTGCATAGCCTTCATCCACACTTTGTTAGTACTAGCATGCTCAAAACATGAAGGCTCAAAATCATCAACAACAACTTTTGAAACTTTAGAAACTTGTGAAACAAGTGCATAGTTTACAACATCACCTTTGGGATCTCCACTGTCATCATCTCCATAAAGATGCAGGTTCTCTAACCTCTCTATTACCACATTCATATCTGTATGTTGACTCCTTGTCACCCTCTTATGGAAATTCTTATCAAGAATTTGAGATTCTGGGTGATCCTTCAACAATATTTTACCTTTTCCTTTGGCCGGTGGTGATGGAGGTGGAGAACTACTGGAAGAACCTTCTCTTGGACTTGAAGGTGCACTTGCAGAAGATGAACTGGAAACTTTTTCATGGCTGGGCTGAACTGAAACATGGCTTGGTTCCACCTTCTCTTCACCAAAAACATCCTCAACAAACAATTTTTGTGATCCCCAACTTCCCCCTTCATCAAAAATTGCATCTCTAGATACAATTATTTTATGTGAAATAGGATTAAAGAACCTGTAAGCCTTAGATTGCTCACTGTACCCAATAAAAATACATTTTTCACTCTTTGCATCCAACTTCTTCCTATTCTCACCATTAACATGCACAAAAGCCACACATCCAAAAACTCTAAAATGATTTACATTTGGCTTCTTGTTGTACCAACATTCATAAGGGGTAATATTCTCAAGACTCTTAGTAGGACTTCTATTTAAAATGTAATTAGCAGTCCTAATTGCTTCAGCCCAATAAAACTTACTCATACCTTTTTCTTGCATCATGCACCATGCCATCTCCACCAAAGTCCTGTTCTTTCTTTCAGCCACCCCATTCTGTTGAGGTGTGTAAGGACTTGTTTTCTGCCTTTTAATCCCAAACTCACTACAAAAATCATCAAATTCATGAGAACAGAACTCACCTCCTCTATCTATCCTCAAACATTTGATATAATGACCACTCTCATTTTCAACTAGAGCCTTAAAATTCTTGAAGCAATTGAATGCCTCATCCTTATGCTTAATAAAATAAACCCAACAATATCTGGAGAAATCATCAATAAAAGTCAGAAAGTAAGAAGCTTTACCCATACTTTGTGTCTGCATTGGTCCACAAATGTCACTATGAACCAACTGCAATGGATGTTGGGCCCTCCATGCTTCACCATGCAAAAACTTCCCCCTTGCATGTTTGCCAAGTGCACAACCTTCACAAACCTCCTTGGAGTCTTCAAATTTTGGCAACCCATAGACAAGTGGTGAAAGCATCTTCAAACTCTTATAATTTAAATGCCCAAACCGTAAATGCCATAGCCTCTCCTTACCTTCTACACCAACAAATGCTAGAGCTCCCCCTTGATCTAAAAATTGTAATGGGAAGAGCCTGTTCTTGGTCATATTTACAATGGTAATCAATTTTCTCCTCTGATCATAAATTTTGCACATTCTATCCTCAAACACTAACTTATAATCCTTTTCCAACATTTGACCAATACTCATTAATGAATGCTTCAAATGGGGTGCATAGTAAATATCTTTTACCTTCATTATTTTTCCTCTCCTGGTAGGAACCTCCATTTCTCCTTTCGCAACCACCTCCAAGCTCTTCTCATCCCCAAGCCTGATACTGGATTGATAAGAAGAATCAAGAGATGAAAATACATCCCTCTTTTCGGTCATATGGTTTGTGCACCCACTATCCAGGATCCATGTCTCCTTTGTGCTATTCTGTGTAGAGAGGAAAGTTGCTTGCTCCACTTTTTCTTCAATCATACATAACAAAGTATCATCCTCATAGGAATCCTCTTCTCCATAATGTGCTGATTTTTTCAGCCTGCAATCCCTCTCATAATGGCCATATTTGTTACAATTGTAACACCGCACATTTCTCATATCTCGGCCTCTACCTCTTCCTCTTGCACTGGATCCTCCTCTTGCAGCATGAGCCTGGTCATTGTCTGAATCTTGAGATCTTCCTCGACCTCTACCACCGTAGGAGCCTCTTCTACCTCCTCTTCCATTTCTTCCTCTTCCTCTGGAACCCCTACCGTGACCTCTTCCTCCATCATTCTCTTTTGCCGAAAAATCTTGTTCCTCTATAGAACCTCCTTCTTTATCCTTCTTCCTCTTGGCAATTCTCTCTTCATGAGATGTGAGAGAGCCAATTAATGAATCTATATCCATTTTCGAGAGGTCTTTCATTTCTTCTATGATAAGGGTTGCACTATCAAACTTCTTTGTCAAGGTTCTTAAAACCTTTTTAATTACTACATTTTGCTCTATGATCTCTCCAAGTGTGGCCATTTTATTTACTACTATTTTTACCCGAACACAGTAATCTCCTGCAGTTTCATTCTCCTCCTGTTTGAGATTTTCAAAATCTCTCCACAAGGTCTGCAACTTCACCTCCTTAACTTGGGCACTCCCCTGGTAATTCTCCTTCAACGCCTTCCAAGCTTCTTGAGCCGAAACGTAGGCAGAAATCCGAGGAAAGAGACTCTTGTCTAGAGCCGACTGGATGAAAGCCAAAGCCAAATTATTTTCTTTCTCTTTCTCCTGCATCTCCTTCTTTTGATCTGTAGTCAATGCACTCCAGTATTTTGGTTCGGTGAACCCAACTTCAACGATGGCCCAAGCTCCTTTTGCCTTCAGAATCGTCCTCATCCGGATGCTCCAATATTCGTAGTCGAAACCGTCAAATTCTGGGATCGAAATTGAATTGGTGTTGTTGGCCATAATAGCTCCCTTCAACACGAACTGAGATCTCCGAGAAGCTTCTGTAAAACTTGCAGTAGAAATTCCATAGTTACTCGAACCCAATTTCTCGATCGCCTCGCTCTGATACCAAATGAAGAATTTACAATAATACAATAAAACAAAATTGGAGCAAATATTATCTTCTTATTATCTGGAATAATTCTGGCAGAGTTTCAAGATTTCATTACAATCTCCTCACAGGCTCTGGAAGAGCTCACACACTTGCTACAATGCAAAATTCTTCTTCTTAAAAGAAAACCCTAAAATTGCCTTAAGTAAGAAAAAACAAAGCAAAACCTAACCCTAGCAAATCACATCCGTCGGATCTACATCGACGGTGTTTATTACATGTCTTAGTATTTTGGCCATAACTTTTGACTCGGGTGTCCGTTTGAGCCCGTTTTTTTGCAGATTGCACATATTTTGAAGCTCTATGATTTCATTTTGTCTCCTCTAAGAGGAGATGCTTTCCAAGGCTGAAAACATCATCTAACGGCCTGAATTTTTGTTTTAATGTATGGCTGGCCATATTTCCAACATGATAGGCTTCATATGCATTTGATGTGTTTTGTTGTTTCTTGTACACAAGTGATAGGAACTTCAAGGCTTCAAAGCACTCTTCAACATCAATCTCTCTTGACAATGGAGAAGGAGGCATCCTAGTAAGCCCTCACGCGAAGTTGGTGGAGATCTAAGGAGCCCTTAGAATATATCACCCCCGTTTAGGGGCTTTCATACCATTGTAAACAATGTATCATTTGGTATCCCTAAGAGGGACGTAAATGTAACCGAATATCATCATTATTAATGCAAAGGAGGCTTACTTTTCTTGTAAATTTGGTTCATCTATGTTCTTTACTTTCAATTTGATCATTGTGTTGCAATATTTGTCGATATATGCTCTTTAGACCATTCTAAAAGTTTTTTTTCCAATGAGTTTACATAGGTTTTTATGACGGTCCTGGTCTCCTCATAGTGAGTGGGATTTGAACCTTGTACCTCTTAAAGAGAGGCAAAAACCCTTACCACTGCAATAAGCTTACAACTAATGTTTATAAATGTTATATGTCATATAAAATGATACAATTATCTAAGTGATAATTTATACAAATTGAAGTATATGTACAACCTTATTTTCTTTTAAATTTCAACCTTAGACCTCTAATTTTGAGTTTTAAAGTCTTAACCATTAGGTTCATATGAGTTATACCACAATACAAATCATGCTACCAATAACATATTATTGTAAGCATGTGATTTTATTTTTATTTTTTAAGAGTAAGTTGATGTATAAAATAAATTTAAAATCTTTAAAAGTAACATATAAAAAAATGCTAAAAGTAATTGTATTTTATGCAATTTTTGTTGAAAGTTTAGGTCAAAGACCCCAAAACACTAATTTTCTAAGGTAAGTAATTTGTTTTGAAGCTTTTTTTATGTGCATGACTTTAATGCATGACCATTTTCCTATTTTTCCAAAGGAATGGCATAATTTTATGTATTGCATTTTTCCACCAAATAATCCAAAATTTTATACCACCAAACCAAAGGCAAGTATTTAATACTTCTCAATTAAATTAAGACATTTCTCATATTCAAGGTATGAGTCATTTTATTTGAAAGATAAATTAAAGTTGTTAATCACAATGTCATAGTGGTGTAAGGAGAAAGCAATTGATAGATGATCAAAAAACACCATGTAGGGATTGATGACCACCAATTGTTTAGCACGTAAGTTTTAAATTAAAAATTTACTCATATAAACTTAGTCTAATTAGTTATCTTTCTTATCAATCCAAATCACCCATTGCACCAATTGTACCAATTGGAGAGGTATGGAAGGGTGCACTTAAAAAAAGGATAAAAAATACTAAGAGAATTGTGATAGCATAACCAATTGGAGAATTCCTCGTTGCTAAGGCGTTTATTGTATTGTTAACTCCTATCTTTAAAATTATGTACAATATTCTAGTTACTGATTACAATCTACCTTATTGTTGGTAATGAAAAATTTATCCATTTCCAAAGGGTAATACATCTTAATTGCTTATAAGGAGCATATACATACTAGAAACCCACTGGTTGATTATTATGCATTATAGTTGCCTAGATGCAATGGTTCCATGGGTTGTGGTTAGAATTTAATACTAATGCATCCATAGAATAAGGTAGTGCAAGAGCAGTTCCACCCTTCCCAACTTCATACTCAATGCAAAAGGTTTTACTTTGAGCAAAAATGTGAGACAAATAATGCTTTAACGACATGCCAATGAATTTAACTTCTTGAAAAAATGAAAGTTTTATTTGTTATGTTTCAGGATCCTTTCCATGGAATTTTCATAAAAGTAAGATGATACCTCGCACATTTTAATATAGGCAATCAAAATTCATGATGAACCAATATAGAGGGGCTAATTGACCCCTTCAGATAAAACTTCAAAACTATTATTGAGATTAGCACCTCCTTAGAAAAACATATTATGACTAGTAGAGGAAGGGGGATCTAAAAAGGAGTGTGGAAATTTAAGAGATTTGGGCAAAGGGGAGTTGGGGAGAATAAGAAAGAGGATTCGATTTGTAGAAGAGAACTGAATTGAGTGAGACAATTTTTTAACTAACAAGTGTTTGCCTCATGTGATGGGACATTCCATATTGGTATTGTGTGAGGACCCATTAGACATTTTAGCGTAGGGGTGTAAAATTGCTTGCATGTATGGAGGATTGAGATTATTTTAACAAATTCTCTAGGATTTTCTCTTTATTAATCTTGTAACTCAAAGGGTTCATTGTTTGCATAGGTTTAGGTTTTTTATACACCATGCTAGCTCCAATTTTGGTAGTTGTATCTTCCATTTGGTATTTTTGAGCTATTTTTTTGGTTAATCTCTAATAACATGTCAACGTTCTCTATAATAGAACTATGTATTAAGAAGATTCAAGCAATTGAGCATCTACATGAGATAATAAAATTAGGTCCAACACGATCAATGGTTGGTGGGAGGGAACTAGATGTGTCCATAATTGTGTAGGCTTTACAATGCATCAAGAGACCAAAAATCTTTTCCTTACCCTTATTGCACCAAAGGGCCTTTCCTAATTGGATGGTAATTGACTCAAAAAAGGTCAAAGGGTTAAATTAAGGAAGGACAAATCTATCCATACAAGACAATGTACACATGAAGAGCCTTTAGGATGAAAATACAGGGTCTAGGCTTGTAGATACACAATTTGACCACCTATTATCCTTGTCTTATATTGAAGGGTTGTTTAGGCATGAAGAGAGTTACAAAATATTATAGAAACATAACCCTTGCCTAGGCCTTTAACGACTTCAACTACCCAACCTTGATCCATTTCTTAGATTAAATTGATATGTCTAATAACCTAAACTCAATAGAGATACCTCTAAGATTTAAAAAAAATGTTTCCCTCAATATTTTTTTGTAAATGTGTTGAAATCAACAAAAGCGAGAATGAAAGGGGTTTATCTCCTCTTTCATATGTTTGAGTTGTAGGTTCATGCTTAGTGATAGTTAGGGCATTGTTTTGTTCTCCCCCATTCATACCCCATAATTGGTTAGGAGTTTTGATGCAACAACATTTTAAGAAGAGGAAGGGTAATGGCTAATTCTAGAATTGAGACTTTTGTTTGTAATAAGAACATTTGCTCAACCATTTATGGGATTTAAGCAACTAGAAAAAGTGAGGGTTAGATGTGGGAAGTGGGAAAGTAAGGGTTCAAAACTCGATCGACCAACATATACCCTCTATACCTAACATAGTCGAATGGTCAGTTATTAAAAAAAAAGAGATAAAATTTATCACTGTTATACTGGATAATAAAGGCCCAAGATTGCTTCAAAGAGGTCATATCAAGGTTAGTGAGGGGTAAAAAGTTAAAAATCTATGGAGGGAATTGTATATTTGAACTATTCATAAAACAAGTTTGGTGTAGGCAAGTGCAAATTAGAATCACAAGTCCATAAATCGATGCCATGCAACTATAGATTTCATACCATTCATTATAACTATAACATGATGAATGTCTTAGTGATTTCTTAAGTTTAAGGTTCATTAGATTTAGTTAGTGAAGTGAAAGATATAATTTGTAGCTTTGTGTAGTATAAATAAAATGATGAGTAAATATAAAAGTTCAAGTGCACCATCATCATTGGGAAATAAAAGTTGAAAGTATTGTCTCCATGTATTAAGAGGTGGTGACTCATAAATTATGTAATGATTTGAATTCGTTCTAACATTTGAAGGTCTCATGTGTTGATGTAAATCAGGGTTATGCATAATGATGAATCATCGTTAATTCACGAATATTAAGATTTTTAAAATCTGAAATTGGTGAATATGGGGACCCTTGACCAAGGCCCATTCACCCAAAATTTTTGGGTTGAATTTTTTTTGGGTTGGCTCACCCCACGATAATAATTTCTCCATTTTTTGAAATCGCCAACACTCCCACTTAAATCATAGACCATTTTCACCTTGAAATTATATATATATATATATATATATATATATATATTTATCCCGCCAAATTCGCTTCTTACACCACCTATATATATATACTTGACATGACAACCATTCCCATATAGCTATAACATTCATTCTCATTGAAAAATGACCTACAATAGGGAAACATGATACACAAAAACCTGATATGATCGATTGCAAAGATAAGAACATATGATCGATTAAGAAAAATAACAATCAATTATAGAGGAGCAGTGTATTGAAAAAAGAGTTGATTAGTTACATAGGAGCAATTAATCATCAAAAGAGTTAATCGATTATAGACTGCTCCTCTGCAACTGATCGACATAAGTATCGATAGGTTACACCCTTGCATCTGTCCCACACTTAGTTGTAGAGGTGAGTGCATTCGACCCGTACTTGGTTTTAGAGGTGAGTGCATTCGACCAACACTTGATTGCACCTCTACAATCGAGTGCATGTTGGTTGCACTTTTGTATCCGACCCACACTCGACTGTACCTTTGTAGTCAAGTGTGGGTCGATCGTAGGGGTGCAACCTATCAACACTTTCATCGATCGATTGTAGAGGTGCAATCAATCTACATAAGAATCAATTGGTTGCAAATGAGTAGTTGACCAGTACAAAACCTTTTAGGAGATGTAACTTTTGATCTACAACTCTGTTTTTAATTTTTTTTTAAATCACCTAGCTCGACGAGATCTATGCTTTAAACCGATCTATGATTAGTTTAACACTTGGTAAAATCCTTAAAATACCCTTAGAAGACCTCCAAAATGAGCTTTGAAGTTGCTAAAGTGAGATATCAGAGAAAACCAAGTAGAGATCTAATAAGGGTAATGTGTAGCAACCTAAAATGATGGATTTGGTAAATATTATTGTCTTATCACAAGAATATATGAAAACGAGTGGTAGCAAGATTTTGCAATTGATTTACCCTATTTTTATAATTTTTGGTAAAAAATAAAGACAATTTGCCATGTTTTCTACATGAGTTTTAACATGATTCATTTCGATTTTGAAACTAATTTACGCTATTTTTATAAATAAATTTCGGATCTGACCCCTTATGCATAGCCCTGATGTAAATACTACCTAAATAATACCAATATTACTCAATGTTGGGTTTGACGATAAAGCCATGAGACTTTATTTCCTTGGACCTAGGTTTAAGTCTTCAATACCACCACCTTTTGAGGCTTCCAAACTTTCCCATATTTAAGGTTATAAAAAAGGTTGCCACTATTAAAAATATTTATCAAATTATGAAATATGTTTCTTGCACGCTCAAGAGTCTAAAAAAGGGCGACTACTTCAAATAAGTGTGCTTTCTACGGAGAGATCAAGAGTTTGGCTTTCATAATATTTGGTCCTGTGTATAACATCTACAACAAGGAAATTACAAAAAATAATTAAGTTTGAATCAAGACTATTTATTGTTTTCATGTCTCTACCTTGTAGGATTCTTCACATTCTCCCATCCTAAAAAGATTAATTATGATTGAATCAACATTATTTGTGTATGTCTCCACCTTTCCCATCCTCAAGTATGTATAACCTCTTTAAAAAAATACAAAGCTCAATTATTATTTGTTCATTCACGTCCCTTCACCTTTTAGGATTCTTCTCGCTTCTCCATCCTCAAAAAACTTAGTTAAGTTTGAATCAACATCAATTGTTTTTTTGAATGGAAAATCCAAATCATATTAAATAGCTAAACCATACAAAACTGGGTGGGTGGAATTAACACACCCCAATGTTCACACTAACCGATACGGTTAGGAGCAACAATCAACAATACATGCCAACCAAAAAAAAAACACTAAAGAACCACATGGGTTAGGACCACTCCCAAAATAGCATAACGACAGACAAAAGTAGCAAACCAAAACCTAAGATTAAATATTCCAGCTTGTGGTAATGAACAATATCCTCCCTATCAGCATAACTCCAACCATCATCATTAATTGCAATGAGCTCACCAATGCCTCCCTCGTCCACATACGCAGTAACAACATGCTAAATAATTACAACATGAGTACCCCAACCATCAATAGGTGTAGAGGGCTTTAGAACCACATCCCAACCAGAATGGCTTGAAGAGCTCCTACCAGTAGAATTGAACCACTTTCTATTTGGAGGAGATGAAGACCGGTGTTGCTCCTGAAATGCAGAAGGACACAAATGTCGAGGGATCTGCCTGAGATAAACCCTAGAAGAGGAAGGCTATGTGGGAGATTGAGGTGGAACACGACTGATAGTGCAAGGAGCATTGCCCCAATGAGCCATCAGATTCTGCATATGTTGAAGCTCAACATTCACCTTCTCAACCTGAACATAAATCTGTAACCAATAGTCATAAAAAATGGAATATTTATCAGCAAGAGAAAATGCAGGGGATACATCTTGTGCAAAAAAAATAGCATGATTGCGAGTCTTCCACAAGTGAAAAAGAGTGTTGATTCTAAAAATATTCCAAATTGCTTGCATATTATCAACAAAATCAATATGGTCTCCTAGAAGAGCATGAGGCCAAGAGAAAGAGCTCAACATAAACGGTCTAAAAAATGAAAGAAGCTAGTCCCAAGACAACCGCACATGCAAAAAATGCTAGAAAAGATGCAAAAAATCCTCATGTTGATGGCAAAAGATGCAAGTAGGATTATCCACCCCAAGATAAAGAAGACGTGCCCCAACAGGTAACCCTTGATGCAAAATACTCCATGCAAAAAATTGTTATTTAGGTTAACATAGGAGGCCCATGTCATTTTAAATCTCTGCTTCCAGCAGGTATGTGTAGAAAGCAAATCCCATCTTGCACTCAACCTATCCCACATGGGAACATGTGGCGTCAACCAACTATATCCCAACTTTATATTGTATTGCAAGAATGGCCGATGGTTTGGCCAAAACCAGTCAACCCACCAGGGTTTTTGAAAATACCTATTAATTTTTCTCCAAATAGAGAAAGGAATATGTTCAATCACCATTTCATAAGTGGATTTGTATGCCTGTTGAAGATTATAATATTGCTTAAAAGAATCCAGCCAATCTTTGGTGTGGTTCAAAAAAAATCATACAAGCAAGCAATACATTTTTATAAAAGCGCTTAGCTCTAATCCATTGAACTTGAGCCAAAGGTAAACCTTGATAGGTAATAGTAGGAGACCACCAAACGTTAATAGTGGAGATTGAAGCACCAGCTCTTGAGGCAGAGCCATTCCAGGACAACCAAGGCTTCAAAGCCTCCTAGGCTTTCCAAATACTCTTAATGATGAAAGAGCCAAGAATTTGAATAGGAACAGGAGCAGTAAGAACAACTTGAAGACTAAGCCCCTTCCATACCTTTTTACCATAAGGTAAACCATGAGACAAGCAATGTCTAATAAGAACTTTCCAAGTTGCATCACCTGTAAGGGCTCGAATAATCCACTTGGTACAAAGAGAGAACCCTTGTTTTTGACAATCAAATAATCCCATTCCACCACTTGCTTTAGGAAGACAACAAAACTCCCAGGATACTTTGTGAAAGCCTTTTGTACCCTTATCCTTGGCCCACAAAAAATCTCGTAAGAGCTTTTCTAATTTGTGATAACAGGCCTTAGAAGGAACCCAACAGGAAGAATAATACACATGAGTAGAAGCAAGAATTTTAGAACAAATCTGAAATTTCCCAACTAAGGATAATTGCTTAGACGACCAATAGGATAATTTCTTTTCAACCTTTTGCACAATATATTGCCATAAATGAGGAGGAGAGCCTTGAAAAGCAAAAGGGATACCCAGAAACTTAAAAACTTCCCCAAGTTGGATCCAAGACCATAGGATGTGACAAATCCAGGAAGGAATAGGATGAACAAATTGTCTGTAGTAGGAAGTTTTTCGCCATTGAACATTGGATCCAGAAGCAAGATAAAAGGTATCCAAACACTGAATAGTAGTGGAAAAGGATTGTTCGTCCTCCCTAATAGTAAAAAAAGAATCATTGGCAAAATGGCCATTAACAAGATGCTGAGTGGAATTAGGAAGGGTGATACCTCGAATCAAGCCTTGAGAAACTTTATTTGCTAGCAGATATCCAAAATCTTTGACAACCAAAATAATAAGAGATGGAGCAAGAGGACAACCCTAGCAAACTGACCTACCAAGGTGAATTTGTTTAGACTTACATTTATTCAATGTAAGAACAACTGATGCATCATTGAAAAGCATACAAACAAAATTAATGAAATAAGGACCAAAACCCAAAGCCTAGAGCATAGAAGTGATAAAATACCATTCAATTCGGTCATATGCTTTTTCAAATTTGATTTTTATGAATAAAGTATCTTGAGCAAAAGTTCGAACCCACTCCATACCTTCCCAAACTACCAAAATATTATCAAGAATGTATCTACTTTGTACAAAACCAGTTTGTTCAGGCCTAATGATCAAAGGCAAAAGAGGCCTGAGTTTTAAAGCTAAAGCTTTAGCAATAATCTTATAACTAACATTGAGTAGAGTAATGGGTCGCCAATTGGTGATGACTTCAGGATCCCTTGTTTTAGGAATAAACTTAACATTACCTTGATTGATGATAGAGCCAAGTGACCCATAATTCATTGCCTCATGATATACCTGAAGAAGATCAGGCCCTAGCATATCCCAAAATGCTTTATAAAATTCACAAGGGTAACCATCTAATCTAGGAGCCTTATCATTTTCCATGTGAGAAAGAGCATCAAAAAGATCATCCAAAGATAAAGGTCTATCACAAAAAGCAAGTTGGTCTGAATTAAGTTTGACAGGAACAACATAACAACATTCCTCCAATGCTCGTTGGCGGACAGACGAAAGAGGTTGGGAAGCAAAGACTTGTATAATATCCGAAAGAGCAGTAACTCTTGCATCTTCTGTTTGAATGGCTTGAAATTCATAATAGTGAGCAGGAGGGCGAAGTCTTTGGAAAAATTCCTTAGACACCTTATCTCCAACTTGAAGCCAATGCATCCTAGCTCAAAGCTGAGCACCTTTAGCTTCATAAATTTCATATTTCTTAATTTCATGGCGTATGGTAGTAACTTGAGTTTGCAGAGCAACATTAAAGGGAGAAGCTTCAAGGTGAACTGAAGCTCAAGCTAATTCAGCTTTCAGAGCAGAATTAGAATGATGCCTGCGCTTAGCAACCTCAACTCCCAGGCTTCTCAACAAATTGGTAGTACGGTTAATAGCTGAATTCCACTAGGCTATCCAACCAACAGATCTAGAAGGTCTAGGGAGCAAATTCCAGATACGAACAATATGGGCTTTCATGGAAAGACTATGCAAAAATGAGACATTTAAATAAAATTACGAAGGAAAAGAAGGGGGCTTTATCCTCTGAGAATCAACTTGAAAGATAATGGGAGAATTGATCAAATAAAGTAGTATTGGCAACAACAACAACATGAGGAAGAAAATGTTTGAGACGAGAGACATGAAAATGATCACAATCGAAAAATCATAGCCTTATCAAGGCATTCAAAAATTCTAGCCGAGCCAGCTTGAAAATTAGTCCAGGTAAACCACAACTCCTGAGGAAAGTCAAAAGGAGAATAAAGGGAGTTGGGATCAAAAAGTTTAAGTTTACTTTTCATGAAATACCAAGTTGCACGCTCCCCAACACACCATCGCATACAGGTTTGACTCAGCTTATCAACAAGTTTTTCCACCATATTAAAATCACCACAGAAAATCCATGTGGCAAAAGGTAAATTTAAAGCAAGCCAACGCCAAAGAGAACACCTTTGGGAAGGGTCACTAAAGCAGAAATATTTACAATCCCTAGCGTTTACCACAATCTCAAGCAAAGTCCAATCCGCTTGGTTTGAAGGGTCAACGCCCCAAGAGACCACATGATCTTGCCACTTAGGAGCAAAAACAGTGACTGCACCTCCTTTACCAAAAGAGTGATTGGTGGCATAAAAAATACTATGAGGCCAAAAAAATTCACAAGTACATTGCAAAAGGAAATCATTAATTTTGACTTCTTGCAAACATATCACATCCAAACTACCAACTATGTGAGAAGTGCGAACCAACTCACTTCGAACCAAGTATTTACGGACTAGAGTTGTCAATCCTCGAACATTCCAAGAGAAGAATAACATTAAGACCCATCAAGATGCAACATAGCCATGACATTCTCTATGTCGCCCAGCTGTCTTAAAGAGTCAAAAGAATTAGACTCAGTTTGGTGGTGCTAGTCAATGGAGGGGCTCCTATCATCTCGCAAAGGGCTACGAGAACCGCGGGCTTTGAAAACAAGACCAACATTAGAGGGTGCAGACTTACCACCTTCAAGGAAAGGCTTATTGGTAAGTACTGATGCAAAAAAAAGACCAGACCATAAAAAAACAATGAGAAACTGAGATGGAGAAGTAACGGAGGCTTAAAAAATTTTAAACAAAAACAAATACTCTTAAATATATATATCAAAAATTGAAATAAGTTTAGATGAACACTATTTATTTATGCACATTAAAACGTAAAACTAATGCAACTCGAAGCAAAAAGCTCCGTTTGAATCAGGTTCTTCATCCTCAAAGAGTTATAATTAAGTTTGAATCAACACCATTTATTTGCACACATGTCTCTGCTTTTCAAGATTTTTCTTCGTCCTTAAGGTTTAAAATAAATAATAAAATATTTATTAAATTTTAAAATAAATTTAAATTAATACTATTTATATGATTCGTTCTTTACCGAGAGGCCTTGGCCAATGTACAAGGTAAGTCTACTCGTCTAGTAAACGGAAAGAACTTTTTTCCGTAAAAATGTTACACTTGGTTAAACAGCACGAAATAGAAACTTATAACTTTTCGTCATACGAAAATTAAAATTAACGATGTTAAGTCAAAATTTACCATAGAGATGGCAACTTACAACTACATTTTAACAACTAAAGCCGACAAGATAAAAAAATGACTGGAAGTTTACCAAGAACTTCTAGAGGCAAGAAGCAAGAAAGTGTGCAAATACAATAATTGGTTAGCATAAATAAATATCAAAGAAGAAAACTTATAATTATTAATATTATTAAAATTAACATAGTTTTACGAGGAATATTGTATTTAGGTTTTTATTTACATAATTTAAGTTTAAACTTTGATAGGAGGAGTTTAAGATTTATAGTAAAAACCAATGTTAATATGTTTTTTGATTTTTTATTTAAATGATCTAAGTTAAAGCCTAAACACCAGGTAATGGAACTCTTATAAAAACTACACTTTACCTTAAAAATTTAATATTAATGTCGATCAAATATTTATCAATAAACTATTTCAATTTCATTTCTTAAGAATTTTTTCCCCACTATGAGGCCAAATGTACAAAGGATGAGTCTACTCGATTAAAAAATGGAAAGCTTTTAAAAAAAATTGTTGCAATTAGTTAAGAAGCACGAAATAGAAACTAATGACTTTTAGTCATACCTTAACGTTGTTAAGTCAAAATTTACCATGTAGATGGCAACATGTAAAAAATAAAAGATGACTGCAAGTTTACCAAGGACTTCTAGAGGCAAGAAGCAAAGACAGTATGCCAATACCAGAATTGGTTAAATATAAATAAATATAAAACAAATATAACCTATATTTTTAAATAATATATTTAAATTATAATTTTTATTATTTTAATATAAAAATTAGTTAAATATAAATAAATAGATAAATATGAAACAAAAATAACTTCTATTTTAAAATAATATATTTAAATTATAATTTTTATTATTTTATTTATACACAGTTATAAATAATAATAAATTAAATAACCTCCCTGCTCCCCGATGGGTGCAGTTTCCCACAATGAATAGACTACTCCTCCCATACATGCCGCGGCGCCTACATTTATGACGGAAGCGGTCGGCTTTAGATAATAATTTGAAAACTAAGAGCGACAGGCATTCACAACAACATGGCGTTTGGCAGGTCGGGAACCGTGTGGGCTACACGGCTTCGACACCGCAAGCGTGAACTCAGGTTAAACGAATTAAAATAACAGTTCAGCTTAAATAAAATAAAATTTAAGGATAACGATACCTTACCAAAATCATTTCACTTCTAACATCGACCACGACCGCGATAATGCTGGGCGCAATCCCTGCAAATGCTTCAGTCAAATTGAATACCTGCCCGCCTAAATCACTAGCTAAAACTTAGAATTCTCGGACAATTGGCCGTACGTAGTTTTAACGTGCGCTTCCCATGAATTCAATCGCAGGACCAATCCCTCGGAAACAATTAGTCAAATTCACCGCACCACAGTATTCCTTCGGTTTAAAGCCTATTCCCACGCAATAAGGCTCGAAACGAGGTTTGAAAAAAAGGGAAAAATCTTTAGCTGGCGTTGTTGGCTGGATGGAATGAGACCGTGGTTTCCAGTAACGTGGTGGGGGCAGTTGGCCGGATGGAATGAGACCGCGCCGTCTAGGGTTCGAATCCGGCGGGGTGCGCCTGGCTCGCTGGTTTGAACAGGAATGTAGAAGATTTAACCGCTGCGTTGTCAGAAAATTGCAAGTTTATACTTCTCCACGTGCACGATTATTTTTGTTATTTATTTGTTGGGTTCAATGTATTTTAGCGTTGGAACCGGCGGAGGAAGATGCTTTCATAGTAACCGATGCAACGGCTTCAACGAGCTTGTTTAGCTTCGAAGACAAATATTTAATGTACATAGCCACTGTTCTTCGTCAACGGAGGTTTGTTTTTGTTGAGTTTCGTGACCTACTGCCCTCCTTTGAAATGTAAATGTTTTGGTGTACGTGACCTCTACCTTGGTGAAAATTACATTAAAAAAATAAACTAAATTTGTTTGAGATTCTTATTTGCTTGTTTGTAGCTGTGCACAGATTCTGAAATTGATCGGGAAAGATTTTTTCCCGCGTCTTTGATTTGAACGTGAATATGACTGACAGCAAAGTGGGTATTGTGTTTCGCCAATTTCTAAGTGAATCTTGAAAACAAGACATACATAATTTACATTTACTTAAACGTCTTAAAATACGCTTTTCTACCGGATTATAAAAAGTTGGAATTTCATTAC
Organism: Wollemia nobilis; assembly: GCA_028583015.1. Taxonomy (NCBI): domain Eukaryota; kingdom Viridiplantae; phylum Streptophyta; class Pinopsida; order Araucariales; family Araucariaceae; genus Wollemia; species Wollemia nobilis. Next base: position 9,546,939 of record JAQPPZ010017089.1, read on the forward strand.
GTTGCGAGAGTAGAAAATGACACAGAGTGAAGTTCACAGTTCTTAGGGGCATATATCTTTGCTTGTGATTTTAATTCAGTTTATTAACATAAACGTTAACAACATCCTTGTGATTTGAACTAATATTATCAAGATGAAACTTTAATACTGAGTATCCATATAAAGATTATATAAATAATTTACTTTCATATACCTATGATTATTTAATATATTAAATTTATTAATTATAAAACTTAAGTGATTTAATTATGGAGGTCTAAAGTTTTAATCCTATCAAAATTAGAGTTGTACACTTAAAATATGAATAAATATGATAGATAGTCCCAAGGCTAGAGTGCAAGTGTGAGGGGGTGGGTGTATGATGGATGTTTGTTAAATTCTCTATTGATAAGCATAGTTCTCCATTTTATGAGGGGTCATGGTTGGTTGGAGGAACCTCTTCAACCATATGCGTACTAATCAAACAATAAAAATATAAAAATATATAATTATATATTAAATAAATAACATTTAAAAAATCTTTTTAAAATATTAAAAACTTTAAAAATGTTAACGATGAATTAGATGACAATAGCAGGAACATGAACTAATCATTTTGAAGGTGGACGGTCGCTAAAGAGAACTCTCGAATCTAGATAAATGAGCATTTTATGATATCTAGGAACATTCTTTGTTGGGTTATGTTATTCAAAATAATTGAAGCAATTTACTAATTTGAATTAATTTCAGTCAGAGATTTAAAAAATAAATAAGTTCACCTTATAGGGTAAATGAAGAATATATATATATATTTATTTATTTTTTATAAATCTATTTTATAGGTAATTTTTTCATATGGTCTTTTATTAAAGAAAAAATTTAAAAATTTGTGAAATGAAAAGTCTTCTCAATCTATTACCATAATAAACTAAAATAAAAGGTTCCTCATCAAAAAAAAATAATAATAATAATAATAATTTTGAATGTTTATAAAGTTATAGGTCATATAAAATGATATGATTATTTAAGCATGAATGTGTATATACAAAAGTACATGTACAACTTATTTTTTTTTAACCTTATTTTTCTAACTTAGAGTTTTAAAGTCTTAACCATTAAGCTAAAAGCTAATATGAATTATATGCAATACAAAACATGCTACCAATAACATATTATTGTAAGCATATGAGTTTTTTATTTTTTAAGAATAAGTTTATAAATCAAATAAATTTAAAATCTTTAAAAGTAGCATACAAAAACACCAAAAGAATTGTATTTGATATAATTTTTGTTGAAAGTCTAGGTCAAAGACCTCAAAACACTAATTGTCTAAGGTAAGTAGTTTGTTTTAAAATTTTTCATGTGGAAGTCTTTAAGGCATAGTCATTTTCTCATTTTTCTAAGCAAATGACATCATTTTGTGTATTGCATTTTTCTACCAAATAATTCGATAGTTTATACCACCAAGTTAAGGGCAAGTATTCTATACTTGCTCAATTAGACTAAGTTATTTCTCATATTCAAGGTGTGAGACATCTAATTTGAAAGGTAAATTAAAGTTGCTAATCACAATGTGATAGTGGTATAAGGAGAAAGTAATTGGCAGATGATCAAAAAGTACCATTTAGGGATTGATGGACACTAATTTTTTAGCACGTAACTTTTGAATTTAAAATTTACTTATATAGACTAAGTCTGATTAGTTATCTTTCTTATCAAGTCCAAAACGTCTATTACAACAATTGTACCGTTTGGAGAGGTTTGGAAGGGTGTAACTAAACAAATGGTAAAAAATAGTAAGATAATTATGATAGCATAACCAGTAAGAGAATTTCTCATTGTTAAGGGATTTATTACATTAGCAACTTGTATCTTTGAAATTATGTACCATGTTCTAGTCACCGACTACAATCTACTTTTTGGTAATGAAGAAGTTATGCATTCCCAAAGGGTAATACTTCTTGGATTCTTATAAGGAGCATATACATAATAGAATCCCATTGATTGATCATTGTGCATTATAGTTTTCAAAAGCAATGGTTCCATGGGTCGTGGCTAGAATCGACTACTAATGCATCCTAGGAAGAAGGTAGTGCAAGAGAAACTCCACTTTTTCCAACTTCATACTCATTGTAAAAAGTTCTACTTTGAGCAAAAAATGTGAGACAAATAATGCTCTAAAAATATGCCAATGATTTTAACTTCTTAAAGAAGTGAAACTTTTACTTTGTTATGTTTGAGGATCCTTTTCATTGAATTTTTATACAAGATGATACCTCGCACATTCCAAGATAGACAATCAAAATTCATGATGAACCAATATAATGAGGTTACTTGACCCTTTCAGACAAAACTTCAAAACTATTATTGAGATTAGCACCTCCTTAGACAAACATATTATGATTGGTAGAGGAAGGAGGATTTGAAAAGGAGTGAGGGGATTTAAGTGATCAGGAAAAAAAGGAATTGAAAAGGGGAAAATGAGAAAGGGGGTTTGATTTGTAGAAGAGAATTGAAATGAGTGAGCCAATTCTTTAAATAACAAGTGTTTTCATCATGTGATAGGAAATTCCATCTTGGTATTAGGTGAGGATCGCCCTCTTTTTTTTGCCATGTGTCACCCATAAGACATTTTAGTATAGGTGTATAAAAGTGCTTGCACGTGTGGAGGATTGGGCTTCTTTGGACAAGTTCTCTAGGAGTTTCCCTTTACTATACTTATAACTCGAAGGGTTCATTGTCTGCACGGGTTGAGGTTTTTTAGACACAATGCTTGCTCAAATTTTGGTTATATCTTTCAATTGGTATTTTTGAGCTTTTTTTTTGGGTGATCTCTAATAACATATCCAGTTTCTCTACAATAGAAGAATGCAATAAGAATATTCAAGCAATTGAGAGGCCACTTGAGATAAGAAAAATAGATCCAACAATGTCAATGGTTGGTGGGAGGGAACAAGAGGCATCAATTTTTGTGTAGGCTTTAGGATGCATCAGGAGATCAAAAACCTTTTCCTTACCCTTGTTGTACCAAAAGATCTTTCCTAATTGGGTGGTAATTGACTTTTTTTTTTTAAAGAGATAAATTAAGGAAGGGAAACTCTATCTATGCAAGGTAATGCATACATGAAGGCCCTTTAGGATGAAATAGGGTCTAGGTTTGTAGATACACAATTTGACCACCTATTATCCATGTCCCATATTGAAGGTTGGTTTAGGCATGAAGAGGGTTACAAAAGGTTATAAAAACATAACCCTTGCCCAGGCCTTTAACAATTTCAACTACCCAACCTCGATCATTTCCTACATTGAATTGATTCACCTAATAACTTAAACTCAATAGAAAGACATCTAAGATTAAAAATAACAAGGATTTTTCTATATAATATTTTGGAAATGCATTGAAATCAACAAACAACGATATTGAAAGGGGTTTACATCCTCTTTCAGGTGTTTGAGTTGTAGGTTCATGCTCAACAATAGTTAGGATGTTGTTTCGTTCTTCCCATTTGTGCCCCTTGATCGGTTAGGAGTTTTGATGCAACAATATTTTAAGAAGAGGAAGGGTAATGGCTAATTCTAGAATTGAGACTTTTATTTGTAATAAGGGGTTTTGCTCAACCATTTATGGGATCCAACCAACTAGGTAAAATAAGTGTTGCATGTGGGGAGAGGACAAGTAAGGGTTTGAAGCTTGGTCAACCAACACATATCCTTTATACCTAACATAGAAGCGAATGATTGGTTATTTACAAAAACAATAAGACATCAAGTTTATCATTGTCAAATTGGATGATAGAGGCCCAAAGTTACTTCAAAGGCATCATCTCAAAGTTAGTGAGGGGTAAAAAATTGAAACTCTATGGAGGGAATTATAGATTTGATCTATTCATGAAAGATTTGGGTCCATACAAGTGCAAATTAGAGTCGCGAGTCTATAAATCAATACCATGCAACTACAAATTGCATATATTTCATTATAACTATGATAGCTTGAATGTCTTAGTACTTGCATAAGAATAAAGTTTACTAGAGTTATAAAAAATAGGCAAAAAAATATAATTCGTAGCTTTGTGTAACGTAGATAAAATAATGAATAAATAAAAATAGTTTAAATAAACCAACATCATTAAGAAATAAAAGTTGAATGTACTATTTTTCCGTAATAATACATAAATTTTATAACGATTTGAGTTCATTCTAACCTTTAAAGCTCTCATATGTTAATGTAAATGCTACCTAAACAATACCAATATTAGGTTTGATAATAAAGTCATAAGACTTTATCTACTTGGATCTAGGTTTAAGTCTCCAATATCACCACCTTCTTATGCTTTGTAACTCTCTCGCCCTCAATGTTATAAAAAAATATCACCACCTTCTTATGCTTTGTAACTCTCTCGCCCTCAATCTTATAAAAAAGAGTAATCTTAAAAAAATAATTATGAAATAATGAAATAAGTATCCTACACCGTGAAGGATCTAAAAAACAACTACTTCAAATAGGTGTGCTTTATATAAAAAGGTCAAAAATTTAACTCTCGTGATCTTTGGTCCTATACGTGAATATTAATATTTATTCAATCATATCCATCCACCACTTAGGTTTCTTCACGCACTTCCATCCCCAAAAAACTTACTTAACTTTGAACCAACATTATTTGTTTGTGTCTCTATCTTTCCCACCTCTAAAATGTATAATATCTCTATTAATATTAATATCTCTATTAATATTTCTTCACGCACTTCCATCCTCAAAAAACTTACTTAACTTTGAACCAACATTATTTGTTTGTGTCTCTATCTTTCCCACCTCTAAAATGTATAATATCTCTATTAATATTTGTTCCGTCATGTCTATCCACCTTTTAGGTTTCTTCAGGCATTTCTATCTTCAAGAAGCTTAATTAAATTTGAACTAATACTATTATTTGTTCCGTCATTTTCATTTAGGTTCTTCACCCACTTCTATTCAAAAACAAAGCTTAATTAAATTTGAACTATTACTATTTGTTTATATACGTGTCTTTAAAAAAAAAAAATTATATTTTTTCATCTTTATCAACGAATTTTTTACACCCACTTCTATTCAAAAAGGATTACTATTTGTTTATATATATCTTTAAAAAAAAATTCATATTTTTTCATCTTTAAGGTTAATATATCAACGATTTATTTGTTTATATATATGTATCTTTAAAAAAAATTCATATTTTTCATCTTTAAGGTTAATATATCAACTACTTTGTACGAGTTGGAACAACTTAATGATTAAGGTTTTAGACTCGTTTTTTGAAACCTAGGTTAAAACCATGATGTATTTAGAAGGAGTTGAAGCCTAGGTTAAAACCATGATGTATCTAGAAGGAGATAGATCTATTGATAGTGGTTGAGTGTTTGTCTGTTAGTTTCCCTGCTTTGATTTATAGAAGCTTGAGATTTTGTTGACTTTATCTTACTCAACCTGATTTGATTTATGGAAGGTTGAGATTTTGTTGACTTTATCTTACCCAATCAAGTTTGATTTATAAAAAGTTGAAATTTTGTTGACTTTTCCTCTTATCCAACCAACTAAAATTTATAATAACATCATCCAAATTCCATTCAATATATTACCCATTTTAAATAAAGGTGTTAATAATATTTCTATATAACCCAAAAAAAAACAAAACAAAAACTTAGATTTAAAACGATTAGTTAAACAACACGAAATAGAAAAACTTTTAGTCATACCACAGTATTGCTTCGGTTTAAAGCCTATTCCCACGCAAAAAGGGTCGAAACGAGGTTTTAAAAAGGGGAAAATGTTTAGCCAGCATTATTTATTTGGTGTCCGAGGCACGCGGCGGGCATTTTGGTCCCTGGATTTGAACTGGAAATCCTGCCCTGAAATGTGGTAAGGGGCGACTGCAGTTTCCAGTAACGTGGTGGAATAACACTGCGCCGGGCAGAGTTCGAATCGGACGGGTGCCGCTGGCCCGGTAGTTTGACGAAGAATACAGAGGATTTACCGGTGGCGCTGTCAGAAAATGCGATTTATACTCGTCGAAGTGAACGTTTACTTTTTACTTCATATTTTTTTTCTTCACAATTTACTTATGTGATAAGTAATGTGACGGTTTAGATGTTTTTACAATTAGTTTCTAATACATATAATTCATTTTTTGCTAGGTTTCGTGGTATACCGCCCTCTGAAATGTAAAGTGAGGTCATCTTTGGAAATATGGATGTTTGTGGTGTACATGACCTCGCTGAAGAATAAGTTATTGAATAGTTGAACATGAACATGTCGAAGATTTGAATGCTTATGAGAATGGATAACATACACATTTAGTATTTCACAAGTATAAGGTTCAAACTATTTTTAATAGTTGATAAGCGCAGGGTTTAAATAACATGGACTGCTTCCACCAAACTTAATCGGCTTTGTTATTGTTGACCCGGCCTAAAGGAGATTACCCATCGCTCGGGATTCGTAACGTTGTCGTTGGTCTGACGTGTACTCAAAAGATTTAGACCAGACTACTACCTTTGCAAACAGGCTGCCTAACTTAATTTGAAGAATGTTAATAAGATCTCTTTTATGATTTGAATTTAAGTTTTTAATTTCTTTTTCTTTTTAATTTGAATTTAGATTAATAAAATGAAACATCAATAATATACATTAAAGTACCGTACAAATTAATTCTTATTTTATTGTTGGAAATAAGTTCTCATGTTTGTTTATGATGGACAATGGTAAATAAATTTTCCTATTTTGTTCTTACACAAAAAAAACTTTAATGATATGTTATTGATATTAGGTCCCCTCTTACTATGCTTTTGAGAGTGTGGTCCCTAATTATATTACTAGTTGACTTGAACATAAATACATGTACTTTTCTTTTACGTTCGAATTTAAGCAAAATACATGTATTTTTCTTTTACATTCGAATTTAAGCAAAATATTAATGAAGTCTTACAAATACCACATGATTAATTAATATTTTAAATTGAATAGATTATGATCTAAAAACTTATTTCAAAAGTATTATATTAATTTGTGTTAAATGATTATATGAAATTGATTCAAATTTATTGATTATATAGTTATATTACTGTTTAATATGTTTCAGGGGGATAATGTAATGGTTCGAGTTTTGGTTTTTCTTGGGGAGGTTCAAGGTTCAAATTGCGGCGTGGACAAGTGTGTGAAGGGGTGGGTGTGTGGTGGTTGTGTGTTAAATTCCTTATTGATAAGCATAGCTCTCAGCTTTACGAGGGGTTATGGTTGGGAGGAGATTGCTCAACCCTATGCATTGGTCGTAGGGGTTTCTCACACTAACCAAATAAAAAAAAAAAAAAATATATATATATATATATATATATATATATATATATATATATATATATTATCGTTTAATATTATGTTTATTTACCCGGGTCTTGTAGGTGAGTTGGCAAGGAGAGGGCAATCCTCCAAGGGAGGTCCCAGGTTCGAATCTCCACCCTACCAAAAAGTTGAATTGGGTACCCAAAATCCAATTGATAATGTTGGTGCGGGCAAGGCTAGGTACGACTCCGGGTGACTTTGATGGTGTAGAACCCCTTGTTCGTGGTCTCTCATACCAAGGCGGTCCCGCAAGGGGTTTTTCGCTTTTAAAAAAAATATTATTTTTATTTATTTTTTGGTTATAAAAATTTATATTAAGGTATTCAATTAAAAGAGATACATTGTCTGTCTTTTCACGTAAACCAAATTTTAATCCAGGATTTAATAGATAATGTAATGCTACATTCTCTATCAATTGACCTACTCTAGTAACCCATGTGTAATAGAAACAATCTAATAAATTTATTTAAAAACTAAATACAACTAATGCTGCTACCATCAAGAGACATGATAAAAAGATCTTCCCTGATCTAGATTATCCACCATCTAGAAGGATAACCATAACAAGTTAGGTTGCCTTTGTCTAAAGCCCAATTGGCCATCGCATTTGCAACTTTGTTTTGTTCTCTCAAGATGATTATATTCCACAAATATTAAGCTTGCCTGCACCATCTAAATCTTCTCTATAATTCTCCTTAGTCTCCAATTAAGCTTCCTTTTCTCCCTTAGATTCTTAAGATGGTTGATCATGACTTGTGAGTTGGAATCTATCTAGACCTTCTTCCAACTTACCTTAACTCCCTCCGGGAGCCCTCTAAGGATACCACAACCCTCTGCTAGGTTGTTGGAAAGAATGTCAAGATTCTCTACAAAGATGAAAATATGAATTCCATTCGATTGTCTTTCTATCCCTCCTACACTAGATCTTTTGAGATTCCCCTGTGATGCGATCTTTTGAGATTCCCCTGTGATGCTCCATATGTGTTAACTTTTCTATAATCCTTTGGGGGAGACTACCACTTTTTCTTTCTAACTACTTTTGGTTGTTTTATGGTCGCCATTTGTTGGTTATCATCCTTAGGAGCAATTTTTAGTTTGGTCATGAACTGTTCCAATTGTTGATGGGGTTCCTACGGATACTTCAACATATGCTGGACTATCTCCCCTATGTTGGTTGTGGTTTTTTTCTAAATATAGTGGATTCCCATAGACTCTTGTTTGAATATGTGGTTGTTTCTTTCCTTCAATATGTTCCAAAGTAGGAGAGTAGTTCCTACCCATAATATCTACCTAACATATTGGTCTACTCCATCCTATGTAGTCCATTCTTTTCACATATGCTCTAGGGTGGTAAAGCCAGACCAGTTAATACCAAGTAAGGTAGCCATCATATTCCATAGCTTCGAGGCTATAAAACACTCAATAAATAAGTGGTAAAGCATTTCAAGATTCTCCCCACACATCTCACATATAAAAGGACCATGGTAGCCTCTTTTCATAACTTATTCCATTGTTGGAACCCTTTTATGTAGAAGAAGCCAAATGAAGAATCTCACCTTAGGCCATAACTTTTGATCCCATATTTGTTTGAACAAGTCTCAAATTGGGTTAGAAGTAATTTGACATAAAACTATATACCCACATGCTATTGTATAAGCCCCTGACTCATGTTGCCCTGTCCAAGGGAATCCTTCGCTTAAGACCATGAAAGTAATCTCATTTGAAGAGTTCGTTGGATATCCATCTTTAGCTTCTTTGGGATTTGAATTGGCCATTCAGGTTGTGGGGACCCAATTTCTTCCAACTTTTGAATTTTTGGTATGGTACCTATAACATTTTCCACCTTTATTCAATTTTCTCTATGTAGTTGCTCCATGATAGGTCTCCACTTTGGAAATTGAACCACCAAAGGTTGATGATTGCCATAAGAGTATGTCCAAAATTTTGTGTGTTGACCATTGTGAATTATGCAAAAAAGCTCCTCTATCATCTCCTCTCCTGTATTTACAACTGCTACGATGGGGGATCCTCTACTAGGGAGTTGGTGGTGAATAATGTTTGTCAAATTTTTATTTTTTGCTTATTTAGCTCATAGTTTTAGGCCCATAGTGCATTGGGGTTGTTCAACATCCTCCAATACAACTTAGTTGCTAATACCTTGTTCTTGACCATTAATCTGAATCCTATACCCCCATTAAGTTCATATGAGTTATATTACAATATAAAATTTGATACCAATAATATATTAATGTAAGCATGTGATTTTTTAAGAGTAAGTTTATGAATAAAACAATTTTTTTTTTTTTTTTTAAGTAATCTAAAAAAAAAGGTTAAAAGCAAATTATAATTTATGCAATTTTTGTTGAAAGTTTAGGTCAAAGACCCCTAATTGTCTAAGGCAAGTAATTTGTTTTGAAGTTTATTTTCATGTGTATGCCTTTAATGCAAAGCCATTTCTCCAAAGGAATCACATAATTTTATGTACTAATTTTTTTCTACCAAACAATCCAAAAGTTTATACCACCAATCCAAGGGCAAATAATCCATACTACTCAATAAGATTAAAGACATTCTCATATTCAAAGTATGAGTCATCTAATTTGAAAGAAAAATTAACGTTGTTAATCACAATGTCATAGTGGTGAAAGGAGAAAGCAATTGACAGATGACCATAAAACACCATGTAGGGATTGGTGGGCACTAATTGTTTAGCTTGTAAGTTATAAAGTAAAAATTTACTCATATAAACTTAGTCTAATAAGTTATCTTTCTTATTAGGTCCAAAACGTCCATTGTACCAATTGTATCATTCGAAGAGGTTTGGAGGGGTGCACCTAAAAAAAGGGTAAAAAATACTAAGATAATTATGATAGCATAACCAATTGGAGAATTCCTCATTGTTAAGGGATTTATTGCATTGTCAACTCTTATCTTTGAAATTGTGTACCATGTTCTAGTTATCAATTACAATCTACCTTATCGTTGGTAATGAAGAATTTATCCATTTCCAAAGAGTAATACATCTAGATTGCTCATAAGGAGCATATACATACTAGAAACCCATTGGTTGATTATTGTGCATTATAGTTGCCTAGATGCAATGGTTCCATGGGTTGTGGCCAGAACTGAATACTAATGCATCCATAGAATAAGCTAGTGCAAGAGTATCTCCATCCTTCCGAAGTTCATACTCAATGCAAAAGTTTTTACTTTGAGCAAAAATGTGAGACAAATAATGCTCTAACAACATGCCAATGTTTTTAACTTCTTGAAGAAATGAAACTTTTACTTTGTTATGTTTCAAGATCCTTTCCATGGATTTTTCATAAAAGTAAGATGAGACCTTGCACATTGGAATATAGGCAATCAAAATTCATGATGAACCAATTAGAGGGCCTACCCGACCCCTTAAAAAAAAACTTCAAAACTATTATTGAGATTAGCATTTCGTTAGAAAAACATATTATGACTAGTAGAGGAAAGGGGATCTGAAAAGGAGTATGGGGATTTAAGAGATTAGGGTAAAGGGGAGTTGGGGAGAATAAGAAAGGGTGTTCGATTTGTAGAAGAGAACTGAATTGAGTGAGACAATTCCTTAAACTAACAAGTGTTTGCCTCATGTGATGAGACATTCCATCTTGGTATTGTGTGAGGACCACCCTATTTTTTTTGCCATGTGTTACCCAATAGACATTTTAGTATAGGGGTGTAAAATTTCTTGCATGTATGGAGGATTGAGCTTCTTTTAACAAATTCTTTAGGATTTTCTCTTTATTAGTCTTATAACTCGAAGATTTCATTGTTTGCATGGGTTGAGGTTTTTTAGACACCATGCTATCTCTAATTTTGGTAGTTGTATCTTTCATTTGGTGTTTGTGAGCTATTTATTTGGTTAATCTCTAGTAACATGTCAAAGTTCTCTATAATAGAACTATGAATTAATAAGATTCAAGCAATTGATCGGCTATATGAGATAATAAAATTAGGTCATACAAGGTCAATGGTTGATGAGAGGAAACTAGAGGCATCCATAATTGTGTAGGCTTTACGATGCATCAAGAGACCAAAGACCTTTTCCTAACCCTTATTGCACCAAAGGACCTTTCCCAATTGGATGGTAATAGACTCAAAAAAGGTCAAAGAGTCAAATTAAGGGAAACTCTATCCATAAAATATAATGTATACATGAAGAGCCTTTAAGATGAAAATAAAGGGTCTAGGTTTGTAGATACACAATTTGACCAGCTATTATCCTTGTCTCATATTGAAGGGTGGTTTAGGCATGAAAAGAGTCACAAAATGTTATAGAAACATAATCCTTGCCTAGGCCTTTAATAACTTCAACTACCCAACCTTGATCCATTTCTTATATTAAATTGACATGCCTAATAACCTAAACTCAATAGAGATACCTCTAAGATTAAAAAAAAATGTTTCCCTCAATAATATTTTTGTAAATGTGTTGAAATCAACAAAAGCGAGAATGAAAGGGGTTTATCTCCTCTTTCATATGTTTTATTTTTAGGTTCATGCTTAGCGATAGTTAGGGCGTTGTTTTGTTCTCCCTCATTCATGTCCCATAATGGGTTAGGATTTTTGGTCCAACAACATTTTAAGAAGAGCAAGGGTAATGGTTAATTCTAGAATTAAGACTTTCATTTGTAATAAGGGGTTTTGCTCAACCATTTATGAGACTCAAGCAACTAGACAAAATGAGGGTTAGATATGGGGAGAGGGCAAGTAAGGGTTCAAAACTTGGTCGACCAACACATACCCTCTATACCTAACATAGCCAAATGACTGGTTATTCACAAAAAAAGAGAAATAAAATTTATCACCGTTAGATTAGATAATAGAGGTCCAAGATTGCTTCAAAGGAGTCATCTCAAGGTTAGTGAAGGACAAAAAGTTTAGACTCTATGGAAGGTATTGTATATTTGAACTATTCATAAAACAATTTGGTGCACGCAAGTGCAAATTAGAGTTATTAGTCCATAAATCATTGTCATGCAACTATAGATTTCATATCATTCATTATAACTATAACGTGTTGAATGTCTTAGTACTTGCTTAAGTTTAAGGTTATAACGTGTTGAATGTCTTAGTACTTGCTTAATTTTAAGGCTTATTAGATTTACTTAGTGAAGTGAAAGATATAATTTATAGCTTTGTGTAGTATAAATAAAATTATGAGTAAATAAAATAGCTCAAGTGCACCATCATCATTAGGAAATAAAAGTTGAAAGTATTATCTCCATATATTAAGAGGCGATGACTTATAAATTATGTAATGATTTGAATTCATTCTACATTTGAAGGTTTCATATGTCGATGTAAATACTACTAAATAATACCAATATTACTCAATGTTGGGTTGACGGTAAAAATTTATCTGCTTGGACCTAGGTTTAAGTCTTCAATACCACCATCTTTTGAGGCTTCCAAACTTTTCCATCCTTAAGGTTATAAAAAAGAGTTACCACTATTAAAAATATTTTTCAAATTATGAAATAGGTTTCTTGCACACTCAAGGATCTAAAAAAGAACACCTGCTTTAAATAAGTGTTTTTTAAAGTAATACTTCTTATACACATCCACCATGGAAATTGAACCCGGATCACATCATCGATAATGCAAGTGACATCCTTACCGGTAGACCACACTCACGAAAATACAAGTGTGTTTTTTATAAAGAGATCAAGAGTTTGAATTTCATGATCTTTAGTCATCTGTGTAAAAAAAATTACAAAATTTAATTAAATTTAAATCAATACTATTTATTTATTTTTATTTTTAGTTACATAGGAGAGTTGGCTACGGTCGCCACTATTTTAGTAATTGGCAGCGCAGGTTCAAATCATAGGGACTGCAACCACCAAACCTATCCATCTCGTTAATTGTTGACTCGATGTGAGATGGGGACCGCCAATCGCTCGGGGTTCATACCGTCGTCGTCGGTCAGACGCGCACTCAAAGGATTTAGAGCATACTACTTCCTTTGCAAACTGGCACCACCAAGATTTGAACCGAGATCTCTTCTCAATAATTACCCATCCAAACTAACACTTACCAATCCACCTAGCCCTTGAGACTTAAATCAATACTATTTATTGAGAAAATTTGTGATTAAATATTTTTGAATCTTTTCTATTTGCCTCCATTTTGCATTTGTTGTGCCACTAGCCCACACCTCACAACCATACAACAAAACCGGTGTAACAAGTAGGCCAAATAAGACCTTGGTGGTCTTCCAGTCCCACAACTCGGTATTCTTACACCTGTTTTTAAGTGCATATAGTGCTCTCCAACCACTTTGAGGTCTTTTCATCCTACATGTATTCCAATTATGTTTGTCATGAAAGTCTATGCCCAGGTACTTGTATTCTACTACTACCTCAAGTGGTTCTCCTGCAAACTAAAATTCGAGCTATTGCTTCTTCTTTTTGTCTGAAAAAATCATAATTTTTGTTTTGCTCTTGTTCACCTGCATCCCAACTTCCTCACAAAAGAGTTCTAGAGCTCGAAGGTGATCTTCTAGATCTTTGGTTGTTTTGGCCACAAGAATTACATCATCTACATACATGAGGAGTTTTACCACATATTTGGCTAAGTGTACACCCTCTCCCCCAAATTTGTTTATCCATTCTTCTAACTTATCAATGTACAACCCAAATAAGGTCGGAGATAGAGGACAACCTTGTTTGACACCTATATCACTACCAAAATATTCAAATAACCCTTCATGTGTTCTAATTTTAGCCTTTACATGCTCATATAGTCTGTGAACTGCTACCCTGTAGTGAATTGGAACCTCTAGCTCTTCCATTATGCTCCATAATTTTTTCCTTAGCACTGTGTCAAATGCCTTTTTGAAGACTACAAAACAACAAAAAGCCTTCTCTTTTTTGTCCCATATTTTTTCCACTATGTATCTGAGTGTGATACAGTGATCAATAGTTGAGTGCTTGGGCCTAAAACCCGCTTGCCTCTTTGATCTCTTTCCCTTTTCTTCTGCCCATATGCTGATCCTACGCTCTATCATACTCCCAAACAACTTTGCAAAGAGAGGGTTGATCATGATAGTTCAATAGTTTGAGGGATTATTTACATCTCCACTTTTAAACAAAGGAATGGTCACGCTAGTTGTCCACTCGGTAGGGAAACCATTTTGTATGACCTCATTGAAAATTTCTTTGATCTGCGGTGCTAGGATATCTACCCCCAATTTTATATGCTTTGCCTGAAGATTGTCTATGTCACGGGCTTTACCAATTGCTAACTTTTTTATCCCTTGAATAATGTCTTCATTTGTGAAAAGTTCTTTCTTGACAATGATAGTAGGGGGTGTCTCCTATCGGTTACTACGTTGATACAATTGTTTTGAATACTCCAACCACTGATTAATTGTTATGTTATTTTCAGTTTGCATCATTTTCACGCTTAGTTCCTTCCAAAATTTCTTTGGTTCATGCTTCCCTAAGTAAATCAATTCTTTCCTCCTTGTTCTAATGTATTCTTCTATTTTTGCCCTTACCAGTTTCTCTTATGCTTTTCTGTTTGCTCTTGTTTTACCCGTTGGTTCTTTTAGTAATCTTCGCATTATTTTGCAATCTTCATCGAACTATGAGTTGGTTGGGAAGCTATTCCTTTCTTTCTTTTTAGGTTTAGCTCTCTTGCATTTGTTTAGAGCTTCTTGGATAATGTGCATTAACCATTCACTCTTATCGTAATCTCTGCTCATCGTGAGGTAGTTCTTCCCTTTCCTGTAACTTGTTATTTAATACTGCTCTAAAATTTTATCGATTTTCATCTGTTAAGAGAATGTTTTCTCTTGGAAGGATATTTATTTTGATTGCCTTGCAAGTGTTTTTCCCTTGGTTTGTCTCCATGCATTCAAAGTTTCATAACAATTGGGTTGTGATTTGACTTAAATTCCGCTAGAGAATCTTCCACTTCTAGCTCCTCTATTTTTGGTATGTAATTTTGTGAGCATATTACATAGTCTATTACACTTTGTCCCTTATATGTTTTGCATTATACTTTCTTGAATTTTTCCATTTGTTCATCCCATTGCAAATAATCATATTGCGTGATAGCCCCATGCTCATCTTTTGAAGTCCTGGTCCACTGCTGATTTTTCTCTTATGACATCCAAAGAGGATTAATCTCAATATCTTCGCTACCTTCTAAATGTTAGCTTGCTTATTTGTTGTCCTTGCATTGAAATCACCAATTAATATAATTTCCCCCAACTTACTGTATATCGAAATATCTCTTTTTAGGGAGGAGTATGGGTCTTCTCTGTTAAGGTCATGTTTTTTATAGAATTTAGAATTCTTGGGAGCAAAATAACATGATGCTATGTTAATAATTGTCTTATTTTCTAGGATCTTTATCCAAATGTACTATTTGTTTTCATCTTGTTTTTCAATTTTAATGACCCTATCTCATTCCTCTTTTATTAAAATCATAATACCCCCATGTCCTTTGCCATTTTTTGCTGCTTTATTCCATATTGCTATTTTTTTGTATCCCACAAATTCTAGAGTCCTACATCCATTGTGTTCATGTGTTTCCGTCAGTATGATTATATCTTTGTCTCTAGCAATGGGCCCTAACCCGGGTCCTCTTCTCCAAGGGTAACCTTTACAGATCCAACTTACCATCGTAAGATGTTCCCGGGCGGATCATACTCCCTATTTGTTTTGGATTTGTTTAGATGTGATGTATGCCTTTCCATTTCTTAAGTATGCCCATTTCCCTTCATTCCTTGCTGCCCTCACCTTTTCCCATTCCTTATTTCTTTCTTCCTGCTGTAAAAATGTTAGGTCATCATCTAAATAGAATTGTGACCCTCTCAGCATGCCTCTGTTTTTTAGTAATTTTTTTTATCCTCGTAGCTCATCAATGTGACTCGAATATGTCTATCTCGCCTCCTCTCAGCTTGCCAATTCTGCTTGTTTTTTTTTATCTAACCTTTCCATTGTAATCGATCTGACAAGAAGTCCTTGGTTAAACGATTTGTGTCTTCCCTATCCCCATAATCTTTCAATCCTTTGATGATTATATTTGATAACTTTTCATGTCTTTCTTTCTCTTTTGTTTTTTGAATTTTTACTTGCTTCTTTATCAACTCTTTTTGCTGATTGACTGGTTCTTTTACTACTTGAGACCATGTCTTTGCCTTTTAAAAATATATTTATCAAAAATTGAAAAAGTTTAAATAAATACTTTTTAATTATTTTTTGCATTTTAAAATATAACCTAATGCACTTTGAAGCAAAAAGCTCAATTAAGTTTGAATTAGGTTCTTCCATCCTCAATTATTATAATTAATTAATTTTTCTTTAATATATATAAGAGAGTTGGTTACATTATACATTATTTTTTAGTAATTGTCAAATATAAGGTTCAAATTATATGGTTGTTCCTAAATGATTATAATTAATTTTTTTTTTTTTTGTATATATATAAGGGGAGTTGGTTACATTCACACTATATTTTTAGTAACTATTAAGTGTAGGGTTCAAATTACAGGGGTTGCTCCCACTAAGCTTATACCACCTCGTTATTGTTGACTCGACGTAAGGGGGACTATCGGTATCATAGGAGTTGCTCCCAAAAAGTTTATATCACCTTGTTATTGTTGATCCGACGTGAGGGAACCATCGATCGTTTGAGATTCGTATCATTGTCATTGACCCGACGTGCACTCAGAGAATTTACATCATACTACTACCTTTGCAAACAAACAAACATGCATGCCCACAAGGTTTGAACCTAGGTCTGTTCTTAGTAAGTGCTTGACGAGAGAGACAATTACTAATCCACCTAGCCTTTGGGGATTATTTTAATTAAATTTGAATCAACACTATTTATTCACGCACATGTTTGTGCTTTAAAAAAAAATCATACTCTTTGGTCCTTAAGGTTTTTAAAAAACTACTCTTAAAAATATTTATCGGATTTTAAAATAAATTTAAATTGTCTAAGGAGGGACAAAGTAATGGTTGTGGCTTTGCCTCTTCTTTGGAAGGTCCAAGGTTCCACAGTGTGGGCGAGTGTTTGAAGGGGTGGGTGTGTATGGGTGTATATAAAATAAATAAATTAATATTATTTATTTGTATATATTAAAACTTAACCTTGCTTGATGCACCATGATTTGACGTTGCCATTGAAGACAATACGACCAGTTATTAAAAAGAAAAAGTAATTATCGATTATTTTATGTATTAAAAAAACTTAACCAATGCACTTTAAAATGTTATTTTATTAATATTATTATTATTATTATTTTTGTTGTTGTATATAGGAGAGTTGGTTACAACCACTATTTTTAGTAACTCCAAAGCAGGGTTCAAACCATAGGGACAGCTCCCAACAAACCTATCAATCTCGTTAACGTTGACCTGACGTGAGATGAAGACCGTCGGTTATACAAGGTTCGTATCGTCGTTGTCGGTATGACGTGCACAGGTTGGGCACGCCCACGAAATTTGAACCTAAGTCTTCTCTTGGTAGGTGTCCAAAAACTTACAATCCACCTAACCTTCGTAAATAAAATATTATTAAAATTAACTTACTATTTAAAAAAAATGTATGATTATTTTTTACCAAGAGGCTAAATATACACATGAATCATAAGTCTAGTAAACCGAAAACTTTAATTTCGCGTAAAAAATTGTTACAATTAGTTAAACAGCACGAAAGAAAAACTTATGACTTTTAATCACTAGAAGGTTAAAATTAACGATGTGAGGTCAAAATTTACCAGCTTACAACTACATTTTAACAACTAAATCCGAAAAGTAAAAAATATACGACTGGAGGTTTACCAAGAACTTCTATAGGCAAGAAGCAAAATAGTATACCGATACAAGAATTGGTTGAATATAAATAAATACGAAACAAGATATCCTACAACTGTTAGATAATATATTTAAATTATTTTTTCTTATTTGTGAACGTGTACAATTATAAATAAATTTTTCCAAATTCCTATTAAAATAAAAACACGAAGAAAACTTCCCCTCCCCGATTAGGTGCAGTTTCCCACATGACTAGACATGTCGGGACGTCGACATTTATGACAAAAGTGGTCGGCTTTAAAGATAATAATTTGAAATCAGAACGCTACTACGAACGACAGCTATTCACATGAAAATACTGGCGTTTGCCAGGTCGGGAATCGCGTGGGCTACACAGCTTCAACGAGCAAGCGTGAGCTCAGGTTAAAAATAATGCAAAACTTTTAACACCATATTTCAATGAATGATTTAAAAAGGTTATAATAACTAAATTTAAAAAGAAACCCACCGTGTTGGAGAGGGTAGAGGAATCTTTCAAAGAAGATTTTTGGTTCGAATCTCCATTCTACCATTATGCTGTGCGGTCAGGGTCGGGCACGACTACTCCGGGATGATTTTGATGGTGTAAAACCTTGATCGTAGTTTCTCAGACAAGGCAACTTGACAAAAGGTTTTTCCTTAAGTTAAAAATAATTAAACAAAATAAAAAAAAATAAATTAAATTAAAATATTAAAATTGTAAAAATAAATATAAAAATATTTTTTAATTTATTTGGTGAATGCGACAATATAAATTTTATATGGCACATATGGTAATTTAATAGTAAAGATGTGAGAACTTGAAATAATAAGATTAAGTTTAAATATTTGACAATGGACTTTCAAAACTAAAGCCTAAAGTTTGAATCTTATGTTAGAGTAGGGTTCAAAGTTTAAATTTTTGATATTGGAACTCTAAAACGAAAGGTCAAAGTTTGAATCTTATTCTAGGGTAGGGTTGAATTCCATGTTTTGCTACGAAAATTCATTTTAGTGGTGATAGTGCATCCTTATCAAAAGTTATAGATAAAAAAAAATTAAAAAAAAATTATAATATTAAAAAATTATTGTTTTAGATCTACAAATTAAGAAGTGAAAAGTGAGGAGTTTCATAGGTAAACCTTATAATTTATCAAATGATATGGAGTTAACATTGTCCATGTGATTCAACTTAATTCTTAGCCAATAATATATAATTAATTATCAAATTGTTAATATCATGGGATTTTATAGCTATTTATTTATTTTTAATTATCTTTTATTATTACTAGTGTAGATTTTCAAAGGCCAACATTCTTGCCAAATAATATATAGATAATTATTATTGTAATAGTATGGTGTGGATCATTTTAATTTCATATAATTAGTTAAAATTATATATAAAAAATAGTTTATTATTTATTTTTAAAAATTATATGGGTTTGAAGTCGAATTTGCAAGTTTGTTTGATTTACATATGTAAATTTTGAAGAGTTTAGGAATGGGCCTGAGCTATTGATGATTTCATAGGAAGACATGCAACTCTTGGATAATAGTAATGATTGTGATATGTCCTTTTTAGAGCAAGGTCAAAAGAAGCCCCAACTCTTCGATCAGGGCTACGTGGGATGATAAAAAAATTTGGAAGGATAAACCTAAAGAAGAATCCCTTGGAAGCACATAAAAAGGCAACCAAGTGCATTCAAAAGAAAAGTAACAAAGCAAAATTAGTCCTAGGAGAAGATGTGAAAATAGGGGAAGTCATTGAACTCTCAAAGAAAATGCTTATCGGAGGTTCTATGGGTGTGCAATTTATGAAAAATCCTTGGAAGACTAGATGGCTAGGGAATGGATGGAAGTCTTAGGGTATGTGCCTAGTTTTTTACTTTTGGTAAGAGGGTGGTTGTCATTTCAGTTTAGGATTATGGAAGATGTGACAAATATTTTATTAGAGAAATAGTTTTGGGGGTCAGATTTGCTAATTCTTCAATTGTGGGACCATTGTTTTGACCCTAATACCACTCGAATACCTACTCACCTTGTATGAGTAAAGTTACTAGGGTTACCATTAGAATTTTGATCTATAGATATTTTTCAAGCCATAGGTACTTGCACTAGTTCTTTCTTGGAGGTGGACAAGAGGTATCAATCCTCATGCTTGAGGACAATGACCAAGATTCTTGTTGATGTGGACTAGAGAGACATATTGGTGGGGGAAATTATGTTGAAGTACAACAAAGGGACACATGTACAAACCCTTGACTACATTGGTGTGCCTTTTAGATGTATAGGTTGTCATAATTATGGGCATATTGCAAGGGACTATTCTCTTATTTTTTCAATGAAGATTTGGCGTTGTCAGAAAGACAGAGGGATATTTAAGGGTAAGAATGAGATGCAAATTTTTCTTCAGGCACATGACTTAAAAACTGATTATATTATCAAATCAATGCATAAGGAACACAAGCTCGAGAAATCAAGGGAAAAAACATAAGATGCAAAGAAGTTGGAGAATAAACTTTTTGTGCCAGATCAAGTGATGGATTCATAATAGTCTCAGATTGAAGCAAAGCTAGGAATATTAAAGAAAAATTTGGATGTCACGCTTTTGGATCCAAACACAACCTTTGAAAGTTAACTATTACCACATCTCATTTATCATATGGGATTACAGGTAATTCTATTTTGAGTCCCTCAACTAACCAATGACCAAATTTACCAGTCTATAAAATAAAGTCTCTCCTAGAAGAGGATAAGGGTGGAGTTGAGGGGCAAGAAGGACCCTCAAATTCTTCTTTCTTGAAGGAAGTAGATCCAAACCTTGGTTTAGACTCTAGTAAGTTTTTTAGTAATGCTTCACAAGTAAATCACTTTGAATTTACTAAGAATGTTGTCTTTGTGGTTTTTGAGGCATTGATTCAGTAGCCTTTACCTCTGTTTAAAATGACTATGTAATGGTGCTTCCTTCTATTTTTATCTTGCTTATCTTTTGGTTGAGTGTTTTACGTTCTTCCCTTGGATTTGAGAGTGAGACCCTTTCGGTGCTTTGTCTCGGGTCTTCCCCTGGTGAGATCCTCCTAGTTTGGTTTTCACTTTGGTATAGTAAGTCGTAGGTTTCTATGCACCATGGTTGCTTGGAGTGCTTTTTGTAGCCTTTAGGGAGTCCCTTATGTAAGTTGCTTGGAGTGCTTGATGTAGTCTTTGGGTGTGTACCTATTAGATTTATGTTTCTTATGTGGACACCATACATTTGGGGTAGCGACCAAGAGAAACCTAAGACAAATTATGTATTGCATGTTGTGTGTTATATTTCCCTTGTTTGTATTGCATTTGTTGCATAATGTTGGTCTTCATGCTTGGGTTATTCTTGAAATATTTTAGGCCCTTTTATTTTATGATTGAGGTTTGACTTCCTCCCTGAAAGTATTGCTGAGCTTGGTAAGGTGGATGGCTGTGAGCTTATATTTTTATTCATGCTTGGGAGATTGTCCTTTGCTGCATCTTTAAGTGCATTCAATATTATTATAATTAAGCAATTGTAAAACTTAGGCATTTTGAAACTTAGGGAATGAATTGAATAGAAGTAAGATTAGAAGAATCAATGGAACTTCTTATGGAAATTGGAACAAGAAATATTGTGTTGTTCATATTGTGTTCAAAAGAAAGGATAGAGTCTCATTTAAGAAGTCTTTTTAGAATTTATGTTGATGTTTCCTTTATGAAAATGCTAGTATTGTAAGGAAAGTTATGATCTTCTATCTTTGTCGATTTTTTGGAATTTGGTTAAAAAAGAGAGAGTAAAGCTTGGGTTTTAGAAGAAAAATAATTATAATGGTTTCTTGAGACTTGAGTAGGTAGGGAAACCATTATAAAGAGAAGTATGAGATTATCTCTTTGGTTGTTTAAAATGTATTGTGCATGTTGTTTGCAATTACATAAAGCATGTTAAGTAGAGAAGCATGAGATTCTCTCTTGTTTGTTTAAAATGTATTGTGCATGTTTGCTTGCAAATACATAGAAGCATGTTAAGTTGCATTGCATAAAAAAAACGTTGTCTTGATCCCTAAGCGTTCCTCAAGTTCGTGGAAAATTTCTTTCATGAAGAAGATCGTGAAAAGAGGGTGGTGTAGAGGCCACTTAGGTGGATTGAATTTGATGTACTTTGGAATGAAAGTTGTTATGTAAATGAGAGTTTGCTTTGTATTGCCTAAATGAAACTTACAACTCATTAAAAATAATGGCAGTTTTGTAAGTTGAAGAGAGTTTGAATATTGATCAAAAGCAAATGATGTTTTTGGAATATGATATTAATCTTTCCAAATGTTCCTATTATTTTTAGTAACTAAAAGTTATCGTGTGATCTAATTTTGATGGGATGTTTCATACAATCTTCAAGTGGATTGATAGCATTATGATTATTCAATTTTATTTCGAAAGAAATGATTCTTTTATATTTCTTTATAATAGCACTTAGACTAGTTTAATTATGGTTTTGGTAGTTCTATGTTGAAGCTTATGATTAATTTGAGATAAAATGTATTTATCTACTTCTCAAGTTCGACATGGTGCTATAGCTTAAGCATGTTAATTTCAATTGAAGCATTTATTTTTAGAGAGTTATTATTTATTGTTTAATACTATCTTGGGTTAGGGAAGGGGTTCTTGGGATGGACCTAGATCTTCCTTAGGATCATGAGTCAAAGAAATTAACCTAATATTGGGAGGAGTTGCGATGGTGCAATAACTAGGTAGAAGTGGGTCCTAGAAGGAGTTGTGAGAATGCAATAGCCAGATTCTTGTAATTTGATACACCTTGAACGATGAGGATCAAGTGTTCCTTAATTGTGAATTTTTAGGAATCACTCACAAGACAATAGTGGTGGTACCTTGAACGTGGAGGTTTGGGTGATCATGTTCATTATAGATGAGTGGTAATGGCCTTAGTTATCCCACATAGGTGTGGTAACTAAGCACTAAGGCTTACACTTGATTAACCTACCTAAATGGACTTAGTTTAAGGTTAAGGAATAAGAATTCTCTTTTAAGTGTTATGGAACTCAAAGGATAATCCCTATACTGTGATCACATTATCCTATATTGGTGAGGGTATAAGAAAGGTGGGGGACCACTTTGACATCCTTATAAACGATGAGTTTTAGTAAGGTGAACCCCAAAAAATATGGGATATTGGCCACTCTTGTCCAATGAGTGTCATCTGTAGCAACATTGAACTCAAATGTGGTGAAGCCTTGAGAATGTTGGAAAGAAATATATTGGGACTCTTGAGAACCTTCTTGTGCTTTTAAAAAAAAAATCTTGTTGGTTGGTAGTTTTGGGGTGTTATACTATGTGTGTACAACACTAGGATATTATTGGTAGATCTAGTAAGGTCTTCTCTAGGCTTTGGATTTTTTGTGGTTCATACCTTTAAT
Source organism: Wollemia nobilis (assembly GCA_028583015.1). Lineage (NCBI taxonomy): Eukaryota > Viridiplantae > Streptophyta > Pinopsida > Araucariales > Araucariaceae > Wollemia > Wollemia nobilis. The sequence goes on from JAQPPZ010017089.1 coordinate 9,570,545, forward strand.
AGACTATTACTCTTATTTTTATTTTCCCTCTTGTTTTTTTGTTGGTAGTCTGTTGGATGGTTTACTACTTCCTGTTTGTTGCTCTACACAACTAGGGTGGTGTAAGGGTGCTATTTAACTCTTCTAGCACAAATTCCTTCCTCCCATTGTGGAATTGTATCTCGAGGACTTATATCTTTGTTGTATCCTCCTCATCATCCAAAAGGTTGTCAATGGAGAGATTGTCAAACATATTGTTTGACACCACTACTTGATTCCTCATTATTGATTTCTTTTGGATATTATTTTTTTTGGGCACTTGGAACCATTCAGGATTTGTTTCCTCTCTTCCATGCTCTGGGATATTATGTGGATATAATATTTCTATATGACCATATTCATGACATATTCTGCAACGAAAAGGTATGTTCTCATAATCCACATCCTACTCTCATGTTTCCTTCCCAAACTGCAGAGTGATATTTTTTAGGAGGGGTTTGTTAAAATCTATTAAGACACATATTTGAGCATAAATAATTTTCTCAAATTTATATGTACTATCAACAACCATCATGAGTGTTCCTAGGGTATTCCCAATTGTTATAAAAACTATCAAATTCCAAAATTCTATTGGTAGGCTAAACAACCTCACCCAAATTGGTGTTGTGGATGGCATATCTTCCTCCGCTTTGAATTTAGTATGCCAAGGTTTCATAAAGAGACCTACCCTTCCAAAAACCATGTCCCCCCTTGGAATATTTATTTCCTATCTTCTTCAAAAGCAAAAATAACAAGAAAATAACCATTAGGGTATGCAAAGATTTGGAACTCACCTTTTGTTTGCCATTGTTTAGCAACTCACAATTTATATGCTAAAAGGATCGGTCTGAACCCCATAAATTGACATATCAACCCTCTCCTCTCCATGTCTTCTATTCCATTTTGAATGTCCTCCATATTCACCTTCATTATCGAGGAACCATCCGTTGCCTTTAAACACCCTATCACAATTTTCTTGGGATCCATATTAGGCATCCTCAAAGGTCTTCATGGTGCCCTCAAGTTATTGATCACATTTGGCTAGGGTCATTCCCCATAAAAGGCATCCATGGAATTCATTATTTTGGATAGCTCCCCTGAATCCTTCCACATATTGGCTATTGGTATAGTTGGCCCCTTTTGGTTGTTTTCGCTCAAAACAGTCTTGATCATGTTCTGGATCATATTAATTTTTCCTGCTTTAACTTCTCTAATCTAGTCTGCATTGTGAAATTTTTTATGGTTCTCTTCAACCCTTGTTCTTGTTTTCGTGGAAGACTATGATCTCTTATCTCTTTTTACACTGTGAATTGGAACTGCTTGTTACTTTTTACTCTTCTCTATGTGGCTTGTAAAAATTAGTTGTCTATTGTATTTTAAATCCATTGCATTCCCTCAAACTATGCCTTTTCCTTACTGTGATCATCCTCATCAAAAATTTCTTATTGGCCATTAGGGCCAATAGGCTTTGCCATATGTATTTTCTCTATAATTTTGTTTGAAACCTTTCAAAACCCTCGTTCTAGCTCTCTTGATTTATTAGAAATTACTCTTTAAAAGGGTGCAACATTAGGACTTCCCAAGAGGTCACCCATCCCAGTATTACTCTGGACCAAGCATGCTTAACTACAGAGTTCTGATGGGATCCGATGAACTAATATTGGCAGGATCACACCCTAACTATTATTTACTTTATAAGAAAGTCCAAGGCTTGCAAATAGATTGAATTTTCAAATGGAAGAGTCATTTTTGAGTCAATGGTTTACATTTTTATTATAGTCCATATACATATTTATTCTTGGCATACCAAAAACAATTTGCCTTGGAATGTTTTGGCAATGGACTTTGAATATTGGTGAGGGTTGCACTATAGAGGTAGGGTAATCAACAACAATTAATAGATTTTAAAAAAACTATTTGAATAATTTAAATAGTGTATATGGTCTACCAAATCTTTATAAAATGTATTCTCAATTTATTATGATAAGTTAAAAGATGATTGGATTCAAATAAGCTTGGTAAATGGATTGAGTATAAATGATAGGTTGATTTCCTCTTGTAGCAATTATGCTTATGTTTGAGTATGGTCTAACTTTATAACATTGGATGACCCTTTATAACCTAGAACCTATAGCATCCCATTAAAAGTATTTTTATTATATAATTTTTTCATAAAGTTTCTCTTAATAAGTTACAAAATACTTAAGAGTTACAACATGATTGGAAGAGGATGATCTTTTAGCCTATTAAATCTTAAAACCTACTAACCATTAGTATCTTCGCCTTAAAAGTCCTTTCATTTATTCTCTCATCTATCTTCATTACATCATCCCTAATTATATCCAACTTATAAATCTCATCTATCTTCATTACATCATCCCTAATTATATCCAACTTATAAATCCCCTTGACCATCCTATATAAGAAATATTGCTTGTGATTTATCTTGTGTTGCATATTTAAAAGATTTAATTTTAAATATCTCCAAGTTGTGCAGTGTGAAATATAAGACTAAAATTTAGATGTAAAGTTATAAGAATCAACACCAACATTAGCAATGGATGGGGAGAAGAATCAAGAAACAATGTTGATTTGATGACCTACACATTGGATATTAAATCAATGATATATTCTTACAGAAGCTGTATATTACGTATTGTATTAGTTTTTTATTATTTTGTTAAATTGATACCAACAAGATATACAAGGTGTATTTAGTTCATAATATGGGAGTTTTATTTACTTGCACAATTAATCAAATAATACTTGGTGGTACGATGATGCATAATAAATAACCATGTCAATCATGAAGAATACCACTCTTAAAATCGTTTGTAATTATTCCTCGTAGCTAATAGTCATGATGAATATCACTCTTCAAATGACTTGTAATTGTTTCTTATAGCTGGTAATCATGAGGAATACCACGCTTAAAATGGTTTATATTTGTTCCTTATAGTTGGTAATTATGAAGGATACCATTTTTTGTTGCAATTATTTGTAATTATTACTTGTAGTTAGTATAATCAAGAATACCCCTCTCTAAATGGATTGAAATTATTCCTTACAACTGGTAATCATGAAGAATGCTAATCTTCAAATGGATTGTAATTGTTCTTCAAAGTTGAGAATAAAGCCTTCAAATGAATTTTAATCATTATTTGTAGCTAGAAAACATGAAGAATCCCACCATTCAAATGACTTGTAATTATTCCTCATAGCTAGTAATAATGTAAAATATCATTTTTTCTCTTTAATGGGTTATATGGGCTTGAAGTGGGCTCCACTTATATTATATAATGAACACATAGTGGTATCATGTATCTCTTGGCAAGTTTTGAACATTGGTTTCCTCTTTGAATGTCGAGGAATTTAACCAGTTCAACTAATATCATTTGATTGGAGAATTTCACTCTTTAAATGAATTTTAAATATTATTTATAGTTGGTAATGATGAAGAATGTAACACTGTTCAAATGGCTTGTAATTCCACCTTAAGGATATTAACCATAAAGAATACCACTCTTCAAACGATCTATAATTGTTCATGTTGTAGCTACTAATTATTGGAAAAACACAATCTTCAGATGAGTTGTGATTATGGATGGATTACATATTGTAGGAATTTGAGTCCTTTTTGAGTCAACATATTACAAGTTAAAATAAACTTGTCATCATAGAAGCAATGCCATATGTTTTTGATGTTTAAAGCTAATCTCACATGCATTGTCTCCTCCTTTAAGTAAGGAAAATACTTAGACACCTATAATGTTACTCTATTAAAATTGAGAAACAAACTAAAAGAACCATGTTTAAGACATTATAAACCCTTGGTGTTTGAAAGTGGTATCTAAATTCACTATAATTTTTTTTGCTTATGAATACATATTATAAAGAAGAATAATTTTCAATTCCAATATTGGATGGGGAAAATAATAAAAAAGAAATGCGAGTTTGATGACCTACAAGCTAAAATTTAAACCAAAAAAAAATCATACATGTTACATTCTTATAAGACGAACACTGACTATACTATGTTACTATCATAATTCTATAGGTCTTAAGGATAATTGTCTAAAGTTTGCTTTTGATATTTTCAAATAGGTTATATATAATCATTTTTTAGTTAAAAATATTTGATCTTAATAGAAATGAAAAATATATTTTACACAATGACCTGCTACTCTTCTATTCAAGAGTATAGTGCATTCTTATCAAAAATAAAAATTTACTTAGGTTGCAGATTTCAAATATAAAAATATCAAGTGTTTGATGATATTGTTTAATTGTTTGACCCCACTCTCACCATCAAACCCATCCCCTTCATATTGAGAAAACTTATAGGATGTATAGATTTATAAAACGTGACCATATTATAAAATGTACAATGTGCTTGTGTTTTGTAAAATACTCACATATTTTATAAACCACATATGTATTTTATAGTACACAATACATGCATTTTTGCTGGCTTTGTGCTATGCTCAATAATTCAAACTAAAATACATGCATGCTTTTCTTCATAAAATACATACTTTGTTTTTGGCATATTCTGTTTTTGACCCCTATCTTTTAACTTTTGCTTTATTCAAGAGATTTTTTAATGGATGCACACTAATACTCTTGTTTTTTTTTATAAAATTAAATTAAAGTTAATATATTTATATATATTAACTCTAATGCTTACTAAGTTGTAAGGAGGCAACAAACTAGCTTTCTTTGTGGTAAATTTATCCTTGATAACCTTATCCTAGCTTGGGAGACCTTGGATTAGTTTGTACAATTTCTTACAAGCACCAATTTTTCTTTTTATAAGGTATATGGAAAAGTATTTAGTCCTTTATTCTATAAATGTTAAATTGGATTGGTTTTGACCTTAAAATGGTCAATTCAATATTTTTGTTGTTTGTTGATGCCTTTGCTAGCTTTGTCCTTAGTGGTGTCTTAAGTACCTCATTTTATCTTCAACATTCAATACGATAGGAATGTCCTTTGATTACATTTATTTATGTATTTATAATTTGCTGCTTTATGTTACCTCTTTTAAAGAGCTTATCAATGTGAGTTATAGAATTTTCCTTATCCAATAGAGATAGTATGATTGAATCTCATTTTGTAGATGACCATGTACTTTTTCTTGGCAATGAGGAATTTGATTTTGGATAACTTATAAATTTTAAAGGTTTTTTTGTTGGGGATAAAATCTCTTTAGAAAAGCATTGTTTATTCTAACCATGAGCGGTGATTTCCCCTAGATACCTACAACATGGAAGCAAAATTATTATAGTTAGATCACTATGCATTTAGGTATACATGTTAAGCTATATGTTTATCTTATTGATATGTATGATGGTTTCTCATGAAGTTTAAAAAGATGCTTGACAATTGAAAAATCAAGTATTTGAATTTGGTTCATACAATTCAAATTATAAGAAAGGTGTTCTAAGGTTCTCACGTGTCTTATTCATCATAATTTTTATTTTTTGTTTCACTAAGTTGGTAAGAAGATTACTTTGGAGTAAATAGATAAGTCCAACTCCATTTCTTAATTTTTTTTGGAATCATTGTATTCAACCATAATCAAGAGGGGAACTTGTTCTTATATACCTACGAACTCAAAACATTTATTTTTTGTCTAAATAAGTTATTAGAGCCTTTTAGGAGATAAGCCTTGGAAGTAATTTTTTGGTTTTATATTGAGAAAATAATTCCTCTAGGAGGTACGAAATGTATATATGTTCAATATAAATTGCTTAATGCTAATTATTTTGAAATTAAGGCTTCCACTCCTTTTTCAAGGTAGAGTTTATTTTTGACAAATGTTTTCTAAAAAAATTTTACAAGGTGTTAAATCATTTTAATAGGAACTTAATTTCACCTCTACTTTCATTTGGTAGAATACGTTGGTTATTCTAGACTATAAGCCATTAAACCCTTTTTGCTAGTTTCAAACCCAAATTATTTTTTAAACCAAGGTTTTTTTTTTTTTGTTAAGTAGCGTTTGTATTTACAGTGGGTTTTAACTAGGATCCCAAAACTTGATTACATAAGAGTTGGTAATAACATGCCGAGAATAAGCCATTACAACAAAATTATGGGCCCAAGACACCAATACCCTAAAAATGAAAAACAAACAGAAATCCCGCCCAGCGGGAATAGGTAAATTTGAACAATCCCGCCCAGTGGGAAACCACCAATTTTGAAGGAAGGTAAGTTTGAAGATCCCGCCTAGTGAGGAGCAGCTGAAAACCGCCATCATGTAAATCCTGCCCAGCAGGAAGCAGCAAAAAACCATTATAATAAAACTCCCGCCTAGCGGGAAGCAGTAGAAAAACCACCAAAGAGTGAATCCCGCCCAGCGGGAAGCAGCATAAATCCATCCCAATGTAGATCCCGCCTAGCGAAAAGCAGCAAAAACCTCTACCAAGTGAATCTCGCCTCCCGAGAAAACCAACAGGAAATGAGAAAAACCCGCCCAACGGAAACCCCGCAGTTTTGGAGAATCTCGCCCCGCGGGAAACCATCTCGCCCAACGAGAAACCATCTTGCCCAGAAAAAAGGGGAAATCCCGCCCAGTAGGAAGTAGCTAAAAACTAGCAAAGAGGAGATCCCGCCCATCGGGAAGCAACCAGAAAGCACCACCAAGAGAATCCCGCCTCCAGGATAACCAGCAGGAAAAGACAACAGGTTAAGGGACCAGGGATACAAGGACTGGGGATCCTAGGCGGGAAGAGGTAACAACCACAAATATGGGATCCCTGGGAGCCTAGGTTGGGGGATCCAGGGTCTACATGCATAGATCAGATCCCCCAAGATTTGAAAAATGTAGCAGAACCCAGAGAACCCCAACAGTAGGGGCCAAGAATCCCATCATTGCATAGGAGAAACTTCAGGGAACTGGGGCTGAGGCTGGGAACAACCCAGGCAGAGAAAAAGCCCCCTCCAAGGCCAAACAAATGCCCAGGGTGTCCACCAGGGAGCAGAACCAGCACGAAGAAGCCTCCAAGCGGGAAATCGAAGAGGGCCCTCCCCACAGGGATAAGACCAACAACAGCCACAGGATCCCAGAGAGGATTCACTAGCAAAAAGGGGAAAGAGGCCCCCCCAGACCACCCCCAAAGCAGTAAGGACCTCAAAGGAAACCCCAAGAAGCCGTCAAAAACCCAACCAATCACCCCCACCACCTAGAGAACCGCAAGGAACCAGATCCACGCCAAAAACCTGCAGAAAACCCTAGGGGGAAGCCTGAGGGAAAAAAAGGGAAGGGATCCCAAAAACAACAAGGAACCCTGGGAAGCACTAGGCCAAAAACTCAAACAAGGGAACCTTGACCGACTGGGAGAGGTGCAGAAAGAGGAGAAGGATCTCCCTCAAGGAGATCATCTGCAACAAACAACCCAGGGAGGGATGACTTGGGAAGAGCCAGGGACTGGATAGGAACCGAGGGAGGGGGAGCAGGGAAGGGATCGAGACCCTCCCCTCTCTACTTTTTTCCCTCCGCCAAAATAATATTGTTTCTTACCTTTTAAACCAAGGTTTTGATTGTTTAAGGATCTTTGGATATGCTTTTGTAAGGATGAAGACCATAACCAATTCTTCATAGATAGTCTTCATTAAAGGAAACTCATAAGAATATTGCCAAACATTTTCAAAATCCATTTGTTTAAGATTAATGATATTTCTATTTTAAATGTGTTTTTAGAACTTCTTAAATCATGGGTGTTAGGTTTCAAGAGTTTATTGTATGCTAGTAAACCTATCAACGAGAGCATTTATGTAAATATATAAGTATGTAACTACAATAAGAAATAAATAAGTTTTAAGTTTTTACATTCTAATACTTACAACTCCATAAACTTTTATTACAAATTAATATGATTTGACTTTATTTTGAGGCCTTTCAGTCACCATATTAATAGTAACTGATAATAAATTTTGTTACAATGATATGTTTTTATCAAATATTTTTTAATAATAATTTTTTTTTTTAATTACATTTTTCTATTTTGCAAACTACATATTCTTTCTAACAATTTCAAAACTAAAATCACGCCTAAAATTATTGTTAAAAAAGGTTGACTATGCATGTCTTTAAACAGACATTTAAAATAACTAGCAATAAATAAGTTATAGAAATCCTTAACGAAGAGAAACTATTTACATTATTGATTGTATCATGAAAGTTTTTTCACATATATTTTGAGTATGTGAAAGCAGAGAGGAGGTATTAATGTAAGTTTTTCAAATATATTTTGAATATGTGAAAGCAGAGGTATTAATGTGAAAGCAGAAGTGATTTTTAATAGTTTTGAAATGTTTAATTTTTAATTATCCGCAAGTAATTATATGTATATGTTTTATAAACCTCCAGGTCTTCCAGATTTAAGACAATAGGTCATGTCATTACTTTGACCAAAAAAAAAAGCTAATTTCAGTATGGTATTAAATTTATCTTGTACGGCAGAAGTAAAACGTAAAAGGATAACATTTAAAATTGTCAAAGATTAATGCAAACACAAATAACAGGATTAATTAGTTTTGATCGATTGATTTGAACAAGCTTGCAACGATGACTCACCTCATGTCGACAGCTTGAATTTCGAGACACCTTCTGCAACCAACTTTTCTTTCGGGGCATCTTCCACACAAGCCTACGCCACCACTCTTTTACTCCCCGTTGCTTAACAACGTAATCTACTCTGGCCCCTTCTTCACGCAAATGAATTGCTGATCTCTTTTACAGGATTGGAGAAACTGTACATCCATTTCTCATCCTTCTCTGAATTCTTGCTCAAGACCGCCTGAAACAAACATATAACCCTGTCAGCCACAGTCACAGCTAGGCGACAATTACTACACCCGTAATGAGTGACGACAGCAATATAACGGGCCCACAATTTTTTTTTTCTATGTAACGTAGCTAGGCAAAATAAATGTGCTAGAACGTCTATAGAATATACCGCCAAGGAAAATCTTCGATTCCATTGCCTATTTCTTGTCTGAGTCGTGGGGACTGCATATTCCTCCCATTAAGTCCTTTTGAATTTAACAAAAAAAAATAAAATAAAAAAGAAAGTCCCTTTCCAAAACCTTCGACCTCTACAACTGGTGGCGACGGGCAAGGATTCTCGTGCGCTTGCCGTGTAAAGCTGCATTTCTTCCGAGTTACGAAAAACGACTTGGAAACAACTGAGACTCTGTTTTGTTTGTCTCGATTAGAATAAGTCAGTCGGCTAGTCGGCGGTGGAGATGTTTGTCGCCTTCGGTGACTTAGAAAGTTGGCCAGTCAAAGTTAGTCTGCAATTAACTTTTCTTTACATAAATTTTCTCAATGTCATATTTTAGAGTATATGTAGTTCTTCTCGAGAGAGGTATATTTTGCAATCTTTATTGTAAATAGCTTAAAGAGTAGAATACTCAACATCGTATAAATTTTTTACTAATGTAAATTATGATCGTAATAGATATATATATTTCTTTATTATATAATTTAATATATTATAAAATATTTTAATTTTAGATATTAAAAACATTTTATTTACTATTTTCTATTTAAATTATAAGTTATTTAATAAATAATTTTTAATTTATAAATTTTAAAATATATTTTCCCAATGACCTCTACAAAGACTAGATGACACGAATAGACATATTGGAGATGCCATGAAAGAACCGCTTATAATTCTTAATAGGATTTTTAAAGAATATATATAGACTTTTGTCTTAGACCGCATTAATTACGTGGAATTGATTTTTTTCGTCTAAACATAATGTAAGAAAGGAAATTATTGTTTACATAATGTAAGAAAGGAAATTATTGTTTAATTTACACAAAAATATAGAAGGAAAATCAAATTTGAACATTCCAATTTAAAGAAAAGAAGAGAAGTAGGTGTAGAAGATAGATATTATTTATAAGTTTGTTTAGTTAGTTGAATAAAGATAAAATTAATAAATTTTTTGCTTTTCAGAAAATTAAGTAATTTAGCTACTACCAATCAGTTTATTTTTTATGAACTAAAAATATTAGAATAAAACACAGATTTTTATGAGAGGTTTCAATTTTTCACACAATCAGGTTTGAATTGGAGTTTTCAAGTAAAAACAACTTATGCCTAAAGATTTACCATTGTGATATTTTATTGGAATAAAAAAATGTTAAGAAAAACATAAATTTTTAAAAAAGTTCATAATAAAATTTTAAATTAAAAATATGAATTTTTATAAAAGATCCCATCCCCTTTCAATTTAAACTTAAATTCTTAAATAAAAATTCAAAAAATATTACTGCAATATCTTTTACAAAGCTAAATTACTCAAGATTGCTACAGCTAAAATTTCCACCCACTCTACTGCTAAAATTTCCGCTCATTTTCTGCAACGAACTCTTTAAATCTATCTTCCATGCAAGTTACGTTAAAGCTCTTATGAATTTCCTCCTTTCTGTCTTGGCACGGTAAATTTACGGACTGTATCTCTTTGGCTGTCTCGTGAGAAACAAAAGTTATGCATTAATCCCCACTCCTGTAAAATGCATACTTCTGGTTACTTTACAAATCGGAAATTTTTCGTTCTCGTTCGTCCTCTTAAATTGCCTGTCCGCCTCGAAGATAGATATAACTCTCAGCCACATGAAAGCCTATAGATAGTGTGTGACTCACAACCTCAATTTAGCGGCCAAAATTGCAGAAAATCAACATTTACTCTGGATCCTCCAGAGACAAAAGATAATGTGTAAATACCGCGACTCCGTCGTTGGAAGGTAAGCTTCGACGATCAACGAATTTAAATAATGGAAGTGGCAAAATGTTTTTAGATACTAAATATTAAGAAGAAAATTCATGTAAATGTGGCCTTCACGGCTTCGACAGAGGACGCTTGAGCTCAATTTTAAAAGTAAACATCTGAAGACCCGTAATGAATCCGAGATCGACAGACAGAAATTTAGCCCCAATCTTTGCAATTTACGCAAATATGACTTTCAATAGAAGGAATCGACAGAAATAAAGCTCGCAGTTGGAGCAGAAGGGGAAAACAATACTTACCAAAATCGCAATTGGACCCCCACCCGCACAAAGTTGGCCCTGCGTTTGCCGATATTTTTTTCGATCTCACGACTAAATGCTTCCCAACTGTTATTAAAACTATCTTGACTCTGGTATTACTTCAGTTTAAAGACTATTCGTTCGCAAGAAGGCTCCAAATGAGGCATGCGGGGCGATTTTCTTCTATTTATTTCCCAAACATCCTGCCGGACTAGAGTTCGCCGTGGTGGGGGCAGCTGGAACGAATGGAATGGGACCATGTCAGCCGGGGATCGAATACGGCGGGTTGCCTAATTTGACGAGGAATTCATAGACTTAACGGCAGCCCGGTTGTTTTTAAAAATTCAACTAAACCCGATCTTTATGGTATTAAGACATTCCATCAACAAGCACCCAGAGTTACTATAATTATTTTATATTATTCCTTTTGCTGTAATTATTTTTATTTTTATTTATTTTTCATACAATTTAAGGTATTTTGAATTTAAATATTTAAACTTAAGGAGAGAGCAAAATCAAACCAATGTGTTCCAAATAAATTAATTTATTGTCTTATAGGAGACAGCGCAACAACCAATAGGGTTGTGGTTCTTTTTGGGGAGGTCCAAGGTTCAAACCAAGGTGTAAGGGGTAGATGTGTGTTAAATTCCCTATTGATAAGCATAACTTTCAACTTTATAGAGATCATGGTTGGGAGGAGACTGTCCATCTCACACTAACCATATAATTTTTTTTAATTTAATTTATTAATTTTTATTCAAAATTAAATTTAATGGTGCATATTTTTAAATATAAATCACTAAATTATTATTATCTTCATACATAGAAGAATATTCTAACACTTGGTAGCTACCTTTCCTTTTTAATAATTAGTGAGATTGTCAAGTTGCTTTTCCTACAACAAATCATGGTGCTACCATTATAACCCTTATCTGGCCTTGGTAGGTCAAGTTGCTTTGCCACTAACATAATGTCAAATGATAACCCCTATCTCGCCTTGGTAAACACGATCCAAGTGAGGAAACTCCCCGTGGCTTGCAGTTGGTAAGGCCATCATCAAGCTAGCGCACACTTAGTGAACTCCACATCAAATCATGGTGCTACCATTATAACCCCTATCTCGCCTTGGAAAACACGACCTTGGCTTGCGGTTGGTGCGACTATCATCAAGCTGATACACATTTAATAGACTTAGGTCAAACTATTACCTTTACCTAGAATGAGCATGCCTTGAAGTTTGAACCTAGGTCTCCTCTGAGTAAATACTCAATATCTTGCTAGCCCTCGCAAACATAAACCATTAAATTAATAAATCAAGTGAAGTTATCTTAACCATTGTCCTTTGTCCATTGGAACAGGTGGAGGAAGATATTTGTTTCCTCTACGTTTCGTGCGCTATTGGCCGCCTTCGAAATGTATAGGGGTCATCTTTGAAAACATGGATCTTTGGCTCCATATGACCCATTGAAAATTACATCTAATAATTAAAAGTAATTGGAGATTTCTATTTGCTTGACTTTGTAGCGTTTTCGGTGTTTCTCGTCACCGGTTAGAATTCTCAAATGGCGCTCCCTGTTTGATTTGGACTCAACTAAATACGAGGACAGCTGGCTCCATATCACTTTGAACTTTGTCAAACTTATGAAGTTCTTTTTTTTTATAGGAGTAGGATTTATAAGATGTTTGCTTGAGCAAGAATCGTTGAGTAGGATATGATAGTCTAAGAATTTGTTTTGGTAAGTAAAGTTCTATATATTATATACTATGACATATTATTTATAATTTTAGAATAAAAATTAAAATATAGAACAATGAAGAGGTTTTACCAATTATATATGCTTATTTTTAATATTTTAGTTAGAGTAGATATATTTTATAATATAATTCATTAATTAAATTTTAAGAAAAATATTTTTGATTTAAAATTAATAAGGATTGATTAATAATTTAAGAATTGCCTTTTACAAGTAATTTATAGTAGGATATGTTATTATAATAGCGAAAGAAATTACTTTTAATTTTAAGAAATATACTTACAACAAATCCAATTTAAAAAGAGTATCAAGGGCATCAAGACTTTGTAGAAGACCTATTTCATTACAATTGTTTCATCGATCTGGTCAAAATAAGGAGCATCTTTACCAATACTTTTTAAAATTGCTCAAAGGCTATATTTAGGGTTTCTCTTTTGTTCCTAGTATATGAATGGACCCCTTACTTCTAATGCTTAGTTATGAATCAATGAACATTGATAGTGCACTAATTTGTCTAAGGATTTGTGCCTGTGCATAAGGACATGCCAACCCAAAAATCCCACTACTCACCATAATATCCCTACATGTATCAATAACTTTGACCCGTGTGTCCTTTCTTCTTTAGGTGCCATGGCTACTCCTCCCATCCCTCCCACTCCAATTGGCAATACTCGACAACCAAATAGGCATGCAAACAACCCTAGTTTCAATCCAATGATGTTTGGATCCTTCCTATACTAAGCATTCCTTAGAGCACAAGTTCTAACACGTCTTTGTATAATAGACACAGGGCACGTTGTAGAAATCAAATTCAAGGTGTTACTAGTATCATGACACTGACATCTACTTGTAGTTCTTGTGTGGGCATAAACCTCTAAGTTCCCATAACAATCACATGGATTCATCTACTACTAGCACACTCTTTTAGGTATGGATGGACTTAACTTAGGTTATGTTATTGATCTTGATCCCTCTATAGGAGGTGTTAGTTTACTTACGTGGCCCAAAAGTACTCCCATTTTGTACATCAATATTTTAACCTTTGAGTGCACAAATATATGTGGATGGATATCTAAGATGGATAGTTGTCTACTCATGTGCTTGAAGCAGGTCATGTCACATTGAATTCTACCAAGAGTAGAATCCATGCTCATTAGTGGTTGTTATGTGAGCTCCATTGACATAGACACTCTCTTTTGTGGCAAAAGTTCAAAGTGATATTCCTTCATAAGTTTGACAAAGGCTCTTTTACCTCGTATGTGGTCTGCTTGAAATAAACCAAGCAAACATGATTAGTTAAGGATTATTATATGGAGCTCATGAGACTACTCACCTATACCTATCAATTAGATCTAGTAGTGGTATTAGAAATTTTCCATGGCCTTAAGGATGACATCATGTGAGAGGTTGATATGTGTGATCCATACACCATCGAGGAGGCTGAATGTGTGACTTGAACAATAACAAAAAACTCTAGTTATCCTGTTAACAATCTTGAAATGATTTCAACTCTTAGTAACCTTACTTAAATAACCACAATGATAAGTTTCCAAAAGATTATTTTGTTACAAATATCGTTTTCACCTTCCCCAAGATCAAGCTTGTGAAGAACGATGTAACTTCCTAGTGAAAGTTGAGGAAGTAATGATGTCAAAGAATGAAGATTAAGATTCTTAGTAGTAGAAGTCACCAACCAAAGCAATAATTGAGCATGAGGTTGATACCATGACTCTCTCCATATTTGCTCTAATGGCACTCCAAGCTCACCATACTATTAAGATTCAAGACTTCATCAAGCATTAGTGCATCTATATGTTGATCAATTTAGGTAGCACAAATGACTAAGACCGTACCTATGTGCTTGTGACTATGTCTATGTGCTTAGGACTATGTGACTGTGATTAAGACTAAGTGTAAGACTGAGCCTATGACTATGACTTTGACTATGCCTATGCCTATGTGACTGATTAGAAATGTGCTTATGAATATACCTATGACTGTGTCTATGGGCTTGTGCTTTTGTGCTCGTGTTGATGTGCTTGTGTGTCTATGCTTATGTGACTGTGACTGTGCCTATGTGCCAATGTGCTTGTGTCTATGACTGAGACTATGACTATATCTATATGCTTGGGACTATGTGATTGTGATTGAGCCTATGGGGAAGATGTGATATTATGAACATCCCCAAACTAAATTAATTAATTGAATGAGAATTTTGATTGATTGGTTGATTGAGTTGTGCATGCAAGGTAAAGGGCACAACCTTTTGAACCTGGTGATTGATTGGATTTGAGATGTGAATGCGAGGTAAAGGGCACAACCTTTGACAAAATGGCACAACCTTTTGAACCAAGCAATTGATTTTATGTTTTAGGATAACAATAGAGATGATATTTTTGGTTGAGGCTTAAGAGGCCTCCATTTTGTAATCATTTTATTTTCATTCATCATATTGTTTTTAGAGTGAGATATGAGGATGAGGTATGTGGATGGATATGTGGTGAGTGAATTGATTGGTGTGTGATAGAGATATGGTTATGAGTGGATGGTAGTCATGATATAATTGATGTATGGATGGTGTTATGTATGTAGATTTTGGTGTTTGAGAAATGAATGTGGTTGGATAGATATGACATGTTAAATGATCGGGTTTTGATATGTGATATGGTGGATGATGATGTGATTAATTATGCATGATGAATGTGTGAGATGATAGAAGTAGGCATGGATAGTGATATATGAAAGCAAGTGTGATAGATATGATAAGATAAATACATGTATGCAAGTTTGATCATTGTTCAAAAAAATGCATAAACATGTATCAATATGCATGACTTTAATTGTTTAATCAAGGGTGTCAACACAATAATACTGACCTAACTATGAGACAAATGATAACATGGGATGCAAAATATGGACAAAATGAATAACAAAGCAAAATGAGAATGATACCACTTGTCAATTGGTGCATCCTAGGGATGAATAATATAAATGTGCTTTCAAGAAGCTCAAACATCCTAGTGACCTCAATCAAACTGATCTACTAATCAAGCAAGCCCTCAACGAGACTAAGACTACCATAGGGAGTCAGGTTTCTCAAGGAGTAATAGTGTGTGTAGTGAATGTTCATTATCGATTTTGAGCAATGTTGGATGAATAATTTGTAGCTTACGCCAATAAGCTAGCTCACCCACGAGCATACATAGGCATGTATAAAATAAGACCACTAATGTGATAGACATATCACCATGCGAAGGGCTTACTCCATTACCATTCAAACATCTATAGCCCTGGTGGAGATAACCCTATAATCCTTTGACATTGCTCCACTACCATACATGCATCTATAGCCCTAATGGAGATGTCTTACATGGTTTGGGATCCATGATGAATGATAAAACTAATTTTTCACTATGACTTGTGTCATTTTTCTTCTTGCTTTATTTTTTTTGCATAGTGGATCCTAAGGCTCAGATTATGCATGATAGGGTGAGTAGGGGAAACCGTTTGCTTTATGGTGATAGCGACTCAATAGTTTTTCTTTCCTAGGCACAAAATGTAATTAACGTATGATACATGTACATGGTCTAAAAGAAAACCCAAGTTAACCAAAAATTATAGATAGCCCTCAAGGAGTGAGTGACATTCAATAAAGGTTGATTGAGATACCAGGTATGGCTAAGTGACTGAAAGAACCTAGAGATTCTTTGAACTAGAGACTTCGAAGGAGATAAGGTGTCATATGAGTGGTATGATGGGATATGATGATAATGTAAGGTAAATGTGTATGAAAGTGAATGACATGTGAAAGGGGAGGATAAATATGATCATGAAGATACCCTTGAGTAAGGAAATAAAGCCAAGCATAATGGCACAAACAAAAATGATCCAAACAATGATCAAAATTGCTTTGCGATAAAAAATTAAATTGCACAAAGATGAGATGAAGTGACTATGAGACAAGAAGATGGAGAAGGAAAAATAATAAACAAGAAGAATATAGAAATAGGATAAACTAGAGGGTGAACCCCCTAGTCAAAATTTGTTTTGAAAGGTGAATGAGTCCCCCAAGCTAGAGGAGGAAAGAGTGGGAAGGGTGAAATTGATGAGTGATGGGATGATAATGTGGTCGATAATGGGTGCAAAGTGGATTGATTGGACACTTGAGAAGGTGACATAAGATCATCTCAAATTATAATCAATGTAGGATGTCCCAATGATGGAAGTAGCAAAAATATTTGAACCTTACCATTGACAACTTGTTGAGCATATTAAAGTTAGAAAATAAGCCAAGCATATGGTAGGTGTCCTCACGATCACCACTTTGTATACATGGAAAATACACCATTGCAATAAAACTAAACTATTGTATTATATTGAAAAGAGTCTTTTTTAATACGAATAAATCCTTTGTAGGGTGTTTTTACAAAAGAAATGTGTCAAAATAAGGGAGTGATCTCTTTTACAAAACAAAGATGGTGCTTTCATTTTCCATGCCACAAGCAAAGTTTGGTGGGTTTGTAGTGACCATCGCTTTGAATTTATTTGAGCCCTTTGAATAACCTACACACAAGAAACCACACAATTGATTAGTAGCACCTTCCCACAAACTAAAAATAACAATAACAAATTGAAAACTAAAATGTGCATACTTGAGGCTATGTAAATTTTGGCAACATCTAGCCAATGGGTCTCTATGAAAATGATGAAAATGGAGGGGTACTTATAGAACTTTGATGAGGGAAGAGGGAATGACATGGAGGTGAGGTGGAGGTGACTTGGTACCAAGTGCAATGGGGGAAATCCAAGGTAAATATTGGGGAGGATGTAGAGGAATGTGCATCCTCCATATTTATTAGCCTTGGATGGGGTGAATCCTCACCCACATAAATGCCATGAATTGACCTAGGAGGATGTGGAATCTGCATATATAGGGACATGTGTGGCTTGGAGGGTGTGGCCATAATTTAAAATTTACAAAAAATGTCAAGATGGATGGGAAGGACCAACCAATTAATTGTGCCAATTAAATTTGCTTTGACTTGGGGCTTTTTGTGCAATTTTTAATTCATCCAATTTGGAGGGTAAAATTTTGGGGAAAAAGGTGGATTAAATGAGGGGAATCCCAAGGAGATTTGGGTAGACCTAGGGATTTGATTAGGATTTTTAAATTAGAGTGCATATCTCCTAGGTATTTGGTGTTGGTTGTGGAGCTTGATTCACTCTCTAATTTAGAGGCTTTGTTTTCAATTGCACTTAGACCCACTCCATGAAGGGGGAGTGTAGGGAGGGCAATACCCTCCTACTTGTATCGTCGCCCCCTGGCAGGGGTTTCGGGGGTAATGCCCTTGAAGCCAAAAATTGATATTTTTTCTCTATGTAAATTTGAACCATTTATTATTATGTTACAGATCAGACGATGGATTTTAGGCAAGATTTTTTGCCCTAAAATTGTAATGCATTTTTTTATATATGGATGATATATGGTGGTTGAATGTATTGTAATGCATGCGTGCATATTGTAAGATACGACGATAGAGCGAAGAGGAAATTACAGTGGATCTGTTGTAGGTTGTATCCCTTCATGGTTTTTTAGATAAAATAAAAGGCCTAGTTATTTTCTCTATGGACGTAGCCCACATTGGGTGAACCACGTAAATCTATGTCTCATGTATTGCTTTATTCTTCTACATTTTATTTCTACATTTATTTATTGCTCACGTTTTATTATTTAATCCTAACAAACTGGTATCAGAGCCTAGGGTTTGAAAAATATGCTTGAAAGGAGGGTTTCGTTGTTCAAGTGGGAGCAATGGCAAAAGAAGGCAGGTTTAGGGTTGAGAAGTTTAATGACAAAAATAATCAGCTTTGGAAGATGTAAATGGAGGACTATTTATATCAAAATGATTTGTACATACCATTAGGTGAAAAAGCAAAGAAGCCAACAAAGCTATCAAACAAATAATGGGAAGTTCTTGACAGAAAGACACTAGGAACAATATGGTTGTGCCTGGCAGCATCGATGACCTTCAATATTTCAAAGGAAAATATAATGGAGGATCTAATGAAGATATTGACAAAACTTATGAAAAACCCTTAGCTTCGAGCAAGGTATTTCTTATGAAGCATTTATTTAATATGCAAATGTCAGAAGGTGGGTCTCTTATTGATCACTTAAATGGGTTTAACATGATTACCAATCATTTAAATTCTATTGAAGTAAAATTTGATGATGAGGTTAGGGCTCTTTTGATATTTTATGTTCATTACCAGAAATTTGAAATGGCTTGGTCATGGCTTTGAGTAAATCTGTTTATGGTAAAAATACTTTTAAAATTTGATGATGTTATTGGTGTTATTCTTAATTAGGAAATGCAATGAAAAAGCACAAGTGAGACATTAGGTAATGCGTTGACTGTGGAAAATAAGGGGATATAAAACGAGAGAGGAAAGAGTCCAAGAAAACATGGAAAATAAAATAAAGGTAAATCCAAATCCAAAGAAAATAAGTTAGATTGTTGGGACTATGGGAATAAAGGACACCTGAAAAGAGAATGTTGGTCTTAGAAATAAAAAGAAAGAGATGAAAAACAGGATAATCAGGAAGCAAATGTAGCAAGTGATGTCTTGCAAGATGATTTAATAATTTCACTAGATAATATTAATGATTATTGGGTGCTATAATTAGGGGTTTCATATCATGCCACACCCCATAGGAAATATTTTCTAGATTATGTTCAAGGTGATTTTGAATAGGTTTATTTGGGTGATGATAGACCATGTAAAATCATTGGAAAGGGTAAGATATAGATAAAATTATCAAATGGAAACCAATGGTTGTTGAAATAGGTAAGGCATATTCTTGATTTGAGAAAAATCTAATTTCCACATGGTATTTAAACAATTAAGGATGTACAATTAAATTCTCAACAAATTTGTGGAAGGTTGCTAAAGGATCGTTGATATTAGTAAAAGAAAAGAAGTCAGGTATGTTGTATGTCTGTACTGGTAATATTGATCTTTCTATTATTTTAGTCTCTACAGGAGTGAATACAGGTTTATGGCATCATAGGTTTGGGCACATGAGTGTGAAGGGGATGCAAATTCTCCACTCAAAGAAATTTTTGTCAAGTTTGAAGTAGGTTGATTTGGACTTTTGTGAGCATTGCGTTTATGGAAAAAAAGAGTCAGATTTCTCAGAGTTGGGAAATAAAAGAAGAATGAAAAGCTAGATATTGTGCATACAGACGTATGGGGACCATCTCAGGTATCATCTCTTGGCGGCTGTTATTATTATGTTACATTTATTTATGATGCAACTAGAAAAACTTGGGTTTATAGTATTCGAAATAAATCGTATGTCTTTGATACTTTTAATAAATGGAAAACTTTGGTTGATAATAATATAGGAAATAAGTTGAAGTGTCTCATATCAGATCATGGAGGTGAGTATAGTAGAAAAGAGTTTGAAAAATACTATTCATACCATGGGATTCGTAGAGTGAATACGGTTCCATAAACTCCATAAGAAAATGGTGTACCAAAAAGGATAAACTGGACTATCACGAAACATGCTAGGTGTGTGAGATTACATGTAAGATTACCCTTACAGTTTTGGGTAGATGTTGTGGATATTGTTGTTTATTTAATAAATAGAAGGATTTCAAGTTACCTAGATGGTGGGATTCCATAAGAGGTATGGACAGATAATCCTATTAACTACTTAAGTCTGAAGACTTTCGGTTGTGAAGCATTCATGCATATTGATAAAGAAAATAGAACTAAATTTGAGGTAAAATCCAAGAAGTGCACTTTCATTGGATATGGAGTTAATGATTTTGGTTATAATTTTTGGGATTATGAAAATCACAAAATTATTAGGAGTAGAGATGTGGTATTCAATGAGAAAGTCATGTATAAAGACTAGTTGTAGCAAATGAAATAGGAAAAGGTAAACACAAAATACATAGTGCTTGATGAAATTGAAACTCCAAAGGTACTATAAAATAAAAAACAACAACAATAACAAGCACCTCAAACTCCTAAAAATTTTGTTAGAAGATCTACCAAGATAAGTAAACTCCTTAAACATTACTCTTCTTCATTATATTATGTATTATTGTCCGACTCTGGTGAACCAAAAACATATGGAGAAGCGATGTAGGTAGAAACCAAGTGAAGAACTAAAGCTTATATTGAGAGGAGGGTGAACAGTATAAGATAAAAATTTCACTTTTCTTTCCAAAATAATCTTATCCAATATTATCAATTGCAATAACTTTCCAAATTAGTATTAACCAACATCATCAGTAGCAGTAATAAAGCAATGCACAAAATATGAAACACATATAAAACACAAATATAACGTGGTTCACCCAATGTGGATTACATCCACGAAGAAAATATTTCTTATAAATTTTATCAAAAAATATCTTGGGAACCAATTCCCTATTACAATGTTTATGGACCTCTGTCCAAAGGAGACACCAATCCCCTATGCTCAAGTTCGTGGACCTCTATTCATAGGAGACCTCTATCCCCACTCCTCTGGTTTATGAACCTCTATCTATAGGAGATCTATGTCCCCACTACTTTGATTTATGGACCTCTATCCACAGGAGACCTCTATCCCCACTGCTCTGGTTTGTGGAAATCTATCCATAGGAGACCTCTATCCCCACTACTCTAATTTGTATATCTCTATCCATAGGAGACCTCTATCCCCATTGCTTTGGTTTGTGGACCTCTATCCATAGAAGACCTCTATCCCCATTGCTCTAATTTATGGACCTCTATCCACAAGAGACATCTGTTCCCACTGCTCTAGTTTTTGGACCTCTATCCATGGGAGACCTTTATCCCTACTGCTCTAGTTTGTGGATCTCTATACATAAGAAAAATTAATCCCCTCTACTATACACTAATTCAAGATTTTACTCAAGGCTTGCTCAATTCTACTACAAACATCTTCTCTCAATTCTTCTCAGATCTGCTTCAAGTCTACTCATAAGGCTTGCACAAATATTCTCAAAAACCTACTCTCAACTCTGCCCAAATCTATACCAAGCCTACTCACAAGGCTTGCACAAATATGCTCAACAACCTGCTCACATAACCTACTCAAATTTACCTCAAGTTTCTCACACAATCTGCTCAAATATCCTTAAAAACCTTCTCAAAAAGGCTATCTCAAAATAGCTTACAATTGCTCACAATACAACTCACACATGCTCAAAACTTTCCCAAAACTTGCACATAAATGATGCTCAAAACAATGGTTATATCTCTTTCAGAAATACTTTCTTCAATTAAAGTAATTCAGACATATTCTACCCAAAATTATTTTTCTTCATGAACATATAGAGAATGATATGCAATACAAGTACTCAATATGTTCTTTTCACATTCATTAAGTCTGTCGCTTTCACATGTCTCATGTTCATTGCATTCAAATCAGATCTCTACTTCTTGCAAATTTCTTTTCAAAACAATCAAGGCTAGTGCATAAATTTGCTTCACAAAACTGGTCTATATCCTTTGCAAATTTGCTCTCAAAAATCAATCACAATAATGCACAAGTTTTCTTCACAAAACTGGTTTCTAACTCTTGCACATTCACTTCCAATGTTACTCAAACCAATGCACAAATTGCTTCACAAAACTGCTCTCTAACCTTTGCAAATTTATCCCAATATCAATCAAGGTTAATGCACAAGCTTGCTTCACAAACCCTAGAACTTGTGTTTCCAAATTCATTCAATAATGAATCACAAATAGTTCTCAATCTTAGCACCAATGTTTCCAATTTCTTTTAACAATGAAGCACAAATAGTTTTCAAAATCTAGCACAAGTATACTCATTCAATATTTATTTATCCAATCATATGACAAGAAGATATTTCTTAACCAAAAACACCTTGTGAATGAGATCAAAACACCATACCTCTAAAAATTGCCTTGATGATGATGTGCCTCTAAAACCTGTCTCAATTTTTTTTTTCCTTTTGATCCTTCAAGAAATCTAGTTAGTGATTTTCAAATTCTAGCATAGATAAAAACATCATCCACTCAAATATTTCCAAAATGTGTCCATAATAAATCTAGAAAATCAATGCCTTATTTCTCCTCTTTAATTTTTCAAGAATAAGCTTCTAAAACCCTAGGATCCCTTTTTCTATAATGCAAAAATTACACTTGGAAATAAATCAATTTACACCTTATAACTCCTAACTTATCATTCAACAAAACACCCCAAATCCAATTTACAATACATAATATATAAATTACTAAATATACCTTATAAATCCAAGCTTATGACATTCAATAATACACCCTAATATTCAACTCACAATAACATAATATACAAATCACTAAAACCACCTTATAACTCCAAGCTTTAGACAATAATCAAAATATTTTTACTTTACCTTGCTCAAATTCTTCGTGCGCTCATTCACAGTCGTCAACACCAAGCAACCTTAGCGCTCACCAAAAATTATCACTGCTATCAATGCCAAGCAAAACACACTTCATAGGTTTCGACCTGCAGACCTCTACCACAACAGTGCTATGACAAGTGCCCTAACCAACTGTGGTACCATGGTGTTTAGAACCAAGGATGCACCCATGCAACTATGTCCCTATCTTAGTGTGCAGATCAAAAAACTTAGCACATCCTTCAAAATGATGTCCACGGGTTTTGATCTTGCGACCTCCTTTCTGTCAGTGCTCACATAAGTCACACATCCAATTGGGCTATCCCAGTTGGATATGACATCTCAGGTGCTGAAAATATCTATCATTAACCAATTGCATGCACACATTTCAAACACACTATCCTCGTCTTGTCATTCGCAAGAAATTTCAACTTAGCCCTTCGAATCACAAAAGTATTAAAACATTTTTTGCATTGAATAATAATCAAAATATATCATTAGTGCTTGGTGAAAAATGAAATGTTTTTTCCCCTTATTTATATGCACTTCTTCTTGACTTGAAATGTCGGCACACGATTTTGCATGGGAGTATTTCAAAAAGACGTTGGTGCCAAGGGTTTATAACTTTATATTATAATATTTAATAAATATTATAATATTTCCTTTTTGAACCTTTTGCCTTCAAACCTTTGTCCCACAAGACTTTTATTTAAACCTTTGTCCCTCTTGTTTTAAACTTTACCTTCTAAAACCACTCTTAAACCTTTTTGTCCTTCTTATAATAAATATTTGAATTCTTCTTCTCTTTTAGACCTTTTTCCCAAAAAAACTTCTTAAAACTTTTTGTCCTTCATATAATATTTAAAACATAAATATTATAAACCATTTTATTTCTATAATTTTAATTCTTGTGAGTCTTTCTATCAAAACCATGTAGAATATTCTTGACTATCATGCACCTTTTACATCTCATTATTTTTGTCTTATGTACCCTTTGACATCAATGCCAACTCAATGTACTCAATATTTCCAACACTAGGAATGAGCACAAGCTTATACTGAGAGGGGGTGAACAGTATAAGACCAACTTTTACTTTTCTTTCCCAAACAATATTATCCAATATAATCAATGGCAATATCAACAATAGTAATCAAAGCAATGCACAAATCATCACACACAATAGAGACACCAATTTTACGTGGTTCACCCAATGTGGGCTACTCCACGGAGAAAATATTTCTACTAAATTTTCTCAACAAATCTCTTGGGAATCACTTCCTTATTACAATGTTTATGGACCTCTGTCCAAAGGAGACACCAATCCCCTAATGCTCTGATTTGTGGATCTCTCTCCATAGGAGAAACATTTCCCCTTTTCTCTAGTTCGTGGAACTTGACCCAGGAGAACTCTTTCTCCTCAACTGGTTCGTGGATCTCTCTCCACAGAAGAACTCTATCTTCCCAGCTGCTTCACGGATCACACTCCACAGGAGAACTCTTTCCCCTTGCTCTGGTTCATGGATCTCTATCCACAGGAGAACTCTTTCTCCTCTGCTTTGGCTGGTGATCTTCTAGAAGACTACTGCCCCCACTGCATTGGCTTGTGGATCTCTCTCCATAGAAGACCTCTATCCTCACTCAGAAGACCTCTATCCTCACTGCCCTGGCTAATGGATCTCTATCCACTAGAGACTACTATCCTCTGCTCTATCACCTCCAAATATTGCTCTCAACTCTATCTTAGATCTGCACCAAACACTATCCTCGGTCTAGTACAAATCTACTCTAACTCTGTCTCAGGTCTAGCACAAATATGCTCTCAAATCTACACCAAAATATGTCCTCAAATCTATCCTCAAGCCTTAACACAAAGCTTGATCAAATCACAAATCAACTTTGCTTAGATTTACCCCAAGCCTTAACACAAAGCTTGAACAAATCAACAAATCAAATCTGCTTAGATTTACCCCAAGCCTTAACACAAAGCTTGAACAAATCAATCAATCAAATCTGCTCTCAAGTCTCCACAAAGACTTACCTCAAATCTGCCCTCAAGTCCTCTCAAGAACTTGCTCAATATGCTCTCAAGTCTTCACAAAGACTTACCTCAAATCTACCCTCAAGTCCTCTCAAGAACTTGCTCAATATGCTCTCAAGTCTTCACCAAGACTTACCTCAAATCTACCTACAAGCTTTCACAAAAGCTTGCTCAACTCTATCCTTAAGCTTTCACAAAAGCTTACTCAAATATATCCTTAAGCTTTCACAAAATCTTACTCAAATCTGCTCAAACACATGCTCAATACAACTCACAAGATATGCTCAATCAATCTCAAATCTTGCACACAATGCTATCAATTGCTTTGTCTAATCTTCAAAGTAATTCCTTTAACTTGAAGCAGTTTAGACATATTCTATTCAGAATTCATTTAACCTCTGGAACATATAGAGAATGATGTACTCTATCAAAAACTCAATATGTTCTACTCAATCATTAAGTCTATCGCTTTCACAAATCTGATTTCTAATGTTTGCACATTCACTTTCAATATCACTCAAAACCAATGCTCAAGAACTTTCACTCAATCATTCAATCAATGAAACACAACTTGCTCACAAACCCTAAACAAGTGTTTTCATACTTCTTCAAACAAAGAGCACAATGTGGGTCTCAAACCCTAACTCAAATAATCTTCAATCTCTATCTCCAATGTTCTCTAAACATTCACCAATCATGCATATAAAAACTCACTCAAATATTTCCAACAATACTATCAATCAATCCTTTTCACTCCACCTTATATTTCACAACATTCAATCCAACAATACTTCAATCAAAAGATGATGTGCCCATACCATTTTGTTTTGATGGAGATATGTCTTCAAAACCTATTTTACTCACAACCAAATCCTTTTGCCAATTCTAGGTTAGATAGCAACAATCTATCTCAAAATCTCCACAAGAATATTTTACCTCAATAAATATTTCACCATACAATAAATGTCAACTCACAAATATACCTTATTACTCCTTCCTTAAAAATAACTCCAATCAATAGATCATTCATTCACTCAAACAAAATAACAATATCCCTATGGCTCCTTTTAACTCCAACTCAACATAACATATTTCAATCCAAATTTCAACCTTCCAAACACTTTAATATTCTAACTCAAAACAAATTTCAAATTACAATAATAAAGTCCTTTGAATACACCTTATACTCTCCAATTCTTAACCCAACATTCACTTCAAAATACACAAATGATATTCCTTGCACACACCTTATAATCTCCAACATATGGCAAAAAATAAAAATATTAAATCATACCTTAGCCACTTTAATCAAAAATAATTTCATGCGCCATAAACACCACCATGCACTCCACGCGAATTGAACTCGCGTTCACCACCTGCCTAGCACCTTAGCCATGGCTAGGCTACCACTTGGGTTGCATGCCCACACAAACACCACTATACACTTCCCACCTTTTGTAACCTCCGCTAGTGCCAAAAATATTTGAAATAAAAAACTCTTCCCTCTATTGCCATTGAGAATCGAACGTGGGACCTCTATTCCACCAAAGCCTTACGCTGCCAAGCCTTGCCACTAGGCCACCCGTGCGGATGGTAATAGGGACATGCACTCTTCTCCCTTTATTTGTCCATAGTCCACCTTTAGCTTTTAAAAATAAAAGCTTCGTCTATGCCTTGCTCACGAAAATCGCATCGAATTATTTTCTCAACCTTTCGCATGCGCAAATCGGAGACTTACCTTATGCCATTAAACATTATGGTATAAATACCATATCCCTTCCTTGCTTCGACATCGATGGGCATAAATATTTAAATTTAATATTTTGCGCCCAACCCTTACTTAGGGTTTATAATTAATTTATTTGAGTAACCTTAGGCTTTTATTTTAACACTTAATATTATAATAATAAATATTATAATATTATTTCCTTTGGGCCTAGGTGTTTTCCTTTTTAACCTTAGGCCTTATCTTAACACCTTTAATATTATAATAATAAATATTATAATATTATTTCCTTTAGGCCTAGGTATCTCCTTCCTTCAGGGTATTTAGCCAACCTTTTGACCAATCATGTGAAGCTTTAAACCAAATATCTTGGGCTTAAAATATAAATATTTTAACCCTCCTTTTGTCAATTTCTTGCACTGACTTTTGACATCACTGACACTGACTCTTGACATCAATGACAACACAACTACTCAAAATTTCCAACAATCTCCCCCTTTGTCATTGATGGCAACCCTTTTTCCTTAACCATTCCTTTTTCCTTTTTCCAATTCTTCTTCCCCTAAGAAACTGCTCCCCCTAACTGAATGCTCTCCCCCTAACTCAAATATCTTCCCCTTTGACATCAATGGCAAAGGGACACCTTTGGGGCTAAAGATAAGACTCTTAGCTCAGCCCCCTCCCCACCTCCTCTCCTTGGGGTGGTTAATTTTGGGGTGGGAGTATCTCTACTCCCAACATACACTGCTCTTTTTCTTTGTCCACCTTCTTCCTCAACTGATCCTTTTGATTCTTTTGAGTATTCATGTTCCTGCTTGTCTCTGGAATTTTTTTCTACACCACTTAGCCATATGCCCAACATTATTGCACTTATAACACTTAATGTTGTGGTTCCTTGAAGGTGCAAATATCTTGAAGTTCCTCCTGGTGAAGCCATATCCATTCCTATCATGAACCCTGCAATGAATTGCTTTATGACCAAACTGATTACAAGAGTGACAATACCCTTGAAAGAGATGTCCATTTCTAAAATTTCTCCTAGTGAAACCATATTCCTTCTTTTCATGTGTCCTGCATTGCATAGCCTTGTGACCAAACCTATGACATGAGAAGCAACATCCATTGAAGAAGTTTTGCCTTGACCCCATTGGTCTCTTAGTCCTTTCTTCCCTGTGATGTTTCCTATTCCTCATTTGTGCATTGTTCCTTTCCTTGTTGAACCTTCTATTTTCCAACTTATCCTCATAAGTCTCACTTTCTCTTTCACTCTCTTCTTCTGAAGCTTCTTCTTCTTTGGAGCTTGAGATTGACTCCTCTCCTCGTTCTCTTTGTTCCTCTTCAAAACCAAGTCCTGTCTTGTTTGATGAAGATCTTTGTACCTTGATAATCTTATCCAAGGTCTTTGAGCTTCTCCCAAACCTGTGTAGCTTGTCTTTAGACTCTTTCACTTCCTTCCTTAGTGAAACTACCTCATGCTCTAATATTTCACATTCTAAGACTTTTACCTCTAACTTTTCTTTAAATCTCCTTGTCTTAGATATTGAGTTTGTCAGATCTTGTATAAGCTTTCCTTTCTCTTCATCACATTCTTGAAATTGAACCTTGAGTCTTGAATTTTGTTTTCTAACTTTTCTTAATTCCTTAAGAGCAGAAATAAGCTCACCTTCTAGATCAACTACTCCTTCCTCTTCATTTTCTGATTCTTCCTCTACATCTTTGTCTTCAAGAGCATCTTCATATCATTTTAGATTTATCTCCAATAGAAGCACTTCCTTCTTCCTCTATTGCCAAGAAGAGAATTTCTTCTTCATTATCTAAGGATCTTCCATCACTATCACTTGAACTCTTGCCTATCTTATCTGCATAAAAACTCTTCTTATGCCTCTGGAAAAACTTCTTTTCATGCTTGTTTTGTCCATACCTATTTTTCTTTTGATACCTGGATTTTCCTGCTTCCCTATTCTTATGATCCTGTTTCTCTTCACCATTGCTACTTCCAACTTCTAGAAAGTTAGATGCATAGTGACCATATTTACCATAATTGAAACACTTAACTATTTTTATACCTTTGTGCTTTCTTGAGTCCTTGTTCCTTCTGCCATAGTTTGCTTCTTCATCACTTGAATCTGTCTTCTTATCTTTTGTTTTCTTTGCTACTTTGAAGGATACCTCTTTCTTGGGGATAGGATCCTTTCCTATTCTCATCTCAAAAGTTGTGAGAGTTCCATGTAACTCATCCCTAGTCAAAGTTTCAATATCTCTTGTTTCTTCTATGGCTGAAACCTTTTCACTATACCTCATAGGGAGTGACCTTAAAACCTTTTGACAAACATCTGATTCTTCAACTTTAAACCCAAGTCCTTGCATGGAGTTAACAACCTCATCCACATGAAGTAAGTATGTAGCAATGTCTTCCTCATCCTTCATCTTCAAGTCTTCAAATGTTTTCTTGTGATTTTACAATTTTGCCATCTTGACCTTTTTGTCTCCCTCATATATTTTCTTCAACTTTTCCCAAATCTCTTTTGTTGATGTGCAATGCATAACTTTTACAAACTCTGCTTCATGTAAACCACTTAATATTGCATTCATTACCTTTGAATTATGTAGGTGTAAGAGCTTACCATATTTATCTGTAGGAGGAGTAGCTGGCGGTGTGTACCCATCCTCAACTACTTGCCATGTCTCATTTCCTTGTGCCATTAGGTAAATCTTCATTCTTACACTCCAAAATGCATAATTGTTCCCATCGAACAATGGTGCCTTATTTGCTGAAGATCCACTCTGAGATGCCATCTGTGTTCCTATATACTTTTCCTTCAAGCTGTTAAACTCTTTCGAAGGAACCCACTCTGATACCAATTGAAGAACACAAGCTTATACTGAGAGGGGGGTGAACAATATAAGACCAACTTTTACTTTTCTTTCCCAAACAATATTATCCAATATAATCAATGGCAATATCAACAATAGTAATCAAAGCAATGCATAAATCATCACACACAATAGAGACACCAATTTAACGTGGTTCACCCAATGTGGGCTACTCCACGGAGAAAATATTTCTACTAAATTTTCTCAACAAATCTCTTGGGAATCACTTCCCTATTACAATGTTTATGGACCTCTATCCAAAGGAGACACCAATCCCCTAATGCTCTGATTTGTGGATCTCTCTCCATAGGAGAAACCTTTCCCCTTTTCTCTGGTTCGTGGAACTTGACCCAGGAGAACTCTTTCTCCTCAACTAGTTCGTGGATCTCTCTCCACAGAAGAACTCTATCTTCCCAGCTGCTTCATAGATCACACTCCATAGGAGAACTCTTTCCCCTTGCTCTAGTTCATGGATCTCTATCCATAGGAGAACTCTTTCTCCTCTGCTCTAGTTGGTGATCTTCTTAGAAGACTACTACCCCCACTGCACTAGCTTGTGGATCTCTCTCCATAGAAGACCTCTATCCTCACTCAGAAGACCTCTATCCTCACTACCTTGGCTAATGGATCTCTATCCACTAGAGACTACTATCCTATGCTCTATCACCTCCAAATATTGCTCTCAACTCTATCTCAAATCTACACCAAACACTATCCTTGATCTAGTACAAATCTACTCTAACTCTATCTCAGGTCTAGCACAAATTTGCTCTCAAATATACACCAAAATCTATCCTCAAATCTATCCTCAAGCCTTAACACAAATCTTGATCAAATCATAAATCAACTCTGCTTAGATTTACCCCAAGCCTTAACACAAATCTTGAACAAATCACAAATCAACTCTGCTTAGATTTACCCCAAGCCTTAACACAAATCTTGAACAAATCAATCAATCAACTCTACTCTCAAGTATCCACAAAGACTTACCTCAAATATACCCTCAAGTCCTCTCAAGAACTTGCTCAATATGCTCTCAAGTCTTCACCAAGACTTACCTCAAATCTGCCCTCAAGTCCTCTCAAGAACTTGCTCAATCTGCTCTCAAGTCTTCACCAAGACTTACCTCAAATATGCCTACAAGCTTTCACAAAAGCTTTCTCAACTCTATCCTTAAGCTTTCACAAAATCTTACTCAAATATATCCTTAAGCTTTCACAAAAGCTTACTCAAATCTGCTCAAACACATGCTCAATACAACTCACAAGATATGCTCAATCAATCTCAAATCTTGCACACAATGCTATCAATTGCTTTGTCTAATCTTCAAAGTAATTCCTTTAACTTGAAGTAGTTTAGACATATTCTATTCAAAATTCATTTAACCTCTGGAACATATAGAGAATGATGTACTCTATCAAAAACTCAATATGTTCTACTCAATCATTAAGTCTATCGCTTTCACAAATCTGATTTCTAATGTTTGCACATTCACTTTCAATATCACTCAAAACCAATGCTCAAGAAATTTCACTCAATCATTCAATCAATGAAACACAACTTGCTCACAAACCCTAAACAAGTGTTTTCATACTTCTTCAAACAAAGAGCACAATATGGGTCTCAAACCCTAACTCAAATAATCTTCAATCTCTATCTCCAATGTTCTCTAAACATTCACCAATCATGCATATAAAAACTCACTCAAATATTTCCAACAATACTATCAATCAATCCTTTTCACTCCACCTTATATTTCACAACATTCAATCCAACAATACTTCAATCAAAAGATGATGTGCCCATACCTTTTTGTTTTGATGGAGATATGTCTTCAAAACCTGTTTTACTCACAACCAAATCCTTTTGCCAATTCTAGGTTAGATAGCAACAATCTATCTCAAAATCTCCACAAGAATATTTACCTCAATAAATATTTCACCATACAATAAATGTCAACTCACAAATATACCTTATTACTCCTTCCTTAAAAATAACTCCAATCAATAGATCATTCATTCACTCAAACAAAATAACAATATCCCTATGGCTCCTTTTAACTCCAACTCAACATAACATATTTCAATCCAAATTTCAACCTTCCAAACACTTTAATATTCTAACTCAAAATAAATTTCAAATTACAATAATAAAGTCCTTTGAATACACCTTATGCTCTCCAATTCTTAACCCAACATTCACTTCAAAATGCACAAATGATATTCCTTGCACACACCTTATAATCTCCAACATATGGCAAAAATAAAAATATTAAATCATACCTTAGCCACTTTAATCAAAAATAATTTTGCGCACCATAAACACCACCATGCACTCCACGCGAATCGAACTCGCGTTCACTGCCTGCCTAGCACCTTAGCCATGACTAGGCTGCCACTTGGGCTACGCACCCACACAAACACCACTATGCACTTCCCACCTTTTATAACCTCTACTGGCGCCAAAAATATTCGAAACAAAAACTCTTCCCTCTGTTGCCGCTAGGAATCGAACGCGGGACCTCTGTTTCACCAATGCCTTATGCTGCCAAGCCTTGCCACTAGGCCACCCGTGTGGATGGTAATAGGGACGCACACTCTTCTCCCTTTATTCATCCATAGTCCACCTTTAGCTTTTAAAAATAAAATCTTCGTCTATGCCTTGCTCACGAAAATCGCATCGAATTATTTCCTCAACCTTTCACATGCGCAAATCGGAGACTTACCTTATGCCATTAAACATTATGGTATAAATACCATATCCCTTCCTTGCTTCGACGTCGATGGGCAAAAAATATTTAAATTTAATATTTTGCGCCCAACCCTTACTTAGGGTTTATAATTAATTTATATAAAAAAAAAAAAAAAAAAAGTAACCTTAGGCTTTTCTTTTAACCCTTAATATTATAATAATAAATATTATAATATTATTTCCTTTGGGCCTAGGTGTTTTCCTTTTTAACCTTAGGCCTTATCTTAACACCTTTAATATTATAATAATAAATATTATAATATTATTTCCTTTAGGCCTAGGTATCTCCTTCCTTCAGGGTATTTAGCCAACCTTTTGACCAATCATGTGAAGCTTTAAACCAAATATCTTGGGCTTAAAATATAAATATTTTAACCCTCCTTTTGTCAATTCCTTGCACTGAATTTTGACATCACTGACAATGACTCTTGACATCAATGACAACACAACTACTCAAAATTTATGACAAGGAAGAAGTAGGAGAAAGACATGAAATAGGAGATGGACTCCTTGGTACACAATCAAATTTGATATTTGGTTTGATTACCTATAGAAAAAATAGCATTGCAAAATAAATGGGTTTATAGGGCGAAAAAGAAGATATAGGTAAAAAGAGGTATAAGGCTAGACTGGTTGTAAAGGGGTTTGCATAGAAGAAAGGTATTTATTAAGATAAAATAATTTCTCCTATTGTTAAAATGTCTTCAACTAGAACTATTTTAAGCCTAGTGGTTATAGAGGATTTGCATCTTGAATAGTTAGATGTAAAAATAGCTTTTCTCCATGGGGATTTGGAGGAAGATATTTATATGCAACAACCACATAGGTATGAGATCAAAGGGAAGGAGGAATTAGTATGCAGGTTGAAAAAGAGCTTGTATGGCCTGAAGCAAGCTCCAAGGCAGTGGTATATGAAATTTGACATATTTTTGTCATAATAAGATTATAGTAGATGTTATTTTGACCACAATGTTTATTTTAAGAGATTGGATAATCGTAACTATATTATCTTGTTGTATGTAAATGACATGCTTGTTGTAGGGTCTGACATGCAAGATATAAATGCGCTTAAAATAAAATTGGCATATTTATTTGTAATGAAGCATTTAGGTGCTGCAAAGCAAATCCTTGGTATGAGAATAAAAAGAGACAAGAAAAATTATAAATTAACATTATCTCAAGGTGAGTACATTGAGAAGGTGTTGGAAATAT
This sequence comes from Wollemia nobilis, assembly GCA_028583015.1. Classification (NCBI taxonomy): domain Eukaryota; kingdom Viridiplantae; phylum Streptophyta; class Pinopsida; order Araucariales; family Araucariaceae; genus Wollemia; species Wollemia nobilis. Next base: position 9,604,400 of record JAQPPZ010017089.1, read on the forward strand.
TTAATATGCAGGATGCAAAATATTTTTAGTACACCTTTGGCCAATCATTTCAAACTGACCAAAGAGATGTATCCTAAGACACAGGAGGAGATAGACTACATGTCCAAGGTTTCTTATTCATCAGTAGTTGGTAGTTTTATGTATGCAATGGTGTGCACAAGGCCAAATATAGCACATGTAGTGGGAGCAATGTGCAAGTTTATGAGCAACCCAGGAAAATGGTATTGGGAAGCAGTAAAGTGAATTCTCAGGTATTTAAGAGGTACTGTCACTTAGGGATTTTATTTTGGAGGTTCTAACACTGTTTTATAGAGATATGTTGATGCAGATTTGGCAAGTGATATGGATAGCAGGAGTACCACATGATATGTCTTTACTGTAGGTGGAACTACAGTTAGTTGGATTTCAAAATTACAAAAGGTTGTTGTACTTTCAACAACAGAAGCAAAGTGTGTTGCTATAGAGGCTAGTAAAGAGATGATTTGGTTACAAAGGTTTATGGAGGAATTGGGAAAGAAGTAGGAGAATAACATATTATATAGTGACATTCAGAGTACCATTCATCTTGCAAAGAACTCAACCTTTCATTCCATGAATAAACATATACAAACAAAGTACAATTTCATACGATCATTTTTGGAAGATGGACACTTGAAGCTAGAAAAGATACGCACTAGCTAGAATCCTCTAGGCATGTTAACAAAGGCAATAACCAAGGAGAAATTGAGTTATTTCTCAATTTTAGTTGATCTTCAAGCATGACAATAAAGATGAAAAAATTTCCAGGCATGTGCAGGAGCGGTGGAGTTACTATGATCAGTCTCCAAGTGGAATATTGTTGGTTGTGAAGCCTGATTTTCTCTCTAATTTGAAGGTCTTGTTTTCAGCCACACTTGGACCCACTCCATGAAGGGGTGATGTAGGGGGGTCAATTCCCCCCCTACTTGTGTCATCGCCCCCTTGGCGAGGGTTTTTGAGGCAGTGCCCCCAAAGCCAAAAATAAATGTTTTTTCTCTATGTAAATCCGGACCATTTATTATTAGGTCACAGATCGAACGATAGATTTTAGGTAGGTTTTTTTTCCCTAAAATTGTAACATGTTTTTTTATATATGGATGATGTATGGTGGCTGAATGTATTGTAGTATGCATGCGTGTGTATTGTAAGAGACAATGATAGAGCGAACAGGAAGTTACAATGTATATGTTGTAGGTTGTATCACTTCACAGTTTTTTGGATAGAATAAAATACCTAGTTATTTTCTTCATGGACGTAGCCCACATTAGGTGAACCATGTAAATTTGTGTCTCATGTATTACTTTATTCTTCTATGTTTTATTTCCGCATTTATTTATTACTCACATTTTATTATTTAATCCTAACATTTGGATGAGGGCTTAATATGGGATTAGGGATTGATGAGAGACTTGATTAGGGAAATTAGAGGAACAAGGAGAATGAGAAATTTGAGGGGAGAGAGAAATAATGAGAGGGATTAGGTTTAAATTAGGATATTAGAGAGGCTAAGAGAGAATTAGAATAATTAAATGGAGTAGGAGTAAAAATAGAGGAAGGTTAGAGAAAATTAGAAGAATTTATGAAATTAGGGGGAAAAGAGAAATTAGAAGAAAGTAGCAGACTTAGGGAGACCTTAGAAGAATCAAAAGAAATAGATGAATTTGAGATAGAATTAGAGAATCCTAGAGGAGATTTAGAAGAATTTAGATAAATTAGGAGGAATTAGAGGGAAACTAAATCAACTAGAGGGGAAACAATGTAGATTAGAAGAATTTAAGAGGAATTAGGAGGACTTGAGAGAAAATTAGAAGAAATTGCTAGAAAATAGGGGAATTGAGAGGAATTTGACAAAATTGGAAATTAGAAGGAAAATGAGAGAAATTTAGGCAAATTAGAAAGGAACTAGAATTTTGGAAGGATTTGAGCGAATTTGGACAATCGGTGATGGTTTTGTGGCAATTTGGGGATTTTGGTGAATTTGTAGAAATTTGAGTGCAAATGACTAAAATTTGGTGTCTACACAACAATAGGATCAAAAACAATTGATGAGGAAGTACTGGTAAAAATAAAAAGTGACACACTGTAGAATCTTCCAAAAAGTGAGAGGCCCATAGGATCAACACAGGGTTTTAAAATGGAATAGAGGTTATAGGGGACCTATGTGAAGTGGATAAATCCATATTACTCCCACCAAACATAGTCATGATATTGAGTAGAACTAAAGGACAATTAAGAGTTGTTTAATGACCAATAAAAACCACATATGCGACAAAATTTAAAATCTAATGATTGTGTATACATAATCCTAACCATAACTAAACATACAAACACTAGTTGCTCTCCGTTTAATGAAAATTAAATGGCAAAATGATTAATCTAGATTTCCACCTATGTATAAATTGGTTTATAGTTCACCTAGATGCCAATATATTATTTCATCCCTTAACAAATATTTTTGGTGTTCACCATACTAAAATGAAACAACTCCAAAAAACATAACAATGGTAGTATCAATTAAATAATATGCAAAAGGAAACATTTGATATAACATTAAAGTAAATTCAATAGCAAAAAATCAATAGTACAAGCAATATATTCCATATTCCAAATGAGTACAAATCCAATCCACTTAGGGAAAGAAAAATCTTATAGCCACTTGGAGAGGTCAAAGTCTCATATGCATAATAGAGTGACTTAAGACAATGAGTATGATAATATATTAACTAAATATAATTCCTCTACTCATAGACTAATTCAAATAATAACCCTAGCCCTAATGCTCAAGGGCCAACTAACCTAATCCTAGGGCTCAAGATAACAATAATAAAGATAATCAATGTAGCTATATCATAGTTGTATACAAAAGGAAACATTTGCTAGAATAATAAATCAAAATCAATAACAAAAATTCAATAATACAAGTAATAGATTAAATATTCTAAATAAGTACAAATCCAACCCACTTAGAGAGGGGAAAATATCATTTCCACTTAGAGAGGTCGAAGTCTCATATGCACAATAGAGGTGACTTAAGGCAACAAGTATGATGATGTCTTAACTACAACATAATTCCTCTAATTATAGACTAAATCAAATAATAATCCTAACCCTAATTCTTAGGGGCCAACTCACCTAATCCTAAGGCTCAAGGTAACAATAATAAAGATAGTCAATGTGGCTATATCAGAGTTATTACATGGATGCCCCTAAGAAAAAAAAAAAAAACTTTGTCCTCAAATATAAAAATGACTAGAAAATGATCTCCCACAACATAATTTCTTCTATATATCTTATATTTTAATGAGGAACTCTTAAAGGTGACAATACCATAGGCTACAAACTCAGAATTGCAACATAGCTTTTAGCTATAAAGAGTGATTCACCCTTCTTCATTAAGTACTAAAAGACCTATCTAGAACTACATCTTTTGGAAAACCTATTTAGTACAAGAAACATGAAAAATATGGTGGATGTAGAAAGTCAAAGGAAGATCCAACTATATGGAACTTCCCTAATGTAAAAAATCACCTTGTATGGGTCATAAAACTAAGATGGGAACTTTTTAATGGACAAGGTATTTAAGTATAATTGCTTATAAGGCTAGAGTCACAAAATGACCATATCTTCTACTTCAAATCATTGCTCAAAGTGATGCATGTTTTGTTGTTGCTTCATATAGTTTTGGGTTAGGAACAAATTATATTTAAGGAGCTAGAGCACAAGTCAATGGTGCTTCAACAAATCATCTACTTGGGCCACCTTGGAGGATCCTAGAACATAGTCTTCCACTAGTTGAGGTTTTTGGACATACATTACATCAAATAGGGACATCTGAAGGGGAAACTGGTAAGAAATATATACCATAATTTAGCTAATGAAAACTAATTAACCCATATGTTTTTTATCCTAAGAAAAATAGTGAAGGTAAGTACCTAAATATTTATTCATAATATTTGTTTAGCCATTTGACCAAGGGTGATAAGAAGAGGACATAATCGACTAAGTACCATTGAGTATGAATAATCCCTTCTAAAAATTATTTGTAAAAATAGGGTCATGATCACTAATTATGGACTTGGGCATGCCATGTAATTTGTAAATATAAACGATGAACACCTTGCCAATATTACTAGCTATGAAGGAATTTTGGAAGGCACAAAAATGATCATACTTTGAAAGGTAATTGATCACAACAAAATCCACCATTTTTTGTCATAAATGGAAAGGCCCTCTATGAAATCTATGGAGATGTTCTCCTATTGGTGATCAAGAATAGGCAAAGGTTGTAACACACAAATATATTTATCCATTTTCCCCTAGTTTCACTAACATACCTCACATTTGGACATAAATATATTGACATATAAATTTAATCCTTTCCCATAAAACGAGTGTTCACTCATTAATACATTTCTAAGAAACTAGAATGTCTAGATAGAGGAGACACATGCAATTTATATAGAATACTAGTCTTGAATATAGAAGACAGGAAGATAAATTCAATCCTTCTTACGAAGAACCCCATAATTATATGAGAGCAAGGAAGGAGGAAAAGACCTCGCCTCCACATCATGAATGATAAGATTAGTCTTTAGGTCTGAATGTCATTCTCCCAAAATTTATGAAACCTATTATGGAAGGATATTGGAGATTATAATAATAGTAATGACGTCCTCATACTTACAAGAAAGAACATCAACCACCTTATTCTCCTTTTAATTCTCATACTTAATGGTAAAATAATAACCTAATATCTTGGTCAACCATTTATTGTATTCAAGACAAGAGAGATATTCTAGGAAATAGTTGAGGTTGCTATGGTCAATCTTGATAATGAAATGTCATTCCAACAAATAAGGCCTCCATTATCTAAAGCATGCAAAATGGCTAACATCTCCTTCTCATAAGTGGATCAACCTAGATTATTATTGGATATTTGATTGCTTTCAAAGGCCAAGGGGCGTCCATCCTAAGAAAATATCCAACACCTTTGCCTAAAGCATTACTTTCAATAAAAAAGTTTTTTTAATCCAAAATAGGGTTGATACATATAACCTCCTTTAAGGAATTTAATTCTTGTGAAGCTACATAAAACTAAAAAAAAAGCATATTTTATAGTGATAGTGGTGAGTGGGACTATAATCTTGCCATGATTCCATATGCATTTCCTATAGTACATTATTACACCTTAAATATTTGTAAGGTTGCTTGAGGGATTTAGGCCCAGGCCGATCTTACATGGATTTAATCTTGTTAAAATATTTAGCAAGTCAAGCTTGTTAAAATATTTAGCACCATATTATATACCATAGTGATAGGAAATTTATCTTTGATTATGATCTTGTTAAGAGGTTAAAAAGTAGGACACATGCACCAATAATTGTCCTTAAACCACACCATGACCACTAGAGAGGAATAAGGACTGATGCTTGGACAAATAATTCCTTGCTTCAACAACACATGAACCAACTTATTAATATCAAATTTTAGGGGTGAATATGGCGGTTAGCTTACAAAAATAAAGTGGATAACATGATCATTTGTACACTTAGGAATAACCATGGGTTCACCAAAGATGACTACATAGTGATCAACAATAGTCTACAAATATGAAGATAGATCTAGAAGGAGTGGCTCATAAGACTAAAATTCCATGCAATTGATCTATGTAAAGAATCAACGACTCTCTTTATTCATTATGTTTTCCATGCTATGTTTGCTAACCACCTTAGAAGGAGGAGGCTTGATTCCTTGGATAAAAATGATCTTACCATCTTCCACCCATTTCACATACAATCATTATAGATTAATAGTAACATATTTGAGCTATGAGAGTCATTTGTGCTCCAAATTTAACATCTACACTACTAAATTTATATAAAAAATATAGCCAAACCAAGTATAATATCCCATATAGATGCTAACCTTATTTGTGTGACCCACACACTAAGTCATGCTCCTTTTTGTAGTAAATACTTAGAATTTGTCCTAGGTCAGAGTATTGATATAGAATCCCAAATATTTTACTATTTTGTTTTCAATAGGAACACACATACACACGTAGTCACAGTCATATAGGTACAGACACAGTCATGGTCATAGTCATAGGATTAGTCGTATGCTTAGTATTAATCATAGTCACATAGTCCCAAGCACATAAGCATAGTCATAAACATATAGTCACAAGCACATAAAAACGGTCTCATTCAGACACATAGTCACATAGACATAGTCATAGGCATACACTCATGCACAAATAGGCATAGTCATAGTCATACAGTTAGGCATAATCATAGGCATATTCTTAATCAGTTACCTTCCCCAAATTACCACAAAACCGTCACTGATTGCCCAAATTCACTCAAATCCTTCCAAAATTTTAGTTCATTTCTAATTCACTTAAATTTTCTTAATTTCTCTCATTTTCCTTATAATTTCCAATTTCATCAAATTCCTCTCAACTCCCCTATTTTCTAACAATTTCTTCTAATTTTCTCTCAAGTCCTAATTTCTCTTAAATTATTCTAATCTACATTATTTCCCCTCTAGTTGACTTAGTTTTCCTCTAATTCCTCCTAATTTTCCTAAATTCTTCTAAATCCCCTCTAGGATTCTCTAATTCTATCTAAATTTCATCTATTTCTTTTAATTCTTCTAAGGTCTCACTAAGTCTGCTACTTTCTTCTAATTTCCCTTTTTCCCCTAGTTTCATAAATTCCTCTAATTCTCTCTAATATTCCTATAATTTTCCTCTTGATCCATTTAATTCTTCTAGTTCTCTCTTACCCTCTCTAATATCCTAATTTCTACCTATTCTCTCTCCTTTAATTCTCCCTCTCCCCTCAAATTTCTCATAATCCTTCTTGTTCCTCTAATTTCCTTAATCAAGTCTCTCATCAATCTCTATTCCCATCTTAAGCTCTCATCCAAATCCCTAGGAGATATGCACTCTAATTTAAAAATCTTAATCAAATCCCTAGGTCTACCCAAATCCCCACCTAAATCCCCTTGGGATTCCCCTCATTTAATCCACTTTGTCCCCATCCCTTTTCCCTCCAAAATGGATGAATTAAAAATTGCACAAAAAGCCCCAAGTCAAAGCAAATTCAATTGGCACAATTAATTGGTTGGTCCTTCCCATCCATCTTGGCAATTTTTAAAAAATTTAAGTTATGACAACATCCTCCAAGGCACACATACCCCTATGCACATTTCACATCCTCCTAGGTCAATTCATGGCACTTGGGTGGGTGAGGATTCACCCCACCCAAGGCTAATAAATATGGAGGGTGCACATTCCTCTATGTGTCCTCCCCAAGATTTGCCTTGGATTTCCCCCATGCCACTTGGTGCCAAGTCACCTCCACCTCACCTCCATGTCACCCCTCTTCCCTCATAAAAATTTTATAAGTACCCTTCCATTTTCATCATTTTCATGGAGACACATTGGCCCATACCCAAATGTTGCCAAAATTTCCATAGACTCAAGTATGCACATTTTAATTTTTAATTTATTATTGTTATTTTTAGTTTATTGGTAGGTGCTACTAATAAATTATGTGTTTGCTTGTGTGTAGGTTATTCAAGGAGCTCAAAACAATTCAAATCGATGGTCACTACAAACCCACCAACCTTTGCTTGTGGCATGGAAAATTAAAGCACCATCTTCATTTTGTAAAAGGGATCACTCCCTTATTTTGACACATTTCTTTTGTAAAAATGCCCTACAAAGGGTTTATTTGTATTAAAAAAGACTCATTTCAATATAATACAATATTTTAGATTTATTGCAATGGTGTATTTTCTATGTATACATGTTGTATCATCATCATTAATCTCATCCATTTTACCGAGCTTTGCTACTCTGATTTTTATATTGAAAGTCCCATTATCTTATCCCATTGCAATATCATCTAGGTTGGGCATCACACTTGGGGGTAGGCTAAATATTATATTTTCCCATAAAAATGTTTTCTCTAATTCATTGTTGTGTTGTATACACCAGTGGTCCAAAATAATATGCCATTTCAACTCTTATAATAGACCTAATGACTAGTTATGGGGGACTAGTTAGAGATGCATTAATGGGACAAGTTGACAAAGAATCCTCATTGAGATTGGTGCTTGCTTAGGTAGCATTTTCAACATCCAATTACCTAATTTTATGGTCAAATTAGTAGAATATTATCAACAAAAATATATCGTGTGGCATGCCAATTGAATATGAGTTTTTTAAAGGGGTTAATGTGAACTGCAAGGGTACAAGATGACATGTTGCATTAGTTAGGGGTTTAGGAATTACATGTAAACTTACATGTATTTCGAAAGCATTAATTTAGTATTGAACTTGGATTGTTGATGATTAAATTTATTACCTATGGTATTATACACTCATTATTTTATCATAAAGGGTCTTCTAGGCATAACTACTATATGTGGTTGGGATTCCCATTCTTGAATATAAACTTCAGACCTTATCTAAGGAAAATTACTTTCACTTAATAAAAATCACCCTGTGTAAGAATAAAAATAGAATTTATTCTAGTTTTAGGGTTTAGTTCATGCCTATATCCAAATGGGTCTTAAAAATATATTTCTTGAGGCAATTGAATTAGTGATCTTATGTTTCAATATCCATAATATATTATTTATCTTAACAAGCCCAACACATGATTTTATTGCTATAAAGATATCCATCTCAGTAGGAATTTCCCCATATGTAAGGTGAAGATGAATAAGGGTGAATGTTACTATCTCAAATAAAATATTTCACAATATCAAGTAGTAGGCTAGTCAATCAATATCAAACTATAATAAACCACTGGAAATGAAGCCATGGATGTTGAATTATAAGTTAAATAACCCAACATTATGTTGTAAAAAATTAGGGTTTGGGAGAGCCTAAATAAGTAGGATGTTTGGTGATTCATTAATATTTTTGGTGAGGAGAATAAAGGTGTAGCCTTTCTTGCATTTGAGAATACGATTATTGTGGGTCTAACTAGTAAAAAACCTACATCCTTCAATGGTGGGGTTATTTCCCCTTCTATTGGTAATTGAAATAATTAAAAAGGTTATGAGCCTTGAATTTGGGAAAGAGGGGTCCATGGCCCCTTCATCATTTTATTCTACTTCTATAGATGATTCCCATAAAATTACCATATCCTTTCCTTAGTAATTCCTCTCTAGAGGATCTGATACTTTGGTTTTTCATGCATAAGCATTCAATTATTTGATGACTAATCAAGGTTGAAGGGACATTTATAAAAAGAACAAGCTAGAGCAATCTCAGCATTAGCTCAATATTAGGATGAATCTAGGAGGTAGAAGCTAAATTTATGTGGAAATGATGATGATATAATGGAGGCCTTAGGCCAAGAAAACTCCTCTAGTCTTTCATTTATTTGAATAAGGTCAATGATCATATTTGTATTGAGGCACATCATCTAGATAGTTCGATTTTTTCTAATTTTTTGGGACCTTATCTCATAAACCATGCATTCTAACTCTTAATTATATATTTGTATTTGTTGTCCTAGAATATTCATGGATTGATGATTTGCAAAAGAAAATTTGAGATGAAGGAGGTGGCTTGTTGATAGAGTACAAAATTTTACTGGTTCATGAAGTAAAATGCTTTATGAAACTTTATTTTTCTTTGAAAATAATGTGGGTAGGTGGCTTCTACCTTAATTAAATAACCTGGATGGAAGTGAAGGTGTGGTTTTAGAACTTTTGAATTCTATGTTATCAACTATTATAGATTTGGGAGAGAACCCAATCCATAGGATTCTATGGGTCAAGGCCTTGGTCAATAAAAAAAATCATAGGTTTCTTTATCTTTTACACTACCAACAATAATGTAGGATGGGTGGATCAATATAATTGACTATGTTGATTGCTCCTACCTACAAATAATTTATTTTTGAATGACGATTCAACATGATAGAGCACCATGAGGATCATAGTTGGTGTTTCTATTTACTGTTGTCTTAGTCAAATTGCTTTTATTTCATAATAGCCTAGTTGTATTCAATTTTGTAATTTTGTATGTGGGAAAAAGAACTAATTAATTTTTTTTGCCTGGTCATATTGAAGGAAGGGAGATGACCATACATTAAGTGGGCTTGACTAATTTTACCCTTCTAATAATTTCTTAAAGAACGTTAGGGATACTAGCTTATTTTTTGCTAGTGATTTTGCTATAAATCATTCAAATCATTATCAATATTTTATAGAGTTAATTTGGCTAATGGCTATAATTACCTTGTGATTTTTTTATAAACTTAATGTTACTTTCCTTAATAAATCTAAGTGATTTTTGGCATTAATAATTCTTGGAATAAGTCTACAAGATCTTTTATGGGGATGGATAGGTTATGTAGTCTCAAAAAAACATTGTTAAATACATGCAGTTTCTTAAAGGATGCAAGAAACTAGTCAAATACAAAAGACATAAAAAATGATTTATAAAATTCTTTGAATCAAGCTTATAGAAAATTTATTGATGACATTTTCTCCATTTTATTATAGGAGGGAGTAAAATTTATTAAGAGAGATCTATTGGAATGTGAAGAACACAAGCTTATACTGAGAGGGGGGTGAACAGTATAAGATCAACTTTTACTTTTCTTTCCCAAAAAATATTATCCAATATTATCAATGGAAATATCAATATAAGTAATCAAATAAATGCATAAATCATCACACACAAGAGAGACACAAATTTAACGTGGTTCACCCAATGTGGGATACTCCACGAAGAAAATATTTCTTCTAAATTTTCTCAAAAAATCTCTTGGAAATCAATTCTCTATTACAATGTTTATGGACCTCTGTCCAAAGAAAACACAAATCCCCTTATGATCTGGTTTGTGGATATTTCTCCATAGGAGACCTCTATCCCCATTGCTATGATTTATGGATCTCTCTCCATAGGAGAACTCTATCCCATTTGTCTGGTTTATGGATCTTGATCCAGGAGAACTCTATCTCCTCAACTGGTTTGTGGATCTCTCTCCATAGAAGAACTCTATCTCTCCAGCTAGTTCATGAATATTTGTCCATAAGAGAACTCTTTCCCCTTTGCTCTAGTTCGTAGATCTCTATCCATAGGATAACTCTATCCCCTCTACTCTGGCTAGTGAACTTATAGAAGACTTATGCGCCCACTACTCTGGCTAGTGAAATTCTAGAAGACTTTTGCTCCCACTACTCTAGCTTGTGGATCTCTCTCCATAAGAGACCTCTGTCCCTACTACAATGAATAATGGACATATATCGACTGGAGACTGCTATCCTCTTTGCTCTATCACCTCCAAATATTGCTCTCAAATCTATCTCAAATCTACACCAAACTTTGTCCCAAGTCTAGTACAAATCTGCACTAACTCTACTCATAAATCTACACCAAAAATCTATCCCAAGTCTAGGACAAATCTATACTATCTCTACTCACAAATATGTATGAAAACTATCCCAAGTCTTCTCTCAAGACTTGCTTATCTTCCTTGAAGCCTTCTCAAAGACTTGCTCAAATCTATACTCAAGCCTTCGCAAAGACTTGCTCAAATATGCCCTCAAGCCTTCTCAAAGACTTGCTCAAATCTACCATCAAGCCTTATCAAAGACTTGCTCAAATATACCTTCAAGCCTTCTCAAAGACTTGCTCAAATCTACCCTCAATGTTGCTCACAAAACTTGCTCAAATATTTCCAAATATTGCATACAAACACAACTTAAATCTCTTTCAAAAAAGCTTTCTTCACATAGATAAATTCTACTTAGAATTCATTTAACCTCTGGAACATATAGAGAATGATATGCTCTATCAAAAAATCAATATGTTTCACACTCACAAATCTTATACTCAATTAACCAATCTCTATCTCTTGTAAAATCCCTTCCAAATCAAATCAAAACAATGTATAATTTGTTTCACAAAATTGGTCTATCTTTCTTGCAAGTTTTCTCTCAAATATCAATCACACTAATGCATAATTTTTTCTCACAAAATTGATCTCAAACACTTTCACAATAGCTATCAATATCTCTCAAACCAATGTTCAAAAGGTTTCACAATGATGCAAAAACTTGCTTTCAAATCTAGCACAAGTAGTTCACAATATCTAGCACAAATGTCTCAATATATTTCAATAATGGAAGCACAATCTTGTTCTCAAACTCTATCCCTATGTTTCCAAAATAATTCCACAATGAAACACAAATCTTAACTCAAATTTTTTCCAACATGCATACCAAACCATCCTTTTATCTCCACCTTATGTTCCAAAGAATTCACTTCACCAAAACACTTTAAAAACGAAATGATGTGCCCATATCTCTTAATTTTCTCTTATGGAGACATATCTTCAAAAACCTGTCTCACAAACAACTGATTTTTCTAATACCACTTCAAGGGTTAGATTGCAAGATCCTTTCTCAAAACATCCTCATGGACTTTCTTCTCAAAACGATATGCTAAATGAAATCTGAAAATGATATTCAATCACTCTTCTTTTTTCCTAAAAAATGAAGCATTAAAACCCAACAAAACCTTTCATATCTTCCTTTCACAATGCAAGGGTTATAATAAAATATCAAGAAACTTATCACACCTTATTACTCCCAATATTGCAAAATAAAATTGAACCCAAAAAAACCATAATTTACACACATAATTCCTTATACACCTTATACCTCCTACTTAAAGCAAAATATTTCAATACACCTTAATTTTTCAACAAGACCATAGCATCAGTGATTTTATTTATCATACATAGCACTTAGCAAACCTAATTTTTAACTCAACCAAATTTAATTACTCCATGTTGTCCCTTTTTAATTTAAAAAATTAAAAATATTTAAACTCCTTATGACTCCCTAAGCAAGCATACCTTATCCTTAGCGAATAATTAATCTAACAAAATTATTTGCCCCCTTACTGTCACCATTGCGATTCAAACCAACATCGCTTGCTGGCCCGCACCCTAGCTTCGGCTAGGCCACTGTGTGGGCTAGCCACCCACATGAAAACAAAAACTCATGCACTCTACTTTATTCTTTTCTCCGGTGCTTAAAAAGGATTTTCACCAAAAACCTTAACTCTCTGCCTCCGTCATGTCTCGAACTCGAGATCTCCCTGTTGTTGTGTCTTAGCACCAAGGGGATCTTCTGTCTGGGCTAGCAGCCCATATGGGATTTATTTTCTCTATCACCATGCTTTAATCATGACTTTGACCTCGAAAAATCCGCTTCTTATTTTTCCTTTCTCCTATGTCCACGAACGAAGTACATTCAAATTTCATGAATTTTGCACATGCATTAATCAAATTTCTCGCATAAAAATTTCTAACACACCTTTGCAAATAAAATTTATAATATATACGCATTTTCCCTTTGATTCTTCACGTCGACGCTTGGGGAGGTATTTTGACTTTGCAACATTGGCCCACAATTAAACCTTTTTAAAATTATTATAATAATTTAAATCTAAGGTAGATTTAAATATTATAATTTATATTTTAACCTTTGGGCCCTTTTAGTTCTTAATTATTATAATTATTTAAATCTTCATAAATTTAAATATTATAATTCATTTTTCTCCTCTTGGGCATTTTCTTTGGATTAAGTCTTTGCCACCATATAACCTCTTCCTTTTTTATTTTGCAAATGCCACCATGGTAAAATCATCTAACATTTATTTTCCTTGACATAAATTACACCTAATGTCATCAACTTATGACATTAATATTTTGACATCAATGACAACAATATACTCAAAATTTCCAACAATCTCCCTCTTTGTCATTGATGGCAACCCTTTCTAAAAATTCATTTTCCAATCACTAGATTTCAAATTTGCTCCTCCTGATTGAATGCTCTCCCCCTTACTCAAATCTCTCTCCCTTTGAAATCAATGGCAAAGGGATTCCTTTGGGACTAAAGATATGACTCTTATCTCAGCCCCTTCCTCACCTCCTCCCATTGAGGTGATTAATTTTGGGGTGGGATTATCTCTAATCCCTGCATACAATGCTCTTTTTATTTGTCAACCTTCTTTTTCAACATACCCTTTTGATCCTTTTGAGTGTCCCTGTTCTTGCTTATCTCTGGAAGTTATGGAAACTCTGTTCTACACCACTTGTCCTTATGCCCATATTATTGCACTTGTAACACTTAATGCTGTAGTTATTGGAAGGTGCAAATGTCTTGAAGTTCCTCTTGGTGAAGCCATACTCATTTCTATCATGGAACTTGTAGTGGATTGTTTTATGACCAAAGCGATTACGAGAGTAGCAATACCCTTGAAAGACATATCCATCTTTGAAATATTTGACATTCCTTCTAGTGAGGCCATACTCCTTTCCATGATTCCTGCAATGCATAGCCTTGTGACCATACTGATTACATGAAAAACAACATCCTTTGAAGAAATATTATCTTGAACCCTCTGGTCTCTTAGTCATTTCTCTTCTTTCTTTGTGATAATCCTTGTTTCTTGTTTGTGCATTGTTTCCTTTCTTAGTGAAGCTTCTATTCAACTTATCCTCATAAGTTTCACTTTCTTCTTCACTCTCTTCCTCTAAAAATTCCTCTTCTTTTGAGCTTGAGCTTGACCCTTCTTGTTTCCCTTGTCCTTCTTCAAAACCAAGTATTGTTTTGATAGATGAAGATATTTGTGCATTGATAATCTTATCCAAAGTCTTTGAGCTTTTCCCAAACCTGTGTAGCTTGTCCTTATAATCTTTCACTTCCATCCTTAGTGAAACTACCTCTTGTTCTAGTATTTCACATTCTAAATATTTTACCTCTAAATTTTCACTCATGACCTCTTTAAATATCCTTGACTTAGCTATTGAGTTTGTCAGGTCTTGTATAAGCTTTTCCTTTTCTTCCTCACATTCTTGAACTTGAGCCCTTAGTCTTGAATTCTACTTTCTAACCTTTTTTAATTATCTGAGAGCAACAATAAGTTCTGCTTCTAGATCTACTATGCCTTCCTATTCATTTTCTTAATATTTCTCTACTTCTTTTTCTTCAAGAGCATATTCATACTTTTCAGATTTATCTTCAACAAGAGCATTTTCTTCCTCTTACATTTCTAAAGATAGAATCTCATCTTCTTCACTATCTAAGGGTCTTTCATCACTGTCACTTGAAGCCTTGATTGCCTTGTTAACATAGAAACTATTCTTATGCCTTTGAAAGAACTTATTTTTATTCTTGCCTTATCTATAACTTTTTTTCTTTTCATGTCTAGATTTTCTTGCTTCATTTTTCTTATGATCCCATTTCTCTTCACTTCTACTACTTATAGCTTCTGGAAAATTAGATGCATAGTGACCAAAATTACCATAAATAAAACATTTCATAGTATTCATACCTTTGTGCTTTCTTGAGTCCTTCTTGTTTCTTCTACCATAGTTAGCTTCTTCATTACTGCTTAACTCATCACTTGATTTTGGTTTCTTATCTTTTGTCTTATTTGAAGCTTTGAAAGTAACCTCTTTCTTGGAGTTAGGATACTTTACTATCCTCATCTCATAATATGTGAGAATTCCATGTAACTCATCCATAGTCAAATTTTTGATATCTCTCATCTCTTCTATAGCTTAAAATTTTCCATCATACCTCATAGGAAGTGACCTTAATGCTTTTTGAGCAACATCAGAGTCTTCAATTTTGAATCTAATTACATGTATGGTATTAAAAACCTCATCCATAAGAAGCAAGTATGTAGCAATATCTTCCTCATCTTCCATATTCAAATCTTCAAACATTTTCTTATGATTTTGCAATTTGGCCAACTTGACCTTTTTATCTCCTTCATATGTTTGCTTCAATTTGTCCCATATCTCTTTTGATGATTTGCAGTGCATAAATTTCACAAATTCTTGCTTCACATAATCCACTCAAGATTCTATCATAGCTTTAGCATTATTCACATGTAATAGCTTACCATATTTATCTGTGGGAGGATTAGCTGTAGGTGTGAACCCATCCTCAATTGATTAACATGTCTCATATCATTGTGCCATTAGGTAAGTCTGCATTCTTATTCTCTAGAAAGCATAAATTTTACCATCGAATAGTGATGCCTTATTTTATGAAGATCCATTTTGAGATGCCATCTATATTTTTGTAATATCTTTATTCAAGTTGTTAGACTCTTTCAAAGGAAACTGCTTTGATACCAATTGAAGAACATAGGTACTGAGAGGAGGGGGTGAACTATATAATATCAACTTTTACTTTTCTTTCCTAGATAATATTATCCAATATTACCAATGGAAATATCTATAGCAGTAATCAAAGCAATGCATAAATCATCACACACAAGAGAGACACAAATTTACCGTGGTTCACCCAATGTGGGCTACTCCACGGAGAAAATATTTCTTCTAAATTTTCTGAAAAAATCTCTTGGGAATCAATTCCCTATTATAATGTTTATGGAAATTTGTCCAAAGGAGACACTAATCCCCTTATGCTCTAGTTTGTGTATCTCTCTCCACAGGAGACCTCTATCCCCACTGCTCTAATTTGTGGATCTCTCTCCATAGGATAACTTTATCCCCTTTCTTTGGTTTATAGATCTTGATCCAGGAGAACTCTATCTCCTCAACTGGTTCATAGATATCTCTCCATAGAAAAACTCTATCTCCCCAACTAGTTCATGGATCTCTATCCACATAAGAACTCTTTCCCCTTTGCTCTAGTTCATAGTTCTCTGTCGATAGGAGAACTCTATCCCCTTTTCTATGGCTGGTAAACTTCTAGAAGACTTCTACCCCCACTGCTTTGGCTTGTGGATATCTCTCCATAGGAGACCTCTATCCCCATTACACTGAACAATGAATCTCTATCCACTAGATATTGTGTTCCTCTTTGATTTTTCACCTCCAAATCTTGCTCTCAAATCTATATGAAATCTACACAAAAATCTATCCCAAGTCTAGCATAAATCTACTTTAAATATGCTCATAAATTTACACCAAAACTCTATCCCAAGTCTAGTATAAATTTGCTCTATCTCTGCTCACCATTCTACACCAAAACTATCCTAAGTCTTCTCTCAAGACTTGCTCATCTTCTTTCAAGCCTTCTCAAAGACTTGCTCAAATTTACCCTCTAGCCTTCTCAAATACTTGCTCAAATCTAACCTCAAGCCTTCTCAAATAATTTATCAAATATGCCCTCAAGCATTCTCAAAGACTTGTTAAAATCTGCCCTCAATGCTACTCACAAAACTTGCTCAAATATTTCCAAATCTTGCATACAAACACAACTTAAATCTCTTTCAAAAAAGCTTTCTTCACATAGACAAATTCTACTTAGAATTCATTTAACCTCTGGAATATATAGAGAATGATATGATATATCCAAAACTCAATATGTTTCACACTCACAAATATTGTACTCAATTAACCAATTTTTATCTCTTGTAAAATACCTTCCAAATCAAATCAAAAAAATGTATAACTTGTTTCACAAAACTGGTCTATCTTTCTTGCAAGTTTTCTCTCAAAGATCAATCACACTAATGCATAATTTTTTATCACAAAATTGATCTCAAACACTTTCACAATAACTATCAATATCTCTCAAACCAATGTTCAAAAGGTTTCACAATGATGCAAACAATTTCTTTCAAATCTAGCACAAGTAGTTCACAATATCTACCACATATGTCTCAAAAAATTTCAATAATGGAAACAAAATCTTGTTCACAAAATCTATCCCTATGTTTCCAAAATCATTCCATAATGAAACACAAATCCTAACTCAAATTGTTTCCAACAATGCATACCAAACCATCCTTTTCTCTCCACATTATGTTCCAAAGCATTCACTTCACCAAAACACTTTAAACATGCAATGATGTGCCCATATCTCTTAATTTGCTCTTATGGAGATATATATTCAAAACCTATCTCACAAACAACTGATTTTTCTAATACCACTTCAAGGGTTAGATTGCAAGATCCTTCTCAAAACATCCTCATGGACTTTCTTATCAAAACGATATGCTCAACAAACTATGAAAATGATATTCAATCACTCTTATTTTATCATAAAAAATGAAGCATTAAAGCCCAACAAAACCTTTCATATCTTCGTTTCATAATGCAAGGGTTATAATAAAATATCAAGCAACTTATCACACCTTTTTTTTGTGGAAAACATCCCAAAAGGGATGCCACTTTCGGGTAAGACCCAAGGAGGCAGGGGTATCCATTCCGCCAAAAATGCCCAGGACTCGGACCTGGCCTACCACCTTTGACATACTCAAGGAGCAAACAAACACACAAAACCAATTTAAAAATAAGTAAATAACAACAAAAATAATAAAATAAAATAAAAAACATGCTCCTTGAGTGTGTCAAAAACAAAAGCACAACCAAACACGCACAATAAGATAAAAGAAACCACAACACAAACCACATAGAAAAACACAAGAACCACATAACAAAACACAAACAAGACAAAAACAACAGAACACTACAAAGACATAACCCAAAAAAAACATGAAAAATAAACACAACCAAAACCTTAAAAAAAAAAAAAAAATAAAAACAAAACAACAACCAACAATAAACAAAAACAAAAAACATAGAAAACACTCACACATAAAAACATGAAATAACACAAACAAAGAGAAACCCAAGAACAAGAACGAAAAAAACACAAGAACAATAACAAAAAACATAAAAAAAAAACACAAAACAACAAAAACACATGAAAAAAAAACAACACAAAGAACACAAAAACAAAACAAAACAAAAGAACCCACCCACCTTAAAAAACTAAACAAAAAAAAACAAAAAAGAAAAAAGAAAAAAAATGAACATAACAATGACCTATCTAGACCAGAAGACTATTAAGGCAAGAATCAATAGAGGAAACAAAATAAAGAATAGAATGAGCTAGGGAACTAAAAAAAACTGAATGAACCAAAGAGAAGCAAAAAAAAAAAAAGCAAGAAGAAACTAGGTACCTTCAGAACTGGAGCCATCCAAAGAAATGATAGAAAGAAGAGCTTCCCTAATTTGAGAAGCCCACCATATAGGAGGGTGGCCATAACAAGTAAGATCACCTTTGTCCAAAGCCCAATTAGCTAAAGCATCAACACTCTTGTTTTGATCTCCGACCACATGATTGTAATCAACTTTCAAAAATCCCATCTGGATTAATTGAATCTTCTCAATAATTCTTTTTATTCTCCAATCCACCTTATGATTCTTAGAAGGAGTCTTCAAGAGATTAATCATAAGTTGAGAGTCGGACTCAACTAACACCTTTTCCCATCCAACCTTAGTAGCCTCCTGAAGGCCTCCGAGGATACCATACCCCTCAAGCAAGGTTATTGGAAAGAATACCCAAATTCTCAAGAAAAGTAAAAACCAGGGAGCCATCCGAAAGTCTACCAATTCCTCCCACACTGGCTTTTCCAGGGTTCCCTCTAGAGGCTCCATCAGTATTGACTTTTCCAAAATCCTTAGGAGGAGGTTGCCAATTTCTAGTCCTATCCATCTTACTAATACTCACATTCCCTTTAAGTTGGTTGCCCTTAGAAGATTTAATCTTCAATATTTGCATCACTTGATCCCATCTTTGGTGGGAGTTTTGGGGGTGATTAAGGAGTTGATGGACTGATTCAACTAAGTTGGCTATGGTCTTTTGCCAAATATAGTGAATATCCTTCCTATCTTGATTAAAAATTTGGTTGTTCCTTTCATTCCAAATATTCCAAAGAAGAATGGTAGAACCCATCCAAACTAACTGCCTAATAAAATGATCAACACCCTCTTGATTAGGCCAATCCCTCCAAAGTTGTTCAAAAGTAAAAAAATTGGACCACTTGTAAGCCAAGTAAAGTGGCCATTCTCCTCCATAGCTCAGAGGCTAAAGTACACTCAATAAAAATATGGTTGAGATTTTCTACATTCTCTTCACACATTTCACATCTAAAAGGGCCATGAAAACCACGCTTCATAAGTTGCTCACAAGTAAGCACCCTACGATGCAATAAAAGCCAATTAAAGAACCTCACCTTAGGCCAGAGCTTTTGAGCCCACAATCGAGAAAATATGTCAGAAGAATGGTTGGGATTATTATGGCATAAGGTCAAATAACCTTGAGCAACTCGAATACTCACCCTTAGTAGTGTTGTTCCATCCAAAACAATATTTTTCATGGGACCAAGAGAGGGATCTCATATGAAGGATGCCTTGGATATCTTGTCTTTGCCTTTCTGGGATTTGAATAGGCCAGTCCTCAATAGGGATCCAATATCTACCAACCTTTGAATTACCAGTATGGTACCGACAGTAATTAGCCACCTTTATCCAATTAGCTCGGTGAAGCTCCTCCATCCAAGGCCTCCAATCGGGAAACCGAGTTATCAAAGGCTTGTGACCATCCCAAGAATCTGTCCAAAAATTTGCCTGTTGACCATTATGAATGATCCAAAATAATTTTTTCTTTATCAAATCCTCACCAGTCTTAAGAACTGCTAAAATGGGAGAACCTTTGGTAGGAAGTTGATAGCGAACAAGGTCTTCAGGACTTTTGTTCTCAACATATTTAGCACGAAGATTATTGGCCCAAAGAGCATTGGGGTTATGCAACATCCTCCAATATAATTTAGCAGCTAAAGCTTTGTTGTTATTAATAGAAGACCAGAATCCTAACCCCCTTCACTCTTAGGAAGACATAAAGTATCCCATTTCACCAAGGCCCATTTTCTTTTCTCCTTAGTACCACTCCAAAGGAAACGATGACTGATTTGATCCAATTCTCGAAGAACAACCTTTGGGATATTCAAAATGGAAGAAACATAAATAGGAATAGCTTGAAGGACTGATTTTACCAAGGTGATTCTACCCCAGAAGAAAGCCACTTGTTGGTCCACTTTCCAATTTTCTTCTTGACTTTGTCCAACAACCAATTCCAATATTTATTTTTTTGCCTTTGAATATTTATGGGAATACCTAAATAAGTGATTGGAAGAGAGGTCTTCTTATATCTTAATTTATCCAAGACCATGGATTCCTGTCTAGCAGAGCAGTTGAAAGAAAATAACTTTAGATTTGTCTTCATTGATCAACTCGCCTAGTAGCCTTAGAAAAATAGCTAATGATTTGCTTAATATTAGAAGCTTCCTTAACTGTAGCTTTACCTAAAAGAGTAGAGTCATCCACAAATTGAAGATGAGAGATAGGTCTAGCTCCATGAGCAATGGTAACTCCCTCAAGGGTTTTGTTTTCCCTCTTTTTGGTTATAGTCCTACCCAAGCATTCAACAAGAATGATGAATAAATAAGGGGATAGCGGGTCACCTTGCCTAATACCTCTGGAAGCTGGGAATGACCGAGAAGGCCTGCCATTGATAAGAACTAAGTAGGAAACTGAAGAGATACATCCCATAATCCAATCCATCCAATCCTTAGAGAAACCAAATTGCCTCAAAACTTTGATAAGGAAGTGCCAATCCACTCTGTCATAAGCTTTGGATAAGTCTAACCGAATGAACATGGAAGGAGAATTTTGCATATCCATGGAATGGATGGCTTCCTGAGCAAGAACTATCTCATCTACTATTTGACGTCCTTCCACATAACCCCCTTGCTCTGGGGAAATAATCTTATGCAAAAGAGGCTTCAACCTTTCTGCCATGATTTTAGTAATGATTTTGAGAAGAACATTACATAAAGCAATAGGTCTAAAAGCTGAGATATGATCAACCTCTTGAGCTTTTGGAACAAGAGTAATATAAGTTTTATTGATAACCTTCAAAATTTCTTTGGCTTTCCTGGCTTCTTCCACCACCTCTAATAAATCAACATGAAGGATATCCCAAAACTCTTGGTAGAACTCAATGGGAAAACCATCAGGACCTGGGGTTTTCCATTTTTGCATTTTAAAAACTACTTGTTGAAGCTCATTGATAGTAATAGGAGCAGTCAAAATAGAGTTCTCCTCAGAAGTGATAAGAGAAGGGATTGCTTGAAGAACATTTTGTTGTGAAGCTGAGTCAAGAGGAGTAGCAGCAAAAATATTGGAAAAGTAATCAACAACAATAGAGTTCATGCCATCCCAAGTATAAACAACATCTCCAGAATCTGATTTTAAGGAAGAAATAAAGTTGTGAGATCTTCGAGCTAGAAGAGATTTGTGGAAGAAATTTGTGTTTCGATCTCCTTCTTTGAGCCATTGAATTCTAGATTTTTGCTTCCATAAGATTTCTTCTCTTTTTTCCCATTCCTCTAACTGAGTTGTGAGTTTAATTTCATCTGCACTTCTCTTCTCTCGTGAGGCCATCTAAATGGATTTTCTTATTCAAATTTTCAAGATGAGCAATAACTTCATGTTTTTTTTATGAACATCCCCAAACTCTTTCCAGTTCCAAGTCTTGATTTTGGATTTAATGTATTGCAGTCTTTTGGCAAAATAGAACATCTTAGTCCCATGCCTAGGTTTACCTTCCTTCCACCATTGTTGCACATGAGGTCTGAAGGAAATGTCTCTAAGCCACATTAATTGAAAATGAAAAGGAGAGAAACTCACATTGGTTTTCCACATTTCCACCATGACTGGCCAATGATCCGAACCAACATTATTAAGAGTCTTCACTTTAGGAATGTGACCATGGATTAAGAAATTTTTAGAGAGCAAAAACCTATCCAATCTCTCCATTATACAAGCTAAGCCTTGCCTTCTGTTAGACCAAGTCATAAGGCCATTATCTGGTTGGATATCCACAAGATGGAGGTTTGCAATATATTCGCTCATGAGGTCAGTGCTTTTGTCCAAATTTCTATTTCCCCCCTTTTCTCATCCAGAGAGAGGATGGTATTGAAATCTCCTCCGATCAAGATCCAAGCTTTAGGAAAATGAGAGATAATATGAGTAATATCCTTCCACTGTCTTCTTTTTTCCTCCAAAGAAGTCGGAGCATAAACAAGTAATGTAGAGCATAATCTGGTTGGAATGTCTACTTTGAATAGCTATAGCCAACAAACCCCAACTCGCCAACCATATGGTGAATAACTACCTCTTTTGGGTCCCAAAGACAAGCAATGCCACCCGAAGTCCCTTGGGAACCGAGGGAAACCACTTTTCCAGCTGGCCAAATTTTACTGGCAATTGAGTCCATATCCTCCATTGACATCTTTGTTTCTTGAAGGAAAACAAGATGTGGATGATTTATCCGAATCATTCTTCTAATTTCATTTTGTTTTGAAAGACTCCCTTTGAGTCCTCTAATATTCCAAGTGATGATCTTCATTAATACCAGGGCTAAAAAATTTGGGAAGGGCATTAATATTACCTTCCTCTACAAGCTTTTCACCTTCTTTTACCATATGATATTGATTGGTCTTGCGACCTGCTTTTTGATTAGAATCCATCTTCAATTTTTTTTCCTTGTTTCTTGACTTATTCCAATTGAATCTGAGATGGCTTCTAACCTTGAAGAATGCTCGTACACAACCAAAATTTTACTAGATGGTTCAACGGAGTCTATATTGGGACCTGCATTATTTGAAGTTTTGACATTTGAAAGATTGTTTTTCTTGTGTAAATTTTCTCCCTTTTTTTTGTTGAAAACCTTTGATTTGTTGGTTTGTCTCCGAGTTCTTCCCTTCATATTTAAATTGTGTTTCTAAGATTTCAGTTTCCATTATTTCCTCTTCCTCACTTGGGACATCATTTGTGGAAAGGATTTCAAACATATTAGCAGATGACTTTGATTGATCCTTCATAACTGGTTTTTTTTAGTGTTCTTCTTCTTAGGTATTTGGAAACCTGCTGAGTTTATATCTTCTTTCTTTTGATCAGGAATTTTATTTGGGCAAGCACTGGCCAAATGACCATATTCATGGCAAATTCTACAACGAAAAGGAATGTTCTCATAGTCCACTACTTGCTCCCAAGTGTCTTCCCCAAATTGTAATGTGATATTTTTAGGTAGGGGTTTGTCAAAATCCATTAAAACACAAATCCGAGCATAAATAATATGTTCAAAATTTTGAGTACAATCAACGATCATCATAAAAGTTCCTAAAGAGTTTCCAATTGAAGAAAAAATAGTAGGATTCCAAAATTCAATAGGGAGGCCAAAGAGTCTAACCCACACGGGAGCTATAGAAGGCATCTCTTCTTCGGATTTAAATTTAGTATGCCAGGGCTTCATGAAAAGCCCTGCCCTTCCAAAAAACCAAGGACCCCCTTGAAAAGTTTTCTCTCTATCTTCATTATTAGCAAATAAAACAAGAAAATAACCATTTGGATAAATAGAGATTTGTAACTCACCTTTAGTTTTCCAGCTTTTTGCAGCCCAGACTTTGAAAGCGAGATAGACTCGGACGAAAACCCATGAACCGACAAATTAGTCCTCTTTTTTCCAAATCTTCAATGCCAGTCTGAATGTTACCCATATCAAGCTTAACAATAGGAGTTCCATCAACTGCTTTAAGACATCCCGACTCCATTTTCCAGGGATCAATCTTAGGCATTCTTAGAGGTTTATGGGAAGCCCTAAGATTGATATTAGCATTGGGCTGAGGTCGTCCACCACGAAGGGCATCCCTAAAATTCATTTTTGGGACTGAGTCTTCGAAATTCTTACCCTTGACAGGGGTTTTCATAGTAGAATTATTTTGTGGGTGCACCTTAGCACCAGATTCACTTGAGATATGAGCCATTTTTTGATCAACTGCTTGAAACTTGTTTCGTGATCTCTTTAATCCTTGCCCTAGACGTCGTGGAAAGGTATGGTTTTCACTTTTCTTTTGTGCAGAAAATTGGAAGCCGTTGTCACTCAAGTTCACAGTATGATCTATTGAAAGATAAATTTCTAACCCATCTTGGATCCCCTGCAACATTTCCTGCTAAAATATTGAGCATAAACCACAAAAATATTGGCCGCTAGGGCCCGAAGGCCCTAAAAACCAACCTCTGGAGCTGCTTGCACTCAACCCTAGATGAAACCCTCGCATAGCCGCTTGCCAAATATCTCGTTCACACATAGGGATGCGCTAGGATCTGTGTTGCTCCAAATGATATGAAAATTGGTGGAGACGTTCTAGGGTTTTTCAGGCATCTACCCTCAAAATTTTAGCTCAATCCGAGTCCGGATGAGTGAGATATGGCCGAAACGAGTTTGGCAGTTTGGGCAGTCCTACAAAAAACGTCCCTCCACAAATCTGTAGTCGGGTCTCCTCCTTCAAATGTTGAGGAATCTAACCGATCAAAATGTTCACTTATCACACCTTATTACTCCTAATATTGTAAAATAAAATTCACCCCAAAAAAACCTTAAATTACACACATAAATTCTTTATACACCTTATACGTCCTACTTAAAGCAAAATATTTCAATACACTTTATTTTTTCAACCAGACCATAACATCATTGATTTCATTTATCATCCATAGCACTTAGCAAAAATCCTTTTAAATTCAACCAAATTTAATTACTTCATGTTGTCCCTTTTTAATTTCATAAATTAAAAATAAAATAAACACCTTATGACTCCCTAAGCAAGCATACCTTAGCCTTAATGAATAATTAATCCAACAAAAACATTTGCCTCCTTGTTGTCATCTCCGTGATTCAAACCGACATCGCTTGCTAGCCTGCATCCTAGCTTCGGCTAGGCCACCATGTGGGCTAGCCGCCCACATGAAAACAAAAACTCACTCGCTCTACTTTATTCCTTTCTCTGGTGCTTAACAAGGATTTTCACCAAAAATCTTAACTCTCTGTCTTTGTCGTATCTCGAACTTGAGATCTCCCTGTTGTTGTGTCTTAGCTCTAAGGGGATCCGCCGTCTGGGCTAGATGGCTAGATGGGATTTATTTTCTCTATCACCACAATTTAACCATGACTTCAACCTCAAAAAATACGTTGCTTCTTTTTCCTTTCTCCTACGACCACGAACAAAGCACATTCAAATTTCATGAATTTTGCACATGCATTAATCGAATTTCTCACATAACAATTTCCAACACACCTTTGCAAATAAAATTTATAATATATATATGCATTTGCCCTTTGAGTCTTCACGTCGGTGCTTGGGGAGGTGTTTCGACTTTGCAAAATTGGCACCCAATTAAACATTTTTAAAATTATTATAATAATTTAAATCTAAGGTAGATTTAAATATTATAATTTATATTTTAACCTTTGGGCCCTTTTAATTTTTAATTATTATAATTATTTAAATCTTCATAGATTTAAAAAAAATAATTCCTTTTTCTCCTCTTGGGCCTTTTCTTTGGATTAAGTCTTTGCCACCATAAAACCTCTTCCTTTTTCTTTTGCAAATGCCACCATGGTAAAACCATTTAACCTTTATTTTTCTTGACATAAATGACACCTAATGTCATCAACTAATGACATTAATCTTTTGACATCAATTACAACAATATACTCAAAATTTCCAACATAATGTAAATTTTATAAAGTTAAAGGAGCTAGTATTATGGCCTAAGTATATTGGATGAATTTTGGAGATGAGTACTATTTTTTAACTTATTGAAACATAATAAAAAAGGAATAGATATTTCCTATTAAGGATTTTAATAACAATATGTAGATTTACAAAGTCATATCTTTAGTGGTCCATTTGATCTTACCCATTATGAGGTTCTAGAGCATCTTACTAAGTTTTTACTAAAGAAAATTGATACAAACAACAAGTTATTTCTTTATCTCTCTCTCTCTCTATCTTTCACTCTCTCACTCTCTCTCTCTATCTATCTCACACACACACAAAAAGGTATTGAGAATACCTTCTTCCACATGACAATAAAAAATTTAAAGGATTAGATGATTTTCCTACCAAGTTTAAAAAAACTATGACCTCATATTGGTGTGAACCTTCTCATGGTCTATAGGAAGGGGGAGTGTTGAAGCTCACTAGGGTCATTTATTAATCAAGGACTTATAAATCAAGTTTCTAAGAATAATAGTAGGGATTATTTTAGTATATGAAACCTAATCACTCCATTTAATATGAATTATTACCATAGCTACAGTGAAACATTTAAGCCTATATCCCAAATGTATTGTTTTTCCTAACTAGACAAACTTTCTTGAAGGTAGAGTTGAAACATTTAGTGCTTGCTCAGTAAACTCTTGAGTGGGTAGGGAAAATTATATAGGATTCTATTTTTTTTTAAGCTTAATTTTGACAAAGTCTATGATCAAGTAAATGGGTCATTCATTTTAAAAATCTTGGAGTTGTTAGCATATGGACAAAAATATGTAAGTCATATTGTAATAATTTTTACAAATACCTCTATAAAAGTTGTTATTAATGGTATCTTGTTAGGGGGATTTTATTTATAGAATTGCATTCATCAAAGGTATGTCCTACATACTTTTCTATATGTTTTGTTAGTAGATGCACTAGGATACTACTTCAAAAGTGTTGTTCTAATGAGATGTATATAGGGTATTTCTATTCCTAAAAATATCTATATAAGTATTGTTATTTTATCTATAACTTGACCCTCTTTATTTGTAACTATTAAGAAGAATTTGATCATGCTTCATAGAGCTTGAAATTATTTGTTTGGTCACTAGAGATAAAATATTAGGTCATGAGATTAATTTCATATTTTTATTAACAAACCTCTACCTGATTAAATACCTGCATTCTATAAATAGGTGAACCATAGATATGTTGTATGATATTTGTGTTTTCCCTCTAATATTAAGGTTTCCATCAAGGATCTAAGAGAACGATTCTTTTCTAAGTTCCAAAAATCCTTGAATATTCATAATCTATAAAAATTCTTTTGATAGGATAAATTCAAGTGCTAAGCAAAATTTTCATTACCATGCATGTATTATTTATCTCTTGTTGGCTTCCTTTCATTGTTGATTATGTTTGTTTCAC
Source organism: Wollemia nobilis (assembly GCA_028583015.1). Classification (NCBI taxonomy): domain Eukaryota; kingdom Viridiplantae; phylum Streptophyta; class Pinopsida; order Araucariales; family Araucariaceae; genus Wollemia; species Wollemia nobilis. The sequence continues at coordinate 9,632,331 of JAQPPZ010017089.1, forward strand.
AAAACTACTTTATAAAAAACCTCCAAACCAAATGGAACAATTCACCTTCTTAATGGATCATCTCTTGGCTACAATGTTCTTTGTCACACTGTATAGTGAGGCTAGGCATCATAGAACATAAGGATATTATTTGATGATCAAATTAATGGTTCAAGAATTGATAAGTAATAACCTTGGAAGGTAAGCTTTAAACATCATATATAGAAGCCACAAGGGGTGGATGATGGAAATAGGTTCATCTCCATGATAAGATCCTTAATACATCCTTTTTTTAGAATCAAGGGTTCCATATCTGTGATTAGCCTTTCAAAGGTATGGTAGTATGCTGTAAATACTTATCTTGGAAAGGATTTCCATTCAAACATTATCTAAGCTTTACCTCTTCCTCTCATTGTTAGAATTGTTTACTTTGGGTAGGTTAGCTTTGCATGACATGTCATCCATAATTCAAATCCAATAGTCTATTCAATAGTGGAATTTTGTACTTTGTTAACCTTTGGGACTTTATACTAATCAATATTGGAAAGACTATTTAGCACTGATATCTCTATATGATATCTCTAGCATTTAGTTTGAAGCAATTCTATGAAATTAGCCTTTAATGGAGGATGCATTTTTAGTAAAGCTTTCCACCCCTTTGGTGGGTAATTTCATGAAATATTGGAAAGTTGTCATATGGAGATAGTCTCATGTTTTAAACTATTAAAATTCTTTATAAGGATTTACTCCCATATTTTCATTTAAAATTCAAATTGAATGGCAACTAGGGTACCAACATGAAGGAGACCACATGGAGATCCCTCTTTGCTAGAGTCTGTAAATCTAAAGTAGAAAGATCTACCCAACTACTTGCAATAAGGGTCCTCCATCATAAATTTCAATGCATGATGATCCAATTAAATGGGGATTTTCCACCATTACTTATGTTTTCTTAACCACCTTGCATTTTTAAGGCATCTATACTAGAGTTGTAGGTTGGCTAAGAGTAGTTGACATTATGTATTCTTGTTGCTTTTTGCTCTATTTTTTGGAAGGGTTATAATAGAGATTTATTTTACTCTTTTTGACAAATGATTTTATTTTGATTACTAAAATATTTAAATGATTGATTTCAAATTTTATTTGAAAATTTTGTTGTAAACAATAATTCTCTATTTATAACTTGGAATTAGGTATTTAAAGTTGGATATATTAATCTAATGATACATGTGTCTCTTCTATATATGCCAATATCCCAATAGGTCTAAGAACTTCAATACCATATGAATCAATTGATAACGTAATAATGATATCTTGAGAGCTTGTTACCGAGGTTAAAATGTCAACATCCTCACTTAGATTTTCCAACATAAGCAAAAGTTGATGAATCAATATTAATAGATTATAATAGAGGACCAAGTGAAAGCCAAGCAATATAGGCATGTGATGATAAATTTCATCGTAAGGTAGATATAGGAGAAGGTCAAGTCTCAACTTTTATTTTGCCTAATTCTATATTAAGTACTATTGGAGACTCCAAAAATATATTTATAATTCTACTAAATGGCTTAGGAAAAAATGGAAAATTGGGGTGTGTAGTTAAGTCAATCATGGGTCTAGGTAGAGGGTATATTGCTTGCATCTTTCAATAAATAGAGGTAGCTTAGGCCATTTTGTAATATGACACATGGATAGTTTATGGTTTAAGTTTGTTATCTTCAGTCATGGTCCTTTTGCTTTCACCTTGAGTAACTATCATGATCCCACTATTACATGTGGGTTAAATTCCCACTTATAAACTTAGTATTTTGTTCCTTTTCAAAGGATATTATAAGACACTAGGGAAAAATTACATGGTGAAAGTATGAGAGAATTTTCTAGCTTTTGGATCCACCCTTGTGCCAATGTGCAAATGGACTTTTCATAACCACTTATAGGCACCATATGCTAGATTATAGCATACCTATAGATTCAAATAACTTAATAAGCCACAACGTTTGCATTATTTCAAGGAAGAGGGTGACCTTATCAAAGACTACCTTAAAATTTGTTTACATATGGCAAAGAGCTCAATTAATGTGATCAACCCTTAGATGAAAATATATAAAAATACCATATCTTTGAGGTCTAACCCTATTCAACCAAACCCTAGTATGCATCTTCAACTAGTATCCTCATCAAATAAGGCATAATCTTTCCAACAATTGTTAAAATTATCATAATATCATATTGAAGGAGGAAATGGGTATTTATTCCTCTCTTTTTGGTGGAACGGAGTGATAAATGCATGGATTTATAATCCTTAAAATGAATTCTTATCTACAATTTTGTGTCATCTCAATAAAATATCCATTTATTATTTTGACCCATATTCGACCCTCATATTCAACCTCCAATAATTTCTCTTTAGATCAATAATTGATACCTTAAATTGAATCAATTAACCTAGACCCATTTTGTCATAAAAAATACATAATAGTCAACTTAATCATGATTATTGTCTCAAACCCATAATTTAAAACCAAAATTCATCAAAAGTTAATTCACCAGTAAGTGAATTTGCTTTCAAGTCAGGTTATTCATGCTCAGTATAAATTTTCAAACTCTTGTGTCAAATTCGACCTATAATGGTCAAAACTACAAATTAACAATCTTAATAAATTCGTCAATGACATATTTGTATATGTGACATATTTATGTTTGAAGTGAAACCCACATGTTAGCCTTGCATATAGCAACTAATTAGGGTGAGATTAGCTTTACCCATCATCCCTACCATTGTAGGCAACCAACATACAAATAGGAAGGTGGCTAACTTCCCTCCACCTTCCTCCACCTTCCTCAAACTACCTAAATCAACCCTAATTAGGGGACAAATAATTATACTCTAACCAAATTAGCCTTAAATCAACCTTCATCATCAATGCCACCTCACCCCTCTCCTTTGGAAATATTTTGAGAGGGCCAATTCTTGTAGACACCTAAAACGCATCATGTCGATGGTGACTACTCATATGGGACATGCTACAAGACCATATGGAAGATCTTGGACAGACTCCAAGATAGAGCAGTGGTTTTAACCACTCAATTTGGGCTCCTTGGCCTAATCAGATCAAACCGTAGTTGAGACCTATGGTCTATAGTCTGAACCACTAGCTGACACCCATGGTTCATAGTCTAGGCCGCAACTGTCACCCGTGGTCTAGAACTGAAGTTTAGTTGGCCTTCATCCGAGCCAAATCGGTTTGAACGACCATTTGTTCTAGAAGAGGGTAGTTGAAGGATGGAAGATTCTAGAGGCTTCCAATCCAACTATCCCAACCACCTCTTCTTGATCTTGGCTTCTCCATGAAGCCACCCCTAGCCCTTGGGTAATCCTATAAGTACCCCTCAAAATTAGGGCAAACTATCAAGTGAGCATTGGAGATTAAAGCAACGAAGCCCTATCGGATTGTAGACTCACCTGAGTGTACTGAGAGAGTTTTATTGCCATTCACTTTCCAATTCATCAAGCATCATGTCAATTTGTGTCATGGATGCCCTAAGGAGCTAGAATGCCAAGAAACATGAATTCGAGCAAACGGAGGCCCAATTGTGCAATTCAACCGCCAAACCAATCAGAGGACATCAAGGTGACCCTTGATCATCAATTTGACAAGGAGGATCAAGCCCACAACCTTAGATTTGGAGGGCAAAACTACTTTGTTGCTCACCATGACTGACAATCATGATGTATAGTGCAGACCGCTCATTTGAGCTATGGTTTGCAATCGGTGAAAGATCTCCTTACTATTATTTTTGCATTATATTTCACTAGGTTAGATTAAGCATTTTAGTGGTTTATTTAGCATTTGTAGAGACTCTAACTGATAGAATTAGGGTTTTCATTAAGTTTACTTCATTATGGAAAATAGGATATAATTAGCTCATTTTCATGTTATCATGCTTCATTTCATGCAATTAATCCATTAGATAGATAGTTATGCTTTCTAGTTATATGTTTCCATTAATATTTTCAAGTATTGCATAGGTTTAACATGCTTTATTCACTTTCTTGATTTCATTAGTGTTATGGCATCTTTATGTTCATATTCCTTAAAGGGCCTCATCATGAGAGGTTGCCTATGCTTTTAATGCTTTTATGTTGTTTCTTGACCGTAGGAAAGCAGATTCAAAGGAGATTCAACCATCCAATTCCTTCCTCAATATGGAGAAGAGGGTCAACTCCACCCTAGAGCAGTTCATGTCACCCCGAAGGGCCTAAAACTCACATTTACCCTTAAGAGGGAACATTGATTTTTCCTACTGTAATAAGAGTATCAAAATGGTATCCCTAAGAGGGACGTAACTATAACCGGGATTGGCTTCTTTATAATGGAATAAAAGTGTTTTTCTTCTTCCCATTTGTTGTCAATTTTGCATGTGTCTATTTTGTTTCTTTTATTTTATTTACGCAGTAGGAAGCATAGGTGTGAGGCCATTTTGGTGGTCACAATAGGTGATCATGATGGAACTCCACATTTTTAGCATTTGATTTCTGACATTTTTATGTTTTTTGATATCAGGTGCAAACCGTAATTGATAACTATGGTCTCATTGTTGGCCCGTGACTTCAAGACGCGGTCTACAGTAGCAACCGTGCAATAGATCTACGGTTTACAACAGACACAACAGACAATAGGAGTTCAAAGCTAAATCAGATGAGGACCTGAGGTAGGCCCTTATAACACTCTCTGTCTCTGTATTTTGCCTCTGTGTTTTTCTAGAATAGAGAAATTGAAACCTAAACTAATTAAGGATAAAAAGAACATAAAAGTTGATTAGGTCCTTAGGGTTTCTTTTTCTATATTTTAGCTAGGTGCTACTAGGAACAACGGACCTCTGAGTGTAGTCCACCCTAGAATCCAACATGCTAGATTAAATTATGTGTTGGTTTGCATGTCTAAGGCCCAATTAGAGGCCATTTATCATCGTAAAGTGCATTGTCGAAAAGAGCATGTAGTATGTAGCTTGCATTTTCTGAATTTGAAAAGTTCTTTCACTACATATCACATAGGAAATGAGCATGAATGTTGTATGATGCATTTTATTTTCATGCAACAATTAAAATGAACCACACACACCACATTTCAATTAAATGCTAGTGAGTTGGAAGTGACATCCAACCACTAGTAGGGTTTCAATGATGGTGGAGGTGATTTCCATCCATTGGCCCAAATCCCACGTACCTTTGTTCTAGACCAATACCGGATCCGAGAACCTTTCGTAGCCTAGAAAATTTGCATATACTCCTCTTCGGAGGGTATGACTGACTAGGTGAAAATGGGTGAGGATCTGGGAGGACCTATGCTCCGACTTGGAGTTCATAGCCAAGTTGTCGAGCTATGAGTATACAGGTGAAAGCCAATTAAACTGAGATTATCATCCAACAAGATTTCAAACATGATAAGAGTTTCTAATACTGATACAACAAATCATGAAACAACATCAAATAGTTTAGGGCTCACATTTAAAATTTATAATTTGAGATAATCACCATTGTATACCTTGTTTGCATAATAAAAGATAAATCTAGACACTAGGTGCACCATGGTGGAGACACGAGGAGGTCGACAAAGGCTTAATCCTGATGCCAATGACCAAGCCCCACCAAATTCACAACAAAATGTGTCGAACCCTCACCCACATGCGCTTCTCGAACGTCGTTCGATGAGCATCAGAGGAGACAATTCGACATGAGGGGACACCATTGAGCGTACCCCGATAGAGGAGCTTCTGTACACTCTTCTAGACATAGGATAGAGCATGGAGCCTCTCAGCATGAGGGTGCTCCACTCGAAAGCCATTACCGAGATCGTAGTGCACGTGCATCCATGGGATCGATCGATGAGTATGTCATACAGGGGGCCAAGTTGGTACCCCTACATACTAGGTCTACAGGAGGTTCCATACCTCCAAATTTAGAGTATAGAAGAGATCGAGATCCACCCATTCAGGGGTATGCATAGGCCACTTTTGAGCATAGGTCTATTCACACTCCCATGCGTAGTGAACCTCGCAAGATCACTATCGACATATCCAAGGTGGGAGCCAATGGTACGCCACCGCATGAGCCATGGTGATCTAGAAAGTTGGATGGTTTAGGTAGCATCCTCGAGTAGTTAGGCTACAAGCCTTCAGCTCCACCCACTCGTGCTCTGAGTGAGCATAGTGAGAGCATTATTAGGACTACCAGAGAACATGGGGAGGCTTCCAAGCGCCCTCATGGTTCGCATCCACCATCCATGCATGGTGGCACAACACAGGACTCAACATGATGCCAATGTCATCTTCATGGACAAAGGCAAAAGTGTAGTGAATCCGTCAGATGGGTACAGAACCCATAAGGTCGCTCGCATGGAGCACACATACCAGAGGCCTCTTACGATTGATCACATTGATAGATCGCATAGACTGGTATCCGAGAAGAGATGACAACTCCTCCAAGATCAATTGGAGGATGCCCACATAGAGAGGTAGCGCATTGAAGATGAGAATATTTAATCACAAAGGCTCATTAGACAAATATTATATGAGTAACGTATGCATGAGGAATGCATCCTTACCCAAAAGGAGCATGTAGAACAAGAGGATAGGCTAGCCAGGGCTGGTTTATTCACTCATGCTGAGCATAGAGAGCGCATTCATAGGAGGGCTTTTTCACAAGCTGACGTGCATCAGGAGCATAGAGATGCTCACACTCATGTCAGTGCCCAACAAAGAGAATGACCACCACCATTCGAAGATCAGAGGCAAAGACAATATGAGGAAGAAGAGGGAGATGGAGTTGATCAAGGATATCCTGAAAGCTCCCAAGTTGAGGAGGAGGAAGATCAATGTCCTCCACCTCGATAGAGGAAGAATGTACCTCCAAGACCACCCCCACGTCAGCTTAGGGAGGAGGACTTTCTATCCTCGTAGGCCTATAAGGCCTTAGCAGAGAAAGTGAAAGCAATCGAGAGGCAAGGCATGACTTTTCAAAAGCTGACATTGAGCAAGATTCATAATGAGCCTTTGGACCCTTCGTGCCTACTCCAACATATCCTGAGCATTTTGACATGCCCAGGCTAGATAAATTCAAAGGTGATGAAGATGCGCAAGAGCATGTCACAAGATTTTTGGACATATGCTTCCAGATTGCAAGCAACGATGCCTTGCTTTTGTGTACATTCATCACAACCCTCTCAGGCCCAGCTCGAGAGTGGTTTAATCAACTGAAGAAGCATAATATCACCAATTTTGAGCAACTGGCTGATGCCTTTCTTGAACGCTTTTCTTTTGGCATCAAGAAGCAAGCTAACATTTTTGATCTAGCTATGCTAGCTCAACGTGATGATGAGCCAATCCTAGAATACGAAAAGAGGTGGAGGAGATTAATGGTAAAGTTGCCATTCCCCATTCCTACTATAGAACTGACCTAGATGTTCATGAAGAGTTGTGCCAAGCACATCTCATTATTGTTGCAACTGCAATAGTACCAGACATTCGAGGAAGCTTTGGTGCAAGCCAAAGTAATTGAGGATATCAAGTTGCAAGAGGGCAACTTGAAGCTCAAAAATAGGAAGGAGGGGCACAAGAAGAGCTCCACAAAACATCAGGGCAAGTAGGCCCATGTCAATCAGGTGATGTTAAACCTCCAAAGAGAGGATAAGGGGTAACAAAAGTAGAACTATCAAGCCCAACCTCCTCCTATGCAATACGAGCAATGCAAGAATAATTACAAGGGAAAAATAAGGAACAATGCCCACCTCACCAATTCATACCTTTGATGAAATCGTTGACATCGATATTCCATCAATTATGTGAGGCTAAGGCAATCAGGTTGCCCGAGATTAAGCTAGTCGATCCTAACCAGCCCAAGTCAAAGGGGTATCAGGATGATCTATTTTGCATCTTCCATCATGCGAAGGGCCATGACATCGAAGTGTGTTGGTCCTTCAAACATATAGTGCAAAATATGATCGATAAAGGTGAGCTTATAGTGCCAAATAATCCATAGCGCCCAACAACCAAAACATGGGGATTTATAAAAATCCATTGCCAAACCATGAGGCACCATGCAACAACGTTGGCCAGGTCAACCAAGTGCACATCGAACCACCTACCCAAGGGTTCATAGGTATGGTTAATATTGTTACAGACATGGAGGTATGAGTAGCCAAATCAACCTCATGCTCCCATCAGGATACAAGCTACGCCAAATCAATGACCAGTTCAGAATATTCTAGGCCCACCAACTAGACCGGTGGTGACCATACGAAGTAGGTTGGTTCAAAACCTATAGACAACTCCTATGAAGTTGTCTATTTATGAGCTGATACAATAGTCCCCTAAGCATAGGGAGACTCTCATGGATATTCTGAGGTCCATCGAGGTGTAGTCCCAGGATGCTCAAGCATTCACCAATTTTGTGGGACATGTACAATAGTGCTAGGAACCTATGATCCAATTCTATGATCATGAAATCAAGATGGTTCCTATAGATACGGCTGACCCACCATTACATATCATCATATGTGTTAATCACATGCCATTCAAGAGGGTCTTGATCGACACTAGTTCATCGATCAATATTATAATGACCAAGGCATTAAGTCATTTAAAGCTGCCCAAGTCACATATTGTGCCCACCACATTCACATTGAGAGCGTTTAATGATGCGCTATGCTCGATGGTTGGCACAATCATCCTACCTATTCAGGTGGGCCTAAAGACCATCCCCATGATGTGTCACATGATCGAAGGTACCATGCAATATAACATCCTTCTTGGGAGACCTTGGATTCGAGAAATGCATTGCATTCCCTCTATACTACATCAATGTGTAAAATACATTCATGAGGGATAGGTTCACGTGGTGTCGTCAGATGAAGAGCCCTTCAAATTCATGAACCTAGCTGATTTGCCAGGGGGTTTCATACTCCCATCAATGCACCTGGATGTCCGACCAGCATCATCGATTAAGAATCTAGGAGGTAAACAAAAAGTGTGTGCTCAACCATCGACATCTGTATCACATAGATCCGAGCACACTACAACAACTTCTTTGAAACTGACTACATCAACAATGCTTCGGGATGAAAGGAAGCTAAAGGTAAAAATGGGTGAAAAGGAAAAGAAGCATGTGCCCAAACCAGTCGCCAATGAGGCTCCCACTCCCATGGAAGTGGAAGAAGCCCAAGACAAAGCCGAGGAGGTACCTCAGCCTACCTCACCTGCATCGTCAATAGGGTCATCCGCACCATGGGTGACTGTTCATCTAGCCAACATAGGGTTAGGTGAATATATTGTGTAGAATGTCACCTTTGGACCAATCCTAGAGACTACACAAGAGATGGGCTGACCCCATGCTCATCATTTTCTAGTTGGATCAGTAGTGCCATTGGGAGAGCCACCCAATCAAATGAACTTCATCTACATTGGGCTGGATCAACTTCCTACTCGAACGCCCATGGATGAAGATGATGATGAACCATTCATAGTGAATGTTCATTACCTATCCAACCCTAAATATTCCATGCATATTTTTGAATTATATCATTGGCATGGGTATGGCCTTGGTATTTTTGAGCAAGGATGTAGGACTCCGCTTGAGCCGCATTATCAGTTGGCAACTGATAGGTTCGGGCTAGGGTTGCAAATACGAGGATAGGATGATTTGCTTGTAGCATCTTTAGATCACTTATACCTTAGTCTGGGGGATGATGTGGATTTCAATCCATATCACCCTGATCCTTCTACATTCCAGAGGGATAATCGGATGGTGTCTTACATCACCATAGCACCACCCGAGACATATCATGAGAATATCTTGGTGGATAGTGAGTCCTCACCCAATAATCAGTCAAGGAATGAGGTTAAGCCAGTTTATGAGGTAGTATCATATTTACGATGTTTATACCCAATTTTATCAGATAGCGATGATAGTGATCAGGAGATAGCCTATATGGGGCCACATTTTCTAGAACATCCCATTCTAGTGGGGGCAAATGAAGGATTGTATTATGATAGTGATGAAGAAGATAAGACAGAGAGAGCCTATCTAGGACCTCCCTACTTACGTTATCGTAATGCACCTTATACGATTGAGGACATGCGCAGAGAGATCAATCTCAATCCTCACCTTAGGGGAAGACCACCAAACTTTAATATGATCTATCACATGGTGTTTCCTGACCCACCTATGTACATGGAGCTCATTGAGCCGAATGATCCAATATTGCAATCAGTGCATAGAGAGGACCCAGTCATCCATAGCCATAGAGAGGACCCATTTGTGCCCATACCGATAGAGCCAGATCTCGGGTATGGGAGCTACATCGATGATGTAGATGTTTTTCATATGGTCCTGGAGATCAATTCCATTCCATCAATATGGTCTCCATTGATTTGACCACTCCACTCCACAATCCAATCGATCCATCCAAACCATTGCATTTAAATGTAGATGCTATCGATTGGGATCACATTGACTCACCTATTGAGCCTGAATATTTCTTCCCTAATGAAGAAATGTTGCAACCATTTCATTTTGCACCAGGCTATGCTTATGATGTCTATCATGCTGAGGATGCTTCCAATGTGGAACCTATAAACCTAGTAGATGACATCCACTTGATCCCTACGCCTCATCAACTTGAGGAGGGATCACACATGTCAATAGAGGAAACCTTCGATGTGGATATCAGTAATGATCCCACCAATCCAAGGAAGGTTAAATTTGGAGAGAGTCTCACTCCCGATGAGCGTGCCACCCTCATCCCTCTACTGAAAGAGAGACCTAATATTTTTTCTTGGACTTACAAAGATATGCCAGGTCTAGATCCAAAATTGGTTACCCATAACCTTTCGCTAGATCTATCAAAGAAGCCAATCAAGCAGAAGCTTAGAAAGATGCATCCAATAGTAGCCTTAATGGTGAAAGATGAATTGCAAAAGTTATTGGACGTAGAGTTTGTTATCTCCATCGACTATCCAGAATGGGTATCCAATATGGTGCCTGTAGGAAAACCTGATGGAAGGATCCATATTTGTATAGATTTTAGAGACCTAAATAAGGCAACACCAAAGGATTCATTTTCATTGTCGAATATTGATGCTCTTGTAGATGCAACTATAGGTCATGAGATGCTCTCCTTAATGGATGATTTTTTTGGTTACAATCAAATTTGGATTAAGCTCGAAGACCAACATAAAACCATATTTATAACGCCATGGGGGACATTCTACTATAAAGTTATGCCATTTGGCCTTAAAAATATTGGTGCCACATATCAAGGGCCATGACATATATCTTTCATGACTATATGCATAAGATATTAGAAGATTATATTGATGACTTGTTGGCAAAGTCATTACTACATTTTGAGCATGCGGAGGTCTTAAGAAAGGTCTTCGATCGCTTGATAGAGCATAATGTCAGGTTGAATCCTAAGAAGTGTGTATTTGGTATAACTTCAGGAAAGCTCTTAGGATTCATCATTTCAAAATGAGGCATCGAAGTTGACCCAAAAAAGGTCAAGGCTATTCTAGAGATGCATCCTCCCTCAAACATCAAAGAATTAAGAAGCCTACAGGGCAAAGTAGCATCCATAAAGTGATTTATCACTCAATTATCAGATAAATGTTGACCCATGAATCGACTACTACACAAGGGGGTCCCATTCAATTGGGATGAGGACTGTCGAGCAGCCTTTGCTAAAATCAAGCAATACCTAGTGACGCCACCAGTGCTAGCTCCACCAAGGCCAGATGTGCCATTTTTGCTATATATATCGGCAACCGACTTTGCATTAGGGACCATGTTAGCCCAAAAGAATGTGCAAGGCAAAGAGCAAGCCATATATTATATTAGTCAAACCTTGGTGAGTTATGAGCTAGGATATGCATATGTGGAGAAGTTATGTTTAGCAGTAGTGTTCGCTACAAAGAAATTGTGGCACTATATGCTAAGTCATACGACATATGTAATATCAAAACAAAATCCTTTGTAGTATATGATGAGCAAGACATATCATAATACACGTACTACAAAGTGGATCATGCTACTGACAGAATTTGATCTAGAATTCATAAGCCAAAATTCCATTAAGGGACAAGTCATAGCTGATCAACTAGCTGAGGCACCACTATCAAACAATAGGCCTCTTACCATTGAGCTTCCGGATGATGTGGTCTTCATCGTATCCGAAGCTCCCAAACCTGAAGAACCAGAAAATAATGTTGATATGACCTTGTTCTTCGATGGTTCGAAGTGCGAGCAAGGGGGTGGTGCAGGAATAGTGTTTGTCATGCCACAAGGAGCTCCAATGCCCTTGTCATTCAAATTAGACTTTCCTTGCACCAACAACAATGCTGAATACGAAGCCCTACTACTAGGCCTCCACACAACCATCACCATGAACATTAAAATATTAAACATCTTTGGTGACTCCTTGCTCATAGTCAACCAAGTTAAGGGGCTCTTTCAATGTCGATGTCCCATGTTAAAAGCTTATAAAGATCTTGTTGTTACATATTTGGCTAAGTTGGAATGGTATGACATCGAGGCAATCCCTCATTCATCAAATAGGTTCGTAGACACCATGGCATATTTGGGATCCTTAATCCCTCAGAATCCATCTACCGATTTTACTACCATTCATGTTAAAATGCTCTCGCATCCTACAGTGGAGCATGAAGCCTTTGATAATAAAGAGTCAATCAACATGATTAGCATGGAACCAAAAGTTGAATGGTTCTACAGAGTTGAAGACTTTCTGAAGAAGGCACCCTAGGGGTCATTAACCTCTCAGAGTCCGACGGGGAGTGGTACTACCATTCACCACAAGGTTGTTTCCCAGTCTGCATTTGCACATGTAGATACGCAGGGGGAGCAAGTCATCTTGGTAGTCAAAGCTGAGGCTTACCAGAGCTGGATGTCATAAATCCAAGACTTCTTAAAACTTGGTTTGATCCCAGAGGGATTGTCATGTGCCGCAAAATGCACATTCAAGCAGAAAGTGACTAAATATGTCTTGCTAGGAGATATTTTGTACCGATGAGGCTACGATGGAGTTCTCCTTCATTGTCTAGAGCCCCAAGAGGCATCTTGGGTGATTTCACAAGCTCATGATGGTACGTGCGGTGGCCATTTCAATGGCATGGCCATCATCAAGTGCATCCTTCGAATGGGTTACTATTGGCCCACTATGGAGAAGGATTGCAATGTGTATGTCAAGAAATGCATCAAATGTCAGCATCATGCTAATCTTACGCACTTGCCATCATAGGCCTTACAACCCATCCAAGTGGCTTGGCCATTTGCTCAGTGGGGATTAGATCTTATCGATAAGATCTCTCCTCCATCATCGGGTCGACATACTTTTATTATTATGGCTACTGAGTACTTTACAAAATGGGTGGAAGCAATACCCTTAACAATGATGACTGGAGCTCGCATAGCAGAGTTTATACTCGAGCATATCATATGTCATTTTGGGATTCCATCCAAGATAATTTTGGATAATGGAACATCATTTAAGAACAAAACTATGAGAGCTTTGACGTCTAAGTATAGAATCAAACATAGTTTTGTGACTCCATATTATCCATAGGCAAACGGGCAAGCTGAGGCCTCAAACAAGATAGTGGTGGCTATCTTGAAAAATATGGTCCAAGAAAACCATAAATATTGGCATATCCAGCTACCCCTTGCATTATGGGCTTATAGGACTAGCATTCGGATGCCCACTAGGGCAACGTCATTTTCACTAGTATATGGCACTGAGGCCATTATGCCCTTAGAGTTGGAAATTCCAACGTTGTGCATCGCATTGAAAGAGTTCATTGATGATGACACCGCATGACAAGCTCACCTAGATCAATTGATGCTGCTTGATGAACATCGCATGAATGCCCTGGAGCATCTCCACATTTATCAAGAGTGATTAAAATGAGCTTATAATAACAAATTCCATCAGAGAGACTTTGAAGTTGGGGATCTTGTGTTGAAAGAGAACCAACATAACTCTAATTTGTCACCTGATATGCGAGACAAATTCATGGCTAATTGGCTAGGACCCTATATCATATCTAAAAATATTGGTCTAGGTACCTATCACCTAACATCGCTAGGGGGTGTTGAAGAGCCTGAACCTCTCAACATCATCCATATTAAGGTGTTCTATGCTTGAGAGCATAGCAAAAGGCACCAAGGGTTCCTAAAACTGCTTGGTCATGTCAGTTAAAGGCCCCGAGGGTTTGCTTAAAACCACTCGATCAATCCCAAAAGGCTCCAAGGGTTTCTTAAAACCACTTGGTCATCCCAAAAGGCTCCAAGGATTCCTAAGAACCACTTGGTCATCCCTAAAAGCTCCAAAGGTGCTCATAATCCCTTTGGTCAACCTAAAAGCCCCAAGGGTTTTTTAAAATTCTTGGTCAATTTAAAGGCTCCAAAGGCATGTACTCATCGTTTGGTCAAATATAAAGGCTCAAAATCCATAAAAATTAAAAAAAATAAAATCCAAAAAATTGGTAAAGCATAAAATCCAAAAACATTTGCATTTGCATTATGCATTTTTCATTTACACATGCATTCATTTCATCATTGCATTGCATGTAGGCATTCTTCATCCATTGCATTCCATAGTAGAATGGATTGTGTTTGTCAATCTTACAAATGATGCCATGTTGTGTTTCAATCATGCACCTCTGCATTTATCATAATCCATCATTCATGTGAGTAATTGTGTTTTTCAACACAACCCATAATGTTGCTATGAAGAATATACTAGGGTTTTCCGGTCATTCAACCATACCTAGAGGTCTTCTCAAGAGTTGATAGAAAGCTTGCTTTGCTTTTGTAGTTGAGGTCTAGTTAGTATAGCCCTTAGCATATCAGAATCCTATCACTAATCAACAAATTAAACAATCCTAATAAGGACTAGGGGAAGATGAAAGCCATGAAGTAGGACCAGGTATCCTGAGGTGAAAAGAGTTATTCTTGCTTATCCCCCTATGCGGACGGTATGGGAAATGTTGGCAATTGGAAAAAGGACAAGTTTATTCCCTACCTAGAATCCCTTGCTTACGATAAAATGAGCAATATCCCAGAGTGATATCCCACATCAATCCTCAATATTGATACCCTAGATCGATATCATAGATCGACATCCCAGATTGATATCCCATATTGATATCATAGATCGATATCCTAAAATCGATATCCCAGAAATAGTTCCCCAAAGTAAAATCCCCAAAGGAAGTTTTTGAAGAAAATTATCAAATGTAAAATTCCAAAAAGTCAAGTCAAATGAAGACAAATTGTACAAAGGAAGAAAAATCAGTATCAAATCCCTTGCTCAAGAAAAAGAAAAGAAAGTACAAAATAAATAATGATTATTGTCACTAAAGTACAAAAATAAATAATGATTTTTATCACTTTATATGAGCAAGTATCCCAAAAAATTGAAGAAAAGAAGGGAGTGAACTTGAATCCATGGAATTTCCAGCACTACTGTACCTTACGCATGATGATATGTCTGATGCATTAGCACCTCGCTTATGTACAGACCAATGTTTGAATGTGGAAGAGCTAGCTTCAGGTGTCCTGTATCGCCTAGTGGTCTAGTCCAACTAAAATCTAAACCTAGGATTGGATAAACATATGAGGATCCCCTATCTTAGAAATGGGTTGAAAGAATCCCACCTGACATCGGGGTATGCTTATGCTTTATCTTAATATACTCATTTGCACACATAGGGATAATGAACAGTTAGGGCCTATCCTAGCAAAAGCCTTACATTTCAGAAGTCTAGTTTGGTCAGTATACAACTTTTGATAAGTCTACTAGGGTGTTTGAGTCTCATGGAAAACCTCAAAAATTTCTCTAATAGCAACAAAATACCAAAGATCACAAACCATCAAAAATAAAAGTCATTCAATCATCAAATTGCAAAGTATCGAATCCATGATACATCATTACATTGAGCACAATCAAGATATAGGATAGATACCGGATGGATATCAGAAATGATATTTAGATGACCAATGACTATATTGTGCATATCTTTCAAATTGCAAAAGGAATATAGAGTGACATATTATATCATTCGCATCATACCACTTCATATCATTGCATTTCATATATGGGTGATTAATTGATTAAATTCTTGTAATGAGGATTTTCAATTACATTCATGATTTTTACACATTCTATGGTGTCGTCCATTAGATTGTTAAACACATATCACATTCATTCCTTATGTTTTAAGTGATTAAAGCATACAAGTTCATTTACATTAGATTACCATCATGTAAATAATGCATTACATACATTACACCAACATATCGTGACATCATCATAAATTAAATGCATACAATACAACAAAATTAAATATGCATTTAAAAGTAAACATCGCATCCATATGCATCCATCATAAATAGCACATCTAAGCATCTAGATCACTGCATATCATCATCATCATAAATTAAATAGCTATCTAGTGCATGTCATCCATACATCACATCATATAAGCATAGCATCAATATGAACATCTGCATCCATGTGCATAACATAAACATAAAATAAAAAATAAACAAGTACACATAATGAGCCAAAATGATCAATCTCATATATATATATATATATGTGTGTGTGTGTGTCCAAAAGAGTACATCAAGAGTATATCAAAATGCCCATAGGCTACAACTGTGTAGGTCCTCGACCTTACACTCAAAAATAGTACAACAAAGTATCTCTAAGATCTATACTAAATAGGGCCTACACCCCTAGTCTATGAGGCACCTCCATCACCTCCACCACCCCTGTGAGTCCTCTGAGAGCTAGCACCCTGAGTGCTCGAAGACCTATGAGTCCTCTCGGTCCTGTGCATCCTGTGGCTCAAGCGGTGGTAGACCATCCTATCTCCCTGGTCCTAGTATGGGATCCGCTCCTATGGGTCCCTATGGTGTGAGTGTCCTCTGGTACCTCCAAACCACTCAGTTAGATGTAGCCCTCCAACTAGGAGATGCGAGCTACATACCCATCCTGCCGATCGTTACCCTCCTCCATGAGGGAACGAAGCCTCTGGATCTCAGCCATAGGGTCACGACCTACTGGTAGTAGAGCAGATGGTGTTGTGAGAGGTGCCATGGTAGTCTATGTAGATGAGGGCTCTACCCTCATAGCTGAAGTCCCCCTATATCTGAGCTGCTATGAGTTGTACCTACAACGTAGCAATCTCTGTATCCCTCTAGCGTAGCTAGCTCCTCAAAGTGCCAATCTGAGTCTGTAAGCTCACCACCTGAGCCAGTAACTACCCAACCTCACTATCAAGAGGTACCTCACCCTCCTCAACTATGTCCTCCTCTACCTCAACCTGAGGAGCCTCCCATGGTGGCCTCTATGCCCCATCCACCCTTGGTACATTGGTGCACGTTGCACCCATCTAGATCAGCCTCTGCTCTATCATCTACTCGATCGAGGGGCCCCTCTCCCTACCACTATAGGAGTGACCACCAAGTGTCATACTCTATGGTGGTGCCAGCTCGGTCCATGCTCGACTCTTGGAAGTCATCAACCTCATCCCCTAGCGGTGTCGATTGGACCCACTGTAGATCTCTCTCTAGAACTAGGTGCCTGTAGATAGTAGGAAGCACCAGAATATCCTAAACCAGACCAAACTAGTGGAGGATGCATGAGTAGAACTGATACTCATGAATCTTGACCTTGCAATCGAGTAACCACCTATCCCTCCTTGACTGGAACAGTCACTCGCCAGCCTCCTCCCATGTAGGGTAATCCATATATGAGCGCCACTCTATGTCATCCACCCGAAGCTATGCAAATCTAGCAATGTAATGGTCTAGGTCCCTAGCATGAGACCTAATTTGAAACCCCTCCTCCTCATGAGGCCAGCATACCGCATAGCACTAGCATGTGGTAGGAATAGTAGTAATGCGGAGCGGTAAGTCTATGGGCCGCTCGATCCGAATGTGCTGCCAACCCTAGATCTGAAGTAGTAGGCTATAGCTGATACCAACCTGACTCCTATGGGTAACCTGATATAACTCATGATATAGCTAGGCTAATAGTGTGCTCCCCCAAGCTAAGAGTAGTGGCTACCACGTAGAACTCTGAGTAACTCTCCTGACGATGGCCAGGAGGTTCTAAGGGATCCTCATGCTCGAGGAGTCTGGAAGCACAATATGAATAACTAAGTGCATAAATACCGCCTCTCGAACTGAGAAGATGCCCTTCCCCTACCAATATCCGATGTGGATGCCTCCATGGTCAATCTTGCCCTAGGCATCCTCACTATGGTCACCAAATATGGCATCAAAAATAGCTCCTCTGCTGGTAAATGGAGTGGAGGTGATGGGCTCCCCATCGATCGGGATCCTAAAGATCCGGTAGACGTCCTCCAATGTCACTATCATTTCACCTATGGGTAGGTGAAATGTGTTGGTCCACGCATCCCAGCATTGGGCCAACGTAGTCATGTAGGCCTGGTCTACCCTGATCATGGGTAGATCAAGCACATATCTGAAACCAACCACACCGAACCACGCTCGCTCCTGGTCAGTGAGCTATCTATGGAGGGTGCGGAGGAGATCCGGCTCCCGGGCTCTAGAGGTCAATTTTTGAATAGAAGTAGTGCATAAGGGAAAAAGATAACTAAAAACAAATCTAAAAATTGCTAAAAATACAAAAACATGCTAAAAGTGATCAAAAATTCCAAAAATGCATCTCAAAAGTGCAATAAATGGCATTAATTGCCAAGAAAAATAAAAAAATAAATAAAAATTTGAAATTTTTTTCAAAATTGTGGAACCGCGGGTCAAATATGCGGTCCACGTAATGGTCAAAAATCTGACCGTTGGGATTTGAATCCCGTCGTGGCTGATAGCCACGGTCCCCAATCTGACAATTGGGAGCCACGTTTGCCAGCTGTGGTCTAGGAACGTAACCCTAAAAGGGTCACTTCCTAGCCTGGCACCCAAAAAATTAAAATCCTAATCTAGCCTAAACTAATGTGAGGTTCTTTACCAGCAGTTTAGTGAGATTAATTGGACCCATTTATTTAATGTGGTTCATTTTAAACTGGAGGCTATGGCAGATTTGGATGTGGGTATCACGTGGGGGCCCGACCATCCTTAGAAAGACCCCGACAAAAAAGATACAAAGGACAATGCGGGGCCCAAGAAGTGGCTGTATTTTGCTGAGACTCTTATAGCAAAAATAAAGGAGTTTCTCTCTCTTCCACCCCTAGTTCTAGTAAATAATAAAATTTCAGCCCCAACAAGTTCCATGAGCCATTTTATTTCAATGGAAGAATTCACCCTGGTAGGAAAGTTTTTGGGAGGTAGGCCGGATATGGAGACTATCAGGGCTTAGGCGACGGGTAAATGGCAATCGATAGGCAACTTGGAGTTGGTAGCTCTAACTTGAGGGTTCTTCATTATCCATTTTAATAATATGGAGGATGCTAACCACATTTTAACATGATGTCCTTGGTTTCTAGGCAAAAGGAGCCTTTTTCTCAGACGATGGGATGAAGATTTTGACCCTAAAAAGAAAAATATTAACATTGTTCCTATTTGGGTTCATCTCCCGAGTCTACCTACCTAGTTCTTCAATGAATATTGGCTGTAGGGCATAGCCAGAACTATAGGGGACCTGATCTCCATTGACCATGCGATATTTGCCAGGACAAAGATGACTCATGCACGAATCTGTATAAATGCTAATTTGGATAATGAATTGCCAAGGTTTGTGGAGCTAGATTATGGAGAATACTATCGAAAAAATCTAGTAGAATACGAACAGACCAGAATTTTGTGCAGAATGCAAAAATCAAGGACATCTATGCAATTAGTTCCCTAACCTAGAAATGAATAGAGAAAAGAAAAAGCAAGGAATGATAGACAAAGGAAATTTGAGGAGTTTCCCTGGTAGAAGTGATTTCAATTAGGAAAACTATGTCTACCAAAAAAAAAACAGAAAGGGTGCAAGGTCC
Source organism: Wollemia nobilis (assembly GCA_028583015.1). Lineage (NCBI taxonomy): Eukaryota > Viridiplantae > Streptophyta > Pinopsida > Araucariales > Araucariaceae > Wollemia > Wollemia nobilis. The sequence continues at coordinate 9,652,350 of JAQPPZ010017089.1, forward strand.
AAAAAAGACAAAGGAAAACAACAAGTTATTGGCAACCAAAATACTCAGGTAAGTTCCAATCCTCTAGTTTCAAATAAATTTTCAATTCTATCCAATATGGGAGTAGGAGGATTATTAGAAGACATGGAAGCCCAAAACCTTCAGGCTAACCTTTATGACTCTCTAGAATCCCCATCCAAGTTAGGATCCTCAAACCCTAATTCTGAAATTACTGTAAGCCCCGTGGGAATCACAAAGCCAAATCCTAATGCCCAATCTCTAGAATCCCCATCCAAGTCGGGATCCTTAAACCCCAATGCTGAAAATACTTCAAGCCTAGTGGGCATCCCAAAGCCAAACCCTAATTCTAAAGAACTTAGGAAGAAAGTTGAGGCATTGGAAAATAAAAAATCTCATCTCCCTAACATCATCACTAGGAGCTAGGTGAATCCTACTAAGGGGCCATCCCGTAGACCAAGGGAATACAAAACAAAAGGAGAAGATTTGGATGTAGGGGTGGAGATATGTGAAACTCTTCAGACTGAGGAATATGGCAGTCTGGTTCTGCAAAAAATTGCCTCCCCCAAGTTTAGTACTAAACAAACCAAGAGCACTGTGAAGTCTCCTATAGATTTTAGCAGTGAAAAAATAAGAGGGAGAATATCAAATGCTGAGCATCAAAAAATTAAAACTGATGACATTGCCAATGGAAAACAGAGAACCTTGTTTCAACAGGTTATTTTGGGTTATGAAGACAAAAAATTAGGAAAACCCCTCAAGGGAGGGGGAGAGGAATAAATCCCAAAAAATCTAAATGAAGTTCCTCTCATGGAACATGAGAGGCCTCAATGGCCTTTCCAAACACAGGGAAGTCAGTGCAATAAGAAATCAAGTGAATCCAACTATTATCATGTTGCAAGAAACAAAAACTGATGAGATTTGGTCAAAAAAAGTAGCAAAAAAAAAATGGAATCAAGGAGATGGTTTGTAAATCATCTAGAGGAGTTTCTGGAGGTCTTAGGACTTTGTGGGATCAATAGCTAGTAGAAGACACCATTATTTAGAAATATGACAGGGTTCTTAGTGTTTTATTTAAGGAAATAAACAACAAGTCATGGACCCTTTCAAATATTTATGCCTCGACTTCAATTCAAGGGAGAGCTCTACCATAGGAGTACTTAGGCAATCTAAGTGAAATATTCCATAATGTCCCCTGGATTTTGGCTGGGGATTTTAACAATCCTCTTTACCCTTCAGAAAAAATGGGTGGAAATGGACCACCTATCAGGAGCATGGATAAGTTTAATTACTTTGTGAACTCCAACATGCTAGTGGATGTAAAAATTAGAGGAGTGAATTATACCTGGAGTAATCATCAGATAGGGTGTCATCTCATTTAAGAAAGGCTTGATAGGTTTTTTTTATCAAAGGAGGCTACAAATCTGTTTGGTGATTCTACCCTGCAAGCCCTTCCTAAAATTGCCTCTGATCGTAATCCCATTTTGTTGGAGATCCCTGACTCTCTGTCCTTCAAGAAACCTTTCAGATTTCAATCTATGTGGATCAAACATTTCAGTTTTAGATATAACTTAATTCAGTGGTGACAACAACCTATCAGGGGTAGTGCAACTTTTAAAATTACTGGCAAATTAAATTTTGTTAAGGCAAAACTTCTAACTTGGAACAAAAAGGTCTTTAGGAACCTCTTTCAAAATAAAAAATAAGTTGTTGAAAGTTTGAAGATAATTGATCAGAGGATTCAACATGGTGATGCTGATGAAACTACTAGGTAGGAGGAACGAATAAAACTAGCAGAGTTTCATAACGTTTTGGCCTATGAGGAAATCTATTGGAGGCAAAAATAAAGGGCTCTTTGGTTGAAAGATGAATATTCAAATTCCAAGTCTTTTCACATCACCACGCTTAGAAACAAAAGCAATAACAAGATAAAGTTAAAAAAAAAACCAGATGGTTCTATTACTCAGAACTTAACAGAAATCAGAAAGGAGGTAGTAACTTATTTCAATTCTATCCTTGGTTAGGAATCATAGTGCAATGAGGAGGCCAAAGATATTCTCTTGCAATCTATTCCTAGCATAAATGAAGATATAAACATTAAGCTTCTAGCTCCCTTTTTTGATGAGGAAATTAAGGAAGCCTTATTTAGCATGGAGCCAGAAAAAGCCCCGGGACCCAAAGACTTTCCCCCTCATTTCTATCAAGATTTTTGGGACATCGTAAGTGAGGATGTAATTTTTACTGTCAAAGAATTCCAAGCAAGCAATAATATCCCAAAATGTCTCAACTCTACTTTTATTTTTCTAATTCCTAAGAAGCAAACCCCTGAATCTATGGTTGACTTCAGGCCAATCAGTCTGTGCAATGTTTCTTACAAGATCCTAACTAAAGTCGTTGCAAATAGAATGAGATATAATCTGCCCTGCATCATAGATCCATGCTAGGGAAGCTCTGTCCAGGGTAGGTCAATCTTGGATGGAGTTATCACAGTTCATGAAGCTCTGCACTCTACTCATAAGACTAACAGGTTTATTTTTACCCTCAAGCTTGATATGAACAAAGCATTTGACAAGCAAAATTGGGAATTTATGATTACTGTCCTCCTTAAGTTTGGATTTGACCACCAATGGGTTAATTTGATCAAAGAATACATTTCTAAAGCATGGTTCTCGATTCTGGTTAATGGAACAACTACTGGTTACTTTCAAAGTCACAGAGGAATTTGGCAAGGGGACCTTATCAACCCTATGTTATTCATCATTATGGTAGAAGCTTTAGGAAGAACCATAAAAAATGCTTGCAGTTCAAGGCTAATATCAGGAATTAAGGCAACATCTCCCACTAGGGATGTTTCTCACCAACAATTCATCGATGATACTCTTCTTTTGACTAAGGCATCAGTGGTTGAGGCCAAAAGAATTAAATACATCCTGTAACTCTACGACGATGCTGTTGGTCAGAAAGTTAATTTAAGTAAAATCAAGTTATATTTCTTGAACACCCCCATTCAGATACAAGGCAGGATTGTAGAAATTTTAGGGTGCGATATAGCAAACCTCCCCACTTCATATCTTGGTCTCCCTATTTTCATCAGTTCTCCGAGAGAGTCAATGTGGGACAGGGTTATTGAAAGAATTCAAAAAAACTTGTTGGATGGAAAGGTCATCTTCTATCTCAAGTAGGAAAGCTAACCCTCACTAAGGCCTCTCTTCAGAGCATTTTAGTCTATTTCCTCTCCATTTTCAAAGCCCCTCTGAAGGTTTTCCAAAAAATTGAGAAACTCTAAAAAGAATTTTTATGGACTGGATCAGAGGAGAAAAAATGATACACATTGTAGTTTGGACCAAAGTGTGTAGACCCAGGGAAAATGGGGGCTTAGGTCTGAGGAGAATTGCTCATATGAATTTAGATTTACTAGCTAAGAAAGCATGGCACCTCATTTTTGGTGAAGAAAATGAATGGAAAGCTATCATCAAATGAAAGCATCTTCAAAATATGAAATTTCTAAGTGACTCAGTTCCAATCAGAGGTTCTGCTTTTTGGAAAGCAATTCTCAATTGTAAGGAAATCATCAAAAAATATTTAAGATGGGTTTTAGGCAATGGTGAGAGGATAAATTGTTGGAATGATAGGTGGGTTAAGGACAAACCACTGACACAATATCCTAACTTATATTGAATTAGAGATATCGAGGAAGAACTCATTAGCAGAAAAGTCTCCGATTATATGGTTGAGGATAGAGGTAGAATGAAGTGGAAACAAATAAGGATTCAGGGATTTCAAGCAGAATCAAATGATATTTGTAACATTCTCGAGCAATAGTTTATCCCCATGAGACCTAAGGAAGATCAAGTGACCTAGGCTTCTATGGAAAATAGGCAGTTCACTGTTAAATCAACTTACAAGCTTCTGCTTGATGACGAGGATTTTGTCCTCCAAAAGGACTTAGTTTGGATAAAAAATTTAATTCCAAAAATTGTAGTCTTTTCATGGCTGGTTATCCAAGGAAGAATTCTAACCATTGATAATATAATGCGTAAAGGTATTTGTATCACTAATCGCTGTTATCTATGCAGGGCTAATTGGAAGACCATTTATCACATTTTCCTTGAGTGCTCTTTTTCCTTGACTGTCCTAAGTGGGGTTTTTCAGGCTTTCAATATTTCTTGGGTTAAACCAGCCATCGTACTTGATTTGTTCATCCAGTGGATTTACCCCTTTTCAAGCCAAAGACTTAGATACATGTAGAAAATTTGTCTCAATCACTATCTTTGGTAGGTGTGATTAGAAAGGAACCATAGAGTCTTTAATGAGTCTATCCATGATCATCAAACTATCATTGTCAGGATCCTATCCTTTGCCAATGAGAATGTGAACCTTATCCCTTTTGATAGCCATAAAACTCATATGTAGGAGACCATGATTGCTCAATATTTAAGCTTAACCTTGTTAGATGAGTCTATGCCTAGGGTAGTCAACCCCAGAGCCAATGTTAAGTGGTACCCACCTCCTACGAGTTGGTTTAAGCTTAATTTTTATGGAGCGGCTAAGGAAAATCCTGGCAGAGCAGGTGCTGGCGAAATTGTGCAAGATCATAATGGGAATATGATGCTTGTATTTTTTGAATATTTGGGAATAAGGATGAACAATGAAGCTGAAGCTAGAGCTATGTGGAGAGGCCTTCAAATGACTCAAGACTTATAAGGCAATTTTATCATAGAAGGAGACTCTATGCATGTTATAAATCTCCTAAATAATTGGAAAACACCTCCTTGGAGGATTAAAATAATTGTTGAAGAGGCTAGGATCATTTTCCAAGGAAGATAGGACAAAAAATCCCAACATGTCTTTCGAGAAGCTAACAAAATTGCTGATAAGCTGGCCAATTTGGGTGTCGATGGTGATGGACTTTTCAAATGGGAACATGGTGTCCCGAGCGAAGTAGAGGAGCTTATTCAACAAGAATGCCAAGAATGATAGTTGAATTTACAAATAAAGAAGGCAGTGTAAGTTTGAAGGCTATGAGTATTCCCGTATCTTTTTTGAAATGGACTTATAATAAAAATTATTCGAGCTATCAGTATTTGTGGATGTTGCTTGGAAATACCACAAAGACTAATGGGGATAGTCACATGTCAGATAACATGGCTCCTAGTCATCTTAGTAATTTGAGGTTGGTTAATAATCACAGGGTAGGAAAGAAACAATAATATAAGACTTCAAACCAGAGCCACGTGAACCACCATATAGCCACCGTCATAAATCTAGCCAGCAAGTTCACTTCTCCAAGTTTGATTGTCCAAGACAGGATGTGGTCCCAAAGCATGTCATATAAGGAAGAAAGCAATTACAAAAGAATTATTAAGAGTAATTGCCAATACAAAGCTTATGGGAGTTTTATTCAGTACTCTGCTATGTGTGTCTGCAACTTTTTTTTCTCCACTGTTTCAAGGAAGGGATCCGTGTCTGTTTCTTTTTTTGTAATTATGATGCAGGTGTGTTTTCTCGGGGTATACCCAAAATGTTGTATGGGAAGTTTATTTTTGATAACAGACTATGTGCCTTACCATATGTAATGGCTTTGGCAACATGTAGATTTTACATATATAGGATCCTTAGTAAGGACATGTTCATCAACAACCCTAGGCTGTTTTGTGTAAAAGGTTTTGGGTCAACCTGTAAAACTTGATATTAATGCTATAGTATCTTATCTACCAAAAAAAAATGAGTGCAAGGAATCTGTTTTGAGTTACTTTTCCTACACCAATGCCTCGGTTTGATGGAGGTTGCGTAGGGTCTGCCATCGAGATGTGCATGAGGTTGTAGGAAGTTGTTTCAATAGCATTTTGCACAAGTTTGCTTCCTCACCTCTCAAAGCTCTCTAGTTGCAATCACTTTCAAGGAATAATAATGCAATTTCTAAATGGGAATATTTATATACTTTTCCTAAATTCGTCGGACCGTAGGTAACAACTGCGGTCCCAACATTAGGGTTTGTCAACCGCAACTCTGATCCGTAGTTCCCAAAATTTAAAATTTCTAACTGCTACTTGTGCGTGCGATTTGCAATTGAGATTAAACACACCAAAATTCCACCGTGGGGAGGTTTTAAATAAAAAATTAATGATTCCTAATAGATTAGAATCTCAATAAGAGTAATAAATTTAACAAATTTGGTGATTTTCAAGCACCAAGATCAATTAAAATCTCAAAAAGTCAAAAATTATTATTAAACAAATCAAAAACCAAATTCACCTCGTATTCAGTTATTTACCCTAGACACTTGGTGGTTGCAGTGATTGACGCTCCATGCAATCTGACGAGATGAGTAAATAATCATAAGGAAATTTGGGTCAAAATTGTCATCGTTTATTTGATATGCTTCTTTTCAATCCTGAAGAAGGCCTTCGATGTTGAACCGCTCCACAAGAACGAGACATTTCATGTCATTTCTTCTATGATATATTTTTAGCAGATCATCGACAAATTGATTCAACATAAATCTAATTGGCATTGTATCATTTTGATTCCCTAAGAAGGCTATTGTAGCCCGACCACTCCATGCTATAGAAATGTGCAATTACTATTACAGTTTTAATCATAAGTTGAACGAGGCCTAGCCAAGTAATTAAATGCTAAAATCTAAGTTTGTTCAGATCATTCATAGTGGTCAAGCAACCTCATTGCTTCTTTCAATTATCATTACCCTCATTGAATCATCGCTTGAAGGGGTAGTCATACTTTCATAATCATAATCAAAATCAACAGAAGATCCCTTGATCTTGTCAAAATTACATTCATCCTTGTGAATCATTGTCAACAACTATCATAAGCTTACCCCTTTGGTTGGGGTAAATAACATATATGATAGTTTGTTTGTATCTCTCCTCATTTCAGTTATATAGACCTAACTCCTATTGTAGCACCAAAGCTACCCAAATACCTGATGACGAGTGCAAACCCTTTCAAATTAAGCCTCCAATGAGTTGGAAGCAATGATTCCAGGATGCACGTCCTTTTGCAGGACCTGGGGCATCTAATGTTGATTAGACTAATGATCATCATGCAACCTTCGGTATCATTTTAGGTGGTGTATTTTTGCTCATGCATTGTTCAATATCACAATGCATCTCAAAAGGGGCATCTGTAGACACCTAAAACATGTCATGTCGATGGTGACTACTCATATGGGACATGCTACAAGACCATATGAAAGATCTTAGACAGTATCCAAGATAGAGCAATGGTTTTAACCACTCAATTTGGGCTCTTTGGTCTAATCAATATGAGCCGTAGTTGAGATCTACGGTATACAATTTGAACTGCTGCTAACACCCGCGGTTTACATATTAGACCACTACTGTCACTCGCGGTTTAGAACTGAAGTTCAGTTGGCCTTCATCCAAGCAAAATCGGTTTGAACAACCATTTTTTCTAAAAGAGGTTAGTTGAAGGACAAAATATTCCAAAGGATTCCAATCCAACTGTACCAACCACCTCTTCTTGATCTTGGATTCTCTATGAAGCCACCCCTAGCCCTTGGGTAATCCTATAAGTACCCCTCAAAATTAGGGTAAACTATCAAGTGAGCATTGGAGATTAAAGCAATGAAGCCCTGTCAAATTATAGACTCACTAGAGTGCATTGAGAGAGATTTTTTGCCATTTCACTTGCCAATTCATCAAGCATCATGTCAATTTGTGCCATGGATGCCCTAAGGAGCTAGAATGCCAAGAAATGTGAATTCGGGCAAACAAAGACCCAATTGTGCAATTCAACTGCCAAACTAGTCAAAGGACACCAAGGTGACCCTTGATAATCAATTTGACAAGGAGTATGAAGCCCAAAACCCTAGATTTTAAGGGCAAAACTACTTTGTTGCTCACCGTGGCTAACAACCACAGTGTACAGTGCAGAATACTCATTCGAGCTGCATATACAATCGGTGAAAGATCTCCTTAATGTTCTTTTTGCATTATATTTCATTAGGTTAGATTTAGAATTTTAGTGGTTTATTTAGCATTTGCAAAGACTCTAACTGATATAATTAGGGTTTTCATTAAGTTTACTTCATTATGGCAAGTAAGATATAATTAGCTCATTTCTATGTTATTTTGCTTCATTTAATGCAATTAATCCATTAGATAGATAGCTATGCTTTCTAGTTATATGTTCCCATAAATATTTTCAAGTATTGCATAGGTTTAACATGTTTTATCCACTTTCTTGATTATATTAGTGTTATGGCATCTTTATGTTCACATTCCTTAAAGGGCCTCATCATGAGAGGTTGCCTATAATTTTAATTCTTTTATGTTGTTTCTTGACCATAGGAAAGCAGATTCAAAGGAGATTCAATTATCCAATTCCTTCCTCAACACGAAGAAGAGGGTCAACTCCACCCTAGAGCAGTTCGTGTCACCCTGAAGGGCCTAAAACTCATATTTACCCTTAAGAGGAAACATTGCTTTTTCCTATTGTAACAAGAGTATCAAAATGGTATCCCTAAGAGGGACGTAACTGTAACTAGGATTGGCTTCTTTATAATGGAATAAAAATGTTTTTCTCCTTCCCATTTGTTGTCAATTTCACATGTGTCTATTTTATTTCTTTTATTTCATTTACGCAGTAGGAAGCATAGGTGTGAGGCTGTTTTGGTGGTCATAATTCTATAAATTGGTCCCTTAGGAGGGCATTAGAAGGGAATTTTGGGAGATTAAAAATTGCTATAAAAAATTCTAAGAAAGTTTCTATATATGCATTGAAGTGCTTCTTAAGTTTCTCCATGAGGTCATATTCAAGTAATTTTTTAGGATTCAAAGGGAAAAAATGAGGCATCTTGTGCTTTATGAAATTTGGTTATAACATTCTTATCCCTTTTTTTTCAATATGACATATTTGATCATTTTCTAATATTTGCACAAGCTGGTTCTATTAACTTTTATAGGCATCTTAGGAGGTCTATAGAATAGAAAATTGTCCCTAGGGTTCCTAGAGTAGTCATTGTGAGGAATTGTAAACTTTGTTGGCTTGATATTTTATATTTATTACTACTAAAAGTGTAGAAATGGGTGCATTATTCCTAGAGGAGGAGGTAATTTAGAATTTCTGGAAATTATTCCCAAGGTTTTGAAACAATTTTACCCAAATTGTACAACGAGCCAAGCATCGATCAAAAGAAACATGTATAGTTTTACACTTAATAAATTCACTAGAAATTGTTTTTTAATCCAAATAAATCAGTTTTGTAATCAATTTCTCCGAAAGGCCGGACCCAAATTGGGAAAAAATGGTTGCGGTTGGTAGGGACAATTTGAACAAAATCTTGCTGAATCTTTTACTCATAGATTTTCCTATTTCTACCAAAAAAAGGGAATCAAGTCAATCCACGCAACCATAAATCAAATGCAACCACGCACTCACAGCAGAATCATAGAACACACGGCAAACATTCATGTAATTATATCAATCTAACATAGCCATTTAGCCATTCAACACATAATCTAAAACATGCAATAATAGCAACACACAATGGAATTTGCAACAACCTACAATCAAAGGGGTTTTGTTGATTTATCAATATAAAATCCATTATTACTGATCACAATAGCCATAACATCAACACACTCAATAATGGACATCAAAAGTGGACATCAACAATGAATATATTCAACAACATGGATATTCTACCATGAACAACAAAAAACTATCCAAAACATATGAACTATCAAAAAAATATTAGGAAAAACCTAAAAAATTGAATGAGGGGCTATATAATGCATCCCCAGGTCGTTCCAAAGTTGTTTTTAAGACATCACATTACTTACAACTGTCATCCCGAATTATGTCAAAATAATTAATTACAAGGTTTTACTAAGTCTAATTTGATTTTTATCAAATTTATCCCAAAAGCAAATTTCACCTTATTTCATTAACATTTCAAGTTGTATATTTGCAAACCTTGTACGTTTACACCTACTTGTATGTTTTGACCACATGTACATTTTAATCAAAATTGACAAAATTGAGAAAAATTGTGCAAATCCAGAAATCATTTCTTCTTCTTTTAGAAGGTGGATTTGCTGCCTACATCTGCCCTTCCATTTAAATCATGTAGTTTCCTCATCGACTCAGCATTCTTGGTCTTGGCCGATGAACCTTGGTGGTACTCATTAAGCTGAATATGAAGAGCAACATGCACATCCTTCAATCAAGCTGCACAGTTACTAAGTTCCAGGGCTTTTAACCCATATGAATTAGCTTTCTCTTCTACAGTATCCAAAAGTTCAGCTAGCTCCTTCTCACACTCGGATGCTCCCTTGCATAAATTTTTTATCAATAGTGCTTATGTTTTGGCTGCTATGGTTAACTCCTCATTCTTTTCTGTAATGATTTGTAGATTTTGATGAATATCAACTTCACAAGCTGCAATACGCTCATCCTTAGCCTAAATTCAAGCCTTATGATCTAGAATTATCTCATTGTAGTGCTTAGCATCCATGTCCATCTCTGCAATCTTGCATTTTTTCACTTGTAGTTGTTCTGCAACCTCCTTCAACTGGTTTTCCTATTTGGCCATTTGTTCAATTTATGCTACCAACTGTGCTTGTAACTGATTCATACACTCTTCTACTTGATGAATCACATACTGCTTTTCCTCCTATTTTGAGCATAGTTTCACTTCATAAGCTTGCTTGATGTCATTCCATTCTACTTCCATCTTCTTTAGTATTTCCTAGGTCTTGGTCTTGATGCATACGAGTTCTTCCATCATAGCCATTTCCTTTTGAGTAGCCTCTACTTCTTCCCTTTGTGCTTCCTTGGGTTGATAAATATGTTCAAGACCCAAGTGTTAGGAATGGAGCCTAATTATGAGGAGGCTAAACAGAGAAAGTTTCTGGATTTACTGCAGGACGGGCAGGGAAAGTTTCCAGATTTACAGTCTGTTAGTCTACCAGAGGAAGTTTTCGGATTTACAACAGGACAGCCAGGGAAAGTTTTTTTTTGTTTTTATCCCAAAATTAGATGCTGGGAACTCAATGTTAATCTTGGAATGTATTAAGAAAAGCAGTTTGTTTTTTCTATTTTTTTCTTATATATAGTTGTGAGGAAAAACAGAGATGACTATGACAATGAAAATTACTATGTTGATTCCTTGGAAAAATAGAGAGGAAATTACAGTAGATGTTGGCTGTAGGTTGTAACCCTCTATTGCTTGGATTGAGAAAGGAAGGACTGAAAATTCTTGATGGATGTAACCCACATTGGGTGAACCACGTTAAAATCGTTGTCTCTTCTTCTGTGTGTGTTTGTCTTATTTTTCTTTAATTCTGTTGTTAAAGTTTGAAACACTATAATTGCTTTTCTATATTTTATATAGTGATTTACTCTAACAAGTGGTATCAGAGCGGTTGTTTTGTTGGGTGCACTTGACAGAAGGAGAATTTTTGGATCAAGTGGGAGCAATGGCGGAAGAAGGGAGGTTTAGAGTTCAAAAATTCAATGGCCAGAATTTTCAATTCTGGAAGATGCAAATGGAGGATTACTTGTACCAGAAGGATCTTTACTTACCTCTTGAGGGGGAAACAGAGAGACCTTCATCTATGTCTGATGAGGAGTGGAGTCTCCTTGATAGAAAGGCATTGGGTACTGTGAGGCTGTGCTTGGGAGCCACCGTAGCCTTCAACATCTCTGATGAAAAGACTACCAAGGGAGTCATGGATAAGTTGGCCAAGATGTATGAGAAACCATCAAGATCAAATAAGGTATTCTTAATGAAAAGGTTATTTAACATGAAAATGAGTGAAGGAGGATCTCTGCATGATCATTTAAATGAATTTAATACTGTCACTAATCAATTGCATTCAGTAGGATTGGATTTTGATGATGAGCTTAGGGCCTTATTAATCTTATGCTCTCTTCCGAAAAGTTGGAACAATTTGGTAATGGCGGTAAGTAACTCTGCTTCGAGTTCAAATAAATTAGAATTTGATGATGTGGTTGGTGTGATACTCAGTGAGGACATGAGAAGAAAAACCACAGGAGAATCATCTAGCACCGCCTTAACTGTTGAGAATAGAGGAAGAGGAAGAGAAAGAGGCAAGAGTTCACATCGTGGCAAATCCAAAGGCAGATCCAAATCACGTGGAAAAGGAAAGCTACAGTGTTGGCACTATGGCAAAAAGGGTCATCTCAAGAAGGACTGTTGGCAAAGAAAGGGTGATGGAAATGAAGGTAATGATAATAATGGTAACACTTCAGAAGCCAATATTATTGGACAAATTCTACAAGATGCTTTAATCTTATCTCTTGATAGAAATAGTGATTATTGGGTAATTGATAGTGGTGCTTCATTCCATGCTACCTCACATAAGGAATACTTCATAGATTATGTTTCTGGAGATTATGGACTAGGTTCTATTGGGAAATGACCAACCATGTAAAATCGTGGGTATTGGAAAGATTTTGATTAAATCCCCAAATGGATGTCAATGGGCTCTTAAAGAGGTGAGACACATACCAGATTTAAAGAGAAATCTTATATCGGCAAGTAAGCTTGATGGTGAAGGATACACGGTTGCATTCGGAGAAAATGCTTGGAAAGTTACTAAAGGTTCATTGATAGTAGCTAGAGGTAAATTGGTGGGTACTCTTTATTTACTTACTGATTTTTCTCACCGCTCCATGAATTTAGTTTCTACAAGTGAGAGTGCATCTTTGTGGCACCAAAGACTTGGCCATATGAGTGGAAAAGGTATGGAAATTTTACATTCAAGAAAGTTATTGCCTAAGTTAAAAGAGATTGATTTGGAATTCTGTGAGGATTGTGTTTATGGTAAAGCAAAGAGAGTTAGATTTCTCAAGGATGGCAAGGAAAGGAAGAAAGAGAAATTGGAGCTTGTGCACTCAGATGTTTGGGGCCCATCTCAGTAACTTCTCTTGGAGGTTCCTCTTACTATGTACTTTTTATTGATGATGCAACAAGGAAAACATGGATATATTGCATTAAGAATAAAAGTGATGTTTTTAATACCTTTAAGAATTGGAAAGCATTAGTTGAAAATGAAACTGGAAAAAGGTTAAAGTGTCTAAAGTCGGATAATGGTGGAGAATATTGCAGTAGAGAATTTGATGTGTTTTGTTCTAAAAATGGAATTAGAAGAATCAAGGTAGTTCCAAGAACACCTCAAGAAAATGGGGTTGCAGAAAGAATGAATAGAACCATCATGGAGCGTGCTAGGAGCATGAGAATACATGCAAGCTTACCATTATTTTTATGGGCTCATGCTGTTGATACTGTAGTATATCTGATTAATAGAGGACCGTCTAGTGCCTTGGATGGAGGAATTCCGGAAGAGCTTTGGACAGGTAAACCAATAAATTATTCTTTCCTTAAGGTATTTGGATGTGAGGCTTTTATGCATATAGACAAAGAGAACAGAAATAAGTTAGATGCTAAGGCCCAAAAGTGCTATTTTATTGGTTACGGTATTGATGGCTTGGGTTACAGATTATGGGATTGTGATAACCGAAAAGTCATTAGAAGTAGGGATGTCATATTTAATGAAAAAAACTTGTATAAAGATCGGTTGCAGGGAAAGAAACAGAAAGAGGAAATTGCTGAATACATAGACCTTGATGGACACATAGAAAAGGTAACTCCAAAAGTGGTAGAAGATCAAAATGTACAGCAGCAACAACAAGCACCTCAATCTCCAGAAAGTGTTGTTAGACGATCTACCAGGATAAGTAAAATTCCTCAACGTTTCTCTGATTATGTTTTGTATACTGATGCTGGTGAGCCAGAATGTTTTCAAGAAGCATTACAGATGGATACCAGGAATAAGTGGGAGCTTGCAATGAATGAAGAAATGGACTCTTTATTCCACAACCAAACTTGGGATTTGGTTGAGCTACCCAAAGGTAAAAGAGCGTTGACCAATAAATGGGTGTACAGGATTAAAGAGGAGAATGAAGGGCATAAGAGATACAAAGCAAGACTAGTGGTCAAGGGATTCACTCATAAAAAAGGTATTTATTTTGATGAGATTTTTTCTCCAGTTGTAAAAATGACCTCTATTAGAGCTATTTTGAGTCTTGTAGCTATAGAAAATTTGTTTCTGGAGCAATTGGATGTGAAGACAACATTTCTTCATGGTGATTTGGAGGAGGAAATTTATATGCACCAACCAGAAGGCTTTCAGGTGAAAGGTAAAGAGGATTGGGTATGTAAACTAAAAAGAGCTTGTATGGGTTAAAACAAGCTCCTAGACAAGTGGTATTTAAAATTTGATAAGTTCATGGCTAATCAAAGGTTTGAAAGATGTCAAAGTGATCACTGTGTATATTTTAAGCAAACCGGAAATGGTAACTATGTTATTTTGCTATTGTATGTGGATGACATGTTAGTTGCAGGAACAAATATGCAAGATATAAACATGCTCAAGAAGAAGTTGGCTAAATCCTTTGCCATGAAGGATTTGGGAGAAGCCAAACAAATCCTTGGTATGAGGATAACAAGAGACAAGGAGAGTCACACTCTAAAATTATCACAAGCAAAATACATTGAAAAAGTGCTTAAGAGATTCAACATGAACAATGCAAAGTCTGTTGCTACTCCATTGGCAAAGCATTTCAAACTCACCAAAGATTTGTGTCCCAAGACACAAAAGGAACAAGAGCATATGGCTAAGGTTCCCTATGCATCAACGGTTGGAAGCTTGATGTATGCAATGGTTTGTACAAGACCAGACATTGCCCACGCAGTGGGAGTAGTGAGTAGATTTATGAGTAATCCGAGAAAAGGACATTGGCAAGCGGTAAAATGGATACTCAGGTACTTGAGAGGAACTTCAAATTATTCTTTGAATTTTGGAGGCTCTAATATATGCTTGAAAGGTTTTGTAGATTCTGATATGGCAGGTGATCTTGATGGTGGAAGGAGCACTACTGGCTACATCTTTACTATAGGAGGAGGAGCGGTTAGTTGGATTTCTAAACTCCAACACGTAGTTGCCCTTTCAACCACTGAAGCTGAATATGTTGCTGCTACAGAAGCAAGCAAAGAGATGGTTTGGTTGCAAAGACTAATGGAAGAACTGGGGAAGAAGCAAGAGGATAATAGGTTGTGGAGTGATAGCCAGAGTGCTATACACCTTGCGAAGAATTCGACATTCCATTCAAAAACTAAACACATCAAACTCAGGTATCATTTCATTAGATCAGTAGTGGAAGATGGATCTTTGAAATTAGGGAAGGTTCACACATCACAAAATCCTGCTGACATGCTTACAAAAGTGGTGTCAAGAGAAAAGTTGAGCTTTTGCTCAACTTCAGTTGGCCTTAAGGAATAAGAGGCCATGATGAGAATTTTTCAATCCTTGGTTGCAGTATGGTGCAATGGAATTAGTCTCCAAGTGGGAGATTGTTAGGAATGGAGCCTAATTATGAGGAGGCTAAACAGAGAAAGTTTCTGGATTTACTGCAGGATGGGCAGGGAAAGTTTCCATATTTACAATCTGTTAGTCTACCGAGAGGAAGTTTTCGGATTTACAACAGACGAGCCAGGGAAAGTTTTTTTTGTTTTTATCCCAAAATTAGATGTTGGGAACTCAATGTTAATCTTGGAATGTATTAAGAAAAGCAGTTTGTTTTTTCTATTTTTTTCTTATATATAGTTGTGAGGAAAAACAGAGATGACTATGACAATGAAAATTACTATGTTGATTCCTTGGAAAAATAGAGAGGAAATTACAACAGATGTTGGCTGTAGGTTGTAACCCTCTATTGCTTGGATTGAGAAAGGAAGGACTGAAAATTCTCGGTGGATGTAACCCACATTGGGTGAACCACGTTAAAATCGTTGTCTCTTCTTCCGTGTGTGTTTGTCTTATTTTTCTTTAATTCTGCTGTTAAAGTTTGAAACACTATAATTGCTTTTCTATATTTTATATAGTGATTTACTCTAACACCAAGTTGAGCCACTCGATCTAATAGGTTAGGAAATTCAATTTTATCAAGGTGAATGCCAATTTTGAAGGTACTCTTTGAAATTTTGTACCCGATGTGTTCACCAGACAAGTCTGACATGTTTCCCTATCGAAGTACACACATTGATACTCACGATGATTTGTCTTCACTCCCTCCAGTAAATCATATCTTCCTAACATCATAGTTACCTCTCCCCTAGGTAACGACCATGGGTGTTGTGCGTGAATCTACACTATGTGCCTCGTATGATCTTTATTGCACACCCACTCCACAATATTCTTCAATTTAGTGAATATTTATGCCCTCCACTATTTTAGTTGTCCAACGCCACCAATAGCAAATTGTAATCTAGCACTGGTGAAAATTTAACTAGCCAATTTGAAGAAGTGCTCCAATTGTTCATCTGTGTCATTTCCATCATTTTCTAGAATACCAAATTGAGGCACTTCAAATAAGAAGCTTGTACAAAGCCTCACATCCTTATCCTGTGGTGGAGTATTTTCTTCTTCAATCTCTTCCTATGGATTTTAACTTCCTCTAATTTCTTTTATCACAACAGATGTATGTTCTTCTTGTAGCAAAATTGGAGCTATAGTCCTACCTACTTATTATTCATGTGACCTAATATTCTCAACATTAATGATATATTATAGAGATTGCTGCTCTATTACGAGTGCTTGGAATTCCTCTTGTGGGTTAGGTAAGTCCTCTTGTTGCATTTCTATCAACCCTTCATCTTGTGGGTTTGGTTGCACTCCCCTTAGTGTTGCAACTATCTCGGTTTGAATCAAACTCTTCCTACGGTGGCTATGTGATTGCCTAGTTCTGTTGGCTATTACCACCTCTCATGAAAATATTTATCTTCTTTGTTCCCTTAGGTTCCTTGAATGGAAATTCCACCACTACTTTTGCTTTTAGGGCTAATGGTACCATTGTTCTTCCTGCAAAATATATAGATGAATCTAAAAAATAAAAATTTATGGTTTGAAGCAATGCCGAAGATCCCATTTCTCCTCCCACTTCTTCCATACTAGGTATATTAAAATTTAGCAAATCCAACCTTTCCAAGTCTGAGTTCCCTTCCTCTAGATTAACTAGCACAGACCCAAGTTGCTCTTTCTACATGGGATTCTTCACATTCATCTATTTCTCATGTTTCCAACGTGTGTGATGTACAGGACTGGATTATCATTCAACTATTTTCTCCTCTTCACAAGACAATGGTTGTTCTTGTAGTTGTTGGTCTATTGCTTGTTGTTCCAAGGAAGGTTACAACTGTCTTTGTATTTTTATCCTAGTATGAACATCCTCATCAGATGTAGTCTTGACCTCTTCCTACATCAGAGGCATTTTTTGCTTTGTGGTTTTCTTCACCTTAGATTTTTTTGTAGTCGTTTTCGATTAAGGCACAATATTCACCCATCATAGAATGGTAGTTTTTTCTGGTGGAAAATCCAAAGGTTGTGTCCTACTCAAAAAAGAAATGCCCATGCTAGATACTACATCTAGAAAAAGAGCAATGACATGCAAAGTTATGACAAAATTATTTATCCTGGTTTTCAATAACTTTTGAATCTGTCCCTCCAAATAGATGCCCCAATCATGCTTCACCCCCTTGGTGATACCTTTCATATATTGTGCCATCTAGATTGGCATATCAGAAGCTCATGATTCTCTTAATAGGTGAGGCATGCCAATATTCATTGCACATGCCAATTCATCAATCTTCAATTGACTTTGCTTAATACTATGACTTCTAGAACATAAATCTTACTTGCAATAAGTGAATTCAAAGATGTAAGTATCATAATCAACTTGTGAACCTCAATCAGATCAACCATATTCTTCACAATCAGAGCTATCTCCTTGGGAAATCCAAATATTCATTGAAGCTCCTCCACCAAAAACTCCACCTTTATGTGTCGATTACCAATTCTCACAAAGGTGTGATTATCAGTGGGTTCATATGACTGAACAATTTGTAACAAGTATTCATTAAAAAATACTTTATGTTAAGGTGAAATTTGTGTAATGGTGCTCACTTTGGCCTTCTTAAGTGCAAGATTTATTGGATTCTTATCTTGATTCTTACACCACCATTTTTGACAAAAATTTTCTAACTGTCCAAAAGTGATATCCGTGATATCCACTTGCTCTTCCTTAGCTTCATTGAGCAACTCATCTTGTTTTTCAAGATAGCTTCTCTATGAATTTCACTACAAAGCTCCCATCAGTGTGCCTTTGGTGGCTCCATATATTCTCATCAAAATTGTAGTGGTTCACTATTTATACCACCATGCCAATATCTTTAACCTCTCCAAGTATGATTACCATGCCTTGCATGGAACTAAAATATCACCCTTGACCTTGAATGGGGTAAACTATGCTAGATTGCCTAGGCCATGAATCTTGATGGTGAAGTAGTCCTAGTTATATTTCCATCATATTTTCTGCAATTAAATCAAAATGAGCGTGAAAATCTCACCTAGAGCTCATACTTCTACCATCATCGAGTGGAAATCATGTTCACATAATCTCTGTTCAACTTGGAAAATCACGACAACTTAGTAAAAATGGCTCTAAAATCTGTACAATGGCATACAAAATCTATAAATACTAATAGAAATAATACAAGGATTCTACCAATCGTACATGTACATTTTGAAATCGTACAATCACTACCAATTCGTACAGCTCCACCAAAAATCGTTCAACTACACCTGATTTCGTACATTTTCACAAAATCATACAAATTGGACCTCTAAATCATACAAAATTGATTAGAAATCATACAAGCAGCCCAAAATAATTCAAGGGTGTCTCCCTTTCACACAATCATGTTATAATCTGTACAATTAAAAAAATCCGTATGATTACCTCCAAATTGCACAAATTGGGTCCTCGAAAGCCCTAAAATTGTTCAGTCTACCTCAAAATCGTATAATCATATCTTCAAATTGTAAAAACAGCCCTGGAGAAGTTAAATTGGAAAAAAAACGCTTAGTATAATTTTTGGAATACCCATTTGTCGAGAGTGTGCAATATTTCTTTCTGGTGCAATTCCAATATAGTTGTGCAATTTCTCCTTCAAATGGTGTAATTTATCTCCAAGACAAATTTCTTGGATTATATGGTAGTGTTGTACAACCATTTTTTATAATTTTCCACACATGCAAAGTCCAAGAAACCTTCATTTACTTTTATAGCTACTTTCCTGCACTAGGGTTTTCATTTTACCTCCTTGTTTCCAGCAATTCTTGCACTCGAACTATTTTGGGAAAATCAAACCCTAGCCTTGCATTTTTTGAGATAAGGGTTTCCTTTGGTGCCTCCCTACTTAAAGTAATTATTTTTACAGTCACTTTTCTCCACCCGCAACATGATTTCTAAAATTAATTTAGCTTTTTCGGAGTAAACCCTTGTGTTGGCTGCTTTATTCCTAATATGGCTTGTTTTTTCAAAAGTAAAAATTATTGCGATGCAAATATGAGATTAATAATGAAAAATCATAGAAAATTGGTGAATTTTAAATGCCCATGTAGAAAAATTTCATCGGTTTCACCCTTTTCGCTTTCGAATCCTTTGAATTCCATTGTTGCATGTATACGATTTACAACTAGGAAAGAAACATTTTGCATGGCACCTTGATTTTTATAATTTTTGAACCCTAACATGTCCTTGTATGTAATTCTTTCACCTTAATATAGCTTGCATGTAATTTTTTCCTCTTGTATGGATTATTGACAACTCATATTCCTTTATGCATGCAATTTTATCTTTTTCTCACTTTTGTCCTTTCTTTACCTTTTTATTTATTTTATTATTATATATATATTTTCCATTTTTCTTCTTTTTCTTTCATTTTTTTCCAAAAGGGGTCACCATTTATGATTTTGAACCATATTCTATATTAATTGCATCCTGAAGGAAATTCATAATTAAGATATTTTCTATTTTTTCAATACCCTAACAACTTATTATCATGGAAATCATACAGTGACATTCACTTGTACGATCCCCTCATTTGACTCATCGGTTGGGGTTACCACTTCTACATTACAAGTAATCATGTCATTAGGTGCCAACCAATCATTTGAATGATCCCTTCCTACTAGTGGTGTTGTATGATTTACTATCCTCTCATTGCCATGTGTACAATTTGGGATTGTACAGTTACAAGCTGCAAGACTTCCTATTGGAAAAACTTTATTTCATCATTAAGGTGATTGATCATGAGGTAGAGGTGCTCTTACTAGTCTACTATCATTTGAGCAACTCCTCAACCTATCCCCTCAGATCAATTTAGCTTCCAAACTTGGTGAATGAATCCTTTGTCGTCCTTGACTTGCTTCATCTACAAAGCGTACTCTTTCCCTATCGACAAGTCCTCTTCCTTGTATATGTCTTCCACAACCTAGTCCTCTCGAGATAAGATCTCTTAGAACATTAAATGGGTTTTCTCTACCTTGAAGCAATCCTCTTTCAGCTTAAATTATTCTCGATCCTTATCAGATCAATGGAGGTCATCCAAGTGGGTATCTTTCGATACAATTTGGTACATACCCTCTCAACCAGGATATACCTTACAATTTTTTGGTCTAGTTCATACAGGCCAATGGTGTGTCTCTTGGCCATCTAGGAGTAGGGGGTCAGATCCTCCCTCATCCTCTAACTCCTCTAGGTGAAACATCCCTATTACTCCTAATATTTAGTGGATGTACTCCTCCATGGTCTCACTATTGCCTTAGGGGTCCTTTTTGGTTCATTCCTCCCATTTCAAGTACTAGGAGTTATATCCACCAATTTTATATTGGCCAAGTGGCCTTCATTTCTTTGCATGCTAGGTGATAACTACTGCAGTGCTCCTATTCAATGATCGATACTTGATAAATGACGTGTCCAATAAATTTCCTTGAAGTATAATTCTGGAGATAAGGTTGCCAGGTTTCCTTGTATGCTTTCAAAAAGTTAGACTCAAAACTAGAATTATTACAATCATCATCCCTTTGTTTTGACAATTTTACTGGTAAATTAATTATCCTTTGGAGTCTCCTCACTTCTCTTATTTGTCATATTAGCTATCAATAGGCTATTTCATAGGTCTCAAGGTTAGGACGAGCATGAGGTTTCTATGGTTTCCTTAAGAAGTCATCACCACTACTATCTAAACTTTCATATCTAACTAACCAAGGCATAATTTCATCGCTGGATTCACTTGAGTCCTTGTATACATTACCTTGTGGTTTAGGTGATAAAATATATTATTTGATTTCTTGCTAAAATATCTTTGTAACTTCTTATGTTATTGGTGGGTCATTCATCATACCATGTGGTACTATCTATGGTGCTCTTCCCTCACTAGTGCTTGAACCCTCATGGTGTGTACCACTTAATTGCGTTATCACCTCATGTTCATCTTTCATGACTTCTAATTCTTGAAACCTAGCTATCCTTTTCTCATCCAACATTTGCATTATTTCATCCAAATCTTGGATCATTTGTTTGTGGAGTCTTGCAGTATGAACTTACATTATTTCATACTCCTCTTACAACTATTGTGTTTTATGTCACATACTCTACTACAATAATCCTATCTAAGCTAATGGAGTAAGTGTGATGATCTCTTCATCCACAGTTTCATTTTTATTCCTCTCTAGAACTTCCATATCAAAGGTATCCATCCTATCTTTGTATTGTACCATTAGTCATATCCTCTATCGGCCTTCTATTTATTGAGGTAGTTCTCTACGCTCCAACTATGGGTACACACTTTCCTGCTCTAATTGGGTTGTTAACGGTACTACTTCTTGGTTACTTCTCTCATTTTGAGGAATACATTATTTATCTTCTTCAATCCTTTTAGTCCCATCTATGAACCTTACATGGACTTGCATCATTCTCTCATCAGGTCAAGGTACCAATTATTGTTGTTCTATTATTGGTATTATCTCCTCCGCTTCTACAAATCGGCATGCAAGTCCCATTTCAAGGTCCTACCATAATGGACCTTGAGTTCTTCTTTATGGTTTGTCAGACTGAGCTTCCTCCCTTCATCTTCTTACAATTTTATTTGAAGAAATAAATAAACACTACACTTTATAAGGCTTCAATTTTTAGCCATTCATAGTGTCTGGCACCTCGGTTCCATTCAAATTTTGTAGTTTAACTATTCCATTATCCATCACTTGTGTAACTTGAAAGGGATCAAGCCACAAGGTCTTCAAATTCCCTGGTTTGATTTCCATTTTCCCATTAAATTTTAGAACTAAGTCACCTTGCTCAAGTTCTAATTTTTTAAGGTTCTTATCATACCACAACTTCCTTCTCTTTTGGGCCACTTCGATTACCCATTATGCCATGAATCTTCTCTCATACAACTTGATTAGTGTCGTTAGTATTTCATATAGACTTTCTTGGTCACCTAAGCGATGCTCCACAACTACTCGTAAATGCGATACCAAGAACTCCATCGACACTACTATCCCTTGACCATACATTAATTGAAGTAATGTATGGTCTATTATTGGTTTAAAGATGGTTTGATATGCCCAAAGAATAGACGGTAACCTTTCCTCCCAATTTTCTCCTTCTATCCCATAGGTTTTGTACAAGGTTGATACTAGGACTTTGTTAGTTGCCTCCACCTACCCATTACCTCTAGGGTAATACAAACTAGACAAAGAATAAAAAATCCTAAAATTAATTGTCAACTTTTTGATAATCTCATTCACAATGTATCCTCCTCGATCACTTGTTATTTGCAGTGGAATACCAAATCTTGTAATCACTTGTTTATACAAGAATCAAGTTGTACTCTTTGTCGTGTTATCTAGTAGTGCTCTTGCTTCAACCCATTTTGTTAGGTATTCAATAACTACCACGATGTATCAAAATTTTCACCTATGGGTAGTTTTTAATTGTCTGACAAATTCCAACCCCCATATTTGAAATAAATCTTGGGGTTGTGATGGATGCAAAGGCATAAAGTTTCATCGTACTAGTTTCCCTACTCTTTGACAAGTATCACATGCTCATACATATTCTTTTGCATCATTGTACAATATGGGCCACCATAGGCCTGCTAATAGTACTTTTTTAGTAGTGGCATCTTCTCCCATGTGTCCTCCTACCAAAAATTCATGAGCTTATCTCAATGTCACCTTAAATTCCTCATCCATCACACATTTTCATAGAATATCATCAATTTTGTACAAAAATCCAGCTATCAACTGAAAATGTGCTAAATTCATGATCTTATGGAAAATCACATGTGGATGAGTATTGACCAATCAACTTGTACTAGGATGGAACAACGTTAATTACAAATAACTATGCATTAGGGAATTCATCTGGAATCCTCATCCCTACAGGCTCTCCTGATTGTATTTAGGATAATTGGTTTGTAATCACATGCTTCTTACCAGGTTGAACTACTACTCAAAATACAAATTCTCATAAAGTGATGAGCCACCTGTTTACCCATCCTTGTATGATTGGTTTATTTATCAAGAACAACAAAGCCTGATGATTAATGTAGAAAGTAAAAGGGTTTAACAATAGGTAATACCTAAATATTTATATGGCATATACAATCCCTAAATATTCTCATTTAATTGTACTATAATTCCTCTCTACCCATGACAATAGGCAACTTGAAAAAAATATAGGTTGATCTAGCCTAAAATTTCCTTCTTGAGCTAATGCACATCCAATCGCAAAGTTTAAGGAATCGATATGGAAATACAATTCCTTATCCTAATTAGGGAACACCAAAATGGGACTACTAGCAAGTTTAGATTTCAATTCTTTAAAAAATCCTTGGTGCTCATCCATCCATTTGAAAGGAATATTCTTCTTAGTCAAAGAATCTAATAGGTAGGAAACATGTGCATAGTTCCTGATAAACCTTTGATAGTATCCCATGGATCAAATGAAGGTTATTAATGATCTCACATCATATGGCTCCTCCATATGTAATATAACATGAATTTTATCAAGATCAATCTTCAGCCCTTCACTGCACACTATATGTCCTAAAAGTTTTCCATAAGGTACCATCAGAAAATAATTTTCCAAATTTAGGGAGACTTGTGCATTCCTACACCTACTCATACATTCACTAAAGTTAGGTATATGATCCTTGGACTTACCATAAATGGATCAATCATCCAAATTTGTCTTGAAGTTTCCTGTTTCCAATTGATCAAAGATGTACAAAATAATGTGTTGGAATGTGGCTAGAGTGTTACATAGCCCAAATGACATTCAATTATATGTATAGATGTCATTTTACACAATAAATATGGTATTGAACTTATATTCCTTGGCTATACTTATCTAATTGCACCCTAAAAACCATCCCGAAATGAATACATTTCATTTCCTACGACCTCTTGTAGAATTGAGTCTATGAGAAGGGATATTTGATCGTAACTATGTTCAAACTCTTGAAGTCCATGCATATTTGGATCTTATCCACTTTATTCTTTGAGGTGACCACAATAGAAAAAACCTAGTCACTAGTAGTGACTATGAAAATGATACCTACATCTAGCATCTTTTCTATCTTTGCATTCACCAATGTGGCATACTTAGGGTTCATCCTATAAGTTCTTATTCTCATTGGCTATGCCCCAAGTATTAGCATAATCTTGTGGACACATAACTCTGGTGGTATCTCTTTTAGATCCTTATACGTCCAAGCAAAGACATCCTTGTATTCCAAGAATATCTTGAAAGTTGCTACTTTCAATACTGGGTTCCAATCATCGCCACAATGGATCATTCTAGGTTATTCCTCTATTCCTAGGTTTACATCCACTATCTAAGGTCCTTCGTACTTAATGTTCCTAGGCTCTGTTACTACCTTTTCTACATTCATTGGATGCACTTGTCTTGCATTAGTTTCAGCATCTCCTACTGTGTATTATGTAAAAATTTTAGGGAATGTCCATTTTTCCTCTTATTTCTTTGATTTTGAGCTAACATTCATATCATTTTGTTTTTATGTGGTCTCCTATATATTAATATAGAGGCAGGTGGACTAAAAAACCATGTACTCCTCCATCTACCAATGAAGGAGTTTGTTATCAGATCGATCTTCATCTTCACTACAGTCATCTAGGTACAACATTCCTTCTTCATTAGGTTCATACTCCTCTTTGCCAAAAGAATTACCTAAATCATTGGTCGTGTCCACATACTCACCGATCCTTTGGTTATCAAGTTGATCATGTATTTGTGTTGTCCTTTCTTGAAGGTGATCTAGTTCTTTCCCCAGTTGTGATTAACTTTGGCTATTCGTAGCCATCCTCTTCCCAACAAAGTATCATATGCTGGCTTTTGCATGGTAATCACAATGAAATCCAAGATGAATTATTGGTTAGCTATTATAACTTGTTGTGTTTTCAAGACACCCTTTGTCTTGATACCATACTAGTTAGCACCATACAATCGAAAACTAGGTGCCCATAATGATGGAGCACCAATTGTTTACCAAGTATTCTTAGGTAACACATTAACACTGGATCCTCCATCCATAATGACTTGTGTCAACTTGTGCCCCAAGATTTCCATATGGACTAATGTGAGTTTCTTCCCAATATCAATCATCAATATGGTTTGATCCATTAAATAACTCTTTTATTCTACTTCCTTGATCGATTGACTTTGGACTTCCATCACCTTATGATGTTGTGTTTCTTTTTCCATCGCTTTATGCAACGATGGGATGGCTTCTAACAAGATAGCCACCTTAATATCAATAGTTGTATTCAAAAATTGTGCTACCAAATTTTGCACAACTACTTTATCTTATGATGCACATGGTTTCCTTAACTCTTTTTCTTCTTCTAGTCTCACCTTGCTTTTTGTGCTTCTTTCTCAAGTACCCTCTTTGCCACTTGCCATTGCTTATTTTATTTGGTAGGTTTGGGATAATTTTATTTCTTAGCCTAATTCCTTATCACAACTAGGACTTCTTTGGTTTCATCTCTAACTGGAGGTACCTCAATATTCAAAAATTTCACATTTTTCAAGTTACTAGATCTTGCTTGCTTTAGATATTTCATTTCTTTATGGTTCCCTGGACCACACCATATACACATTTATGTAGTATTGGTCTATTGTATCTCTTGTTTTTGGGGTGAAGGAAAATTCTTCATAAAATTCTCCCACTCCTGGAAATTGTAATACTGTATGATTGGTCTTCCTTCCAAATCATACTGCAAATACCTCTATCCTCCTTATTTGTTGCCTTGGTATTGTCTTCCCTCTATTTGGTTATTCCTATAACCACCACTAGTAGCTTGCTATCCACTCCCTTGAGGTTTTTGTTTCCCCTCCTATTTTTGGATTTAGAGGACCTGTGGACACACCTTTGTATTAAATGGATATTGTGCCACTTCATGTCCAAGTACATTGCATATGTAACAATAGTCATTCTGAGGACAAGTCACATTTGTATGGCCTTCAGACTTATATTATGTACACCAAATATCCTTTCTATCTTGCTTAAATTTACCTACCAAATATCCTTCCTATCTTGCTTAAATTTACCTACCAAATATTCTTCCTATCTTTCTTAACTTTAGCTTTTGCCTCTTTTATTATCTTATGAAATTCCTTCCAAAATAATTGTACTATCCATTGTATTGTATCATCTTCGTCACTATCTGAATTATCACACTTAGAATGTGATATTATTCATGAAATTATTTATTTTGCCTCACTTTCAAAATTCTTTGCATTCTCTAAGGTTTCTTCATATGTGGAATATGGGACTACCTTCATATTTTTCTTATATTTGGGTAGCAACCCGTCTACAAACCATCTTTTCACCAATAAATTTGCTAGAGGTATTTGTATCTTGTCCACCAATTAATTTAGTCGATGATTATATGAATTTACATCTTCATAAAATCTTTGCTTAGTGGTACAAAGTTCAATTACAATATCTCCATCATCCTTCAACGGATGAAACTCCTTAATGAATTCATCCTTCATTGTGTTGCAAGCAAAAAAATTTGGTGTATTTTGTTGTTTCAAATACCAATCTATGGTGATTCCTCATAACGTGGTAGGGAATAATTACAACCATTCATATGGTTGGTCCACACCACTTGCTTTCAAAATAATTATGTATGTCCCGATGTGTCTCATAGGGTCTTCCTTTCCTTCACCCGTAAATGGTGGGCATCTCTGCTTCCCTACTCGATTGACTAAATTAGCCTTTGCTGGTGGTCCTTCCTCTTAACTTGATGAAGTATCTATTATAATCCTTGATTGATTCCTCCTTGTAGGTAACTCACTATGCTGGTCCTCGTCAAAAGTTTCTACTCGAGGTATCTTATACTCAGCAAACAATTGTCTACCAATCTCCTGTGCATTTTTACTCCATGATCTCCTTCATTGGTATGTAGGTTGTGGTCCTAGTAATTTCTCCTAAGACCTCAAGCATCCATCAAACGCCTTTGCAACCTATCCACCACTTTCTTAGGTGCTACCATCCACTCACCTCGATCTCGCACAATTTCCTCATTAATGTCTTCACTTACACCAATGTTCTCCTCGAATATAGGTTCTTCTTGATCCTCCTATTCTTCCATTTCGATCAACAATGTATCGAACCTCGCAATATCACCTTCATCAGATATATATACTTGTTCTATCACTAGTTCATGCATATTGTGTTCAACACTATTCACGTTCACTCTTTGAGCAATTCTTGTGCTCCTCCTAATTGGGATATCTTCTCCTTGATCACATCTCCTATGTCTTTGCACACTTGTGTTTGTCATTCACCTCCAATTTAGTACTACTCTCAATTTTCACTTTGTAGGATCTTCTCGACTACAATAATTTTGACCCATTTTTAACAAAAATGATAAATTTTGATAAGGCAACAGTGCCAAATGTAGCACACTTTGGTGTAACCTATAAAATGGCAATGAGTCCTTCCATATACAATAATGGGTTCTTTTCAATTGCATAAATATAATACAACTTCAATAGGAAACAATACCAACTATAGCTTGGGGGTGCAGTATTCCTGGAGGGTGGAGGTGATTTAGAGGGTGTGTAAATGTTTCCCAAGGTTTTGGAATAATCTTACCCAAATCATATAGCTTGTACAATTTGCCTTGTACGATTTTCAAAAGACTCAAAACTGGTTGTACGGTCACCAAATCATACAGTTGTATGATCCAAATCATACAAAACTACAACTTGTATGATTTTCCACTTAATCAATTCACTGGAAATGGTTTTGTAATCCAAATCGACTAGTTTTGTAATCGATTTATTTGAAAGGCTAATTTTCTATATTTGGCAAGTTTTAAGCATACAATTTCATTCCAAATTGGGTAAACTATTGGTTGTACGGTTTGTTACATAGGATGTATGATTTGAACAAACCCTTGCTGAACCTTTTACTCACAAATTTTCCAATTTGTACCACAAATCTTTCCAAGTTAAGTTTTGGAATATTTTCCTAATGCAATTGCTAGCTTTCCTTCCAACATGCAAACCCTAACTTAGTGTCAATGAATTAATATCAATACCAACATTTCCATAAATTGTACAATTGACATATGATATCTCTGCATAGTCATAACTCATCATTTAATCTTACCTCAATCTCACATCAAGGTCGTAGGAACATCAAAAGCCATTTTCATTGTAATTATATCAATCTAACATAGCCATTTAGTCATGCAACACATAATATACAACATGCAATAATGGCAACATATAATGGAATTCAAAACAGTCTAGAATAAAATAGGTTTTATTGATTTTTCAGAGTATAGGTATTTCTATGCAATATATTTATTATTACTGATCACAATAGCCATAACGTCAATGCACTCAACAATGAACATATTCAACAACATGGAACTTCTACCATGAACAACACAGAACTATCCAAAACCTATGAACTAGCAACGAACTATCATAAATAACCTAAAAATTTGAATTGGGGTCTATATAATGCATGCCTAGGCTATTCCAAAGTGGTTCCTAAGATATTACATTACTTACAACTTCCATCTCGAATTATCTCAAAATAATTAATTACAAGGTTTTACTAAGTCTAATTTAATTTTTATCAAATTCATCCCAAATGCACTTTTCACCTAATTTCATTAACATTTCAAGTTGTACATTTGCAAACCTTGTACGTTTACACCTACTTGTATGTTTTGACCACTTGTACCTTTTAATCAAAATTGACAAAATTGAGCAAAATTATGCAAATCCAATAATCATTTCTTCTTCTTCTGGGAGGTGGATTTGCTGCCTACAAAAAGTTAATCCTTGCTTATATCCATCCCAAGAGGCGTATTCGCTCTAGGTAGTCAAAATCACTAGTTCATGATCCTAAGCCCCTATTATTCTATCATAGAAGTGAATATGCCACTTATGAGTATTTCAGGTGACATACTCATTACCCTTCAACATGGTCCTAGGCAACTTTTAAAACCCAATATCTAACTTGTTCAACCCTTCCCTATGTATCCTTTTGCCATATCTGATAACCCGTAACTTTTTTTCTGCCATCTAATAATCTAGCCCTATCCTTTAAATGAATTTACTACTTATAGAGTTTTTAGATGAAAACTTCACTACAAATGTTTCAACATCCATTTCCAAGGTTATGAATTTCAAATTTGTATATGAATAGGGGGTGTGACTATGCCA
Organism: Wollemia nobilis; assembly: GCA_028583015.1. NCBI lineage: Eukaryota > Viridiplantae > Streptophyta > Pinopsida > Araucariales > Araucariaceae > Wollemia > Wollemia nobilis. Next base: position 9,682,038 of record JAQPPZ010017089.1, read on the forward strand.
ATCATAAAGTTTTCTACTTCTTGCTATTTTGTAGGCCCCCAAACTTTGATGTACCTCTTTTTATATTTATTTTTGTAGGTTTTAGCGAATTCATTGCTTGTAGGCCTTCTAAGAGGTGTATTCGCTCATAGGCAACATATTCGCACCAAACATCAAAATAGGTAAGTATACCTTCTCCTATTTTGAATAATTAGTATAGGTTGTTTTATTAAATTTTGTTTGCATATTTCTCTTTTTAATATTCCAAATAAATATAAAAAAGAAATATAAAAAATGACTCTATAAATCTTAGCTTAGTATTCTACTCTACTTTCTTAGGTATTTAATCTAAAATACATGTAGCTTGCATTAGGACAAATTATGTATTTTCATCTCCTTGCACCATTGCCTTTGAAAGAAGAAAATAAAACTTTTGTTTCACATAACTTTTATCTTAGATAGTAGTCATCAAAAGTAAAAATAACATATAGGATTAGCATCTTTGATTCATTCCCTAGGATAGAATAAATCTAGGTGTCTATTTAATTGTACACATCAAAACTAGATTAGGGAAATTTTTAAGCCCTTGGTGAACCCGAATTCCTCGCCAAATATAGATTGCATAAAGCGTAATACAATTATGAGTTAGTGGTAGGGCTCTCTAATCTGAGTATAGATGATCCTTGAGGGAATGAATTAGAGGCCAGTGCCCCTTTGCATCTTTTGGCATCCCATATCTTTAGTGAACCCAACATGAAATATCACACAAGTCCAAAACCTTTTGAATTAGAACCTTATCTTTAACCAATATAAAAATTTACTACACTTGAATTAAGATCAATTAATCTTGTTTGTTTAGCATAAATCACATTAAATCAAGATAACAATAACATAACCAAATTTTTAGTCCTATTAGGGGAATGCAAATGACCCCTTGAATAAATTGACGTACGAACCTTGGGAGTTATCTCTCTTAGATAGTATATTATGATGGGATAATTGGAGTCATAAGACGGGTTTCATTTCCAAGGTGATATATGGGTTATAAAACATCTTATCTTCTCTAAAGACTATGTAAATACAACTTTAATAAATTAAATTTCATTTTTGCCTTTTGACCATGTTTGAACCTCCTTATCTTACTCAAAATGTTGCACAAGCATTAGCACCGAATTTGAGTGCTTCATATAAAATTCCAGAGAGTCAACCTATTATTAAAAACCAAACATTTGAGAAATAAAAGGAAATCTTCCTTTCAAAGCCCTTTCTCATGTTCATAATAAACAAGGGAAAGTAGTTTTTAATTCTATGGATTATTTAGCTTCCTTCCTATGAGAAAATAGAGAAGCAATGCAATCCATATTAAGGTTTGATGAGATGCCCACTTTTGCTATAGAAGAAGTTCTCTTATAACTTACAAACTAGCCTAGATATAATCCCACAAGTTCTCAACAACAAGACTCAATCATCACAACAACCATAGAATGGAGGCCATCAAATATCCCATATTCCTTGGGAAATTTAGGATCTATGGCTCCTAGTATATATTCCTTCAGGTTAAATCTCCCTGTATTTTAGCCTATAAGTCTTCCACAAGTAGAAAATATGGATATCTTTTCCAATATGCCTAATCATTTGGATGCAATTTATTCCAATACATTCTTTAGCATGCTTATTTTTGCTGACATTCCTTCTACTAATCTTCCTTTTCCAAATAATTTTGAAATTAATAACATGATGATCCCTTTTAGATCATCCCATCCAAACACTCAATATTATCCTTTGGTTAATTCACAACCTCAGTTTATGACACCACAAATTCCTTATCCTAAAATCTAGGATATAAACTCTAAGTTAGAACAATTAGTAAAAGAAAATTCTAAATTTAAACATCTAGATTCTATTCAAGGAGCCACAACTAAGAATTACTCCTATAGGCACTACTGCAATCAACATGTAGAACCTACTCTAATTAATAAATTCTATCCCCAAAATTTATGTTACCAAATATTCAGATGTATAGGGGAGATGGTGGCCCAATGTATCACCTTTAAAATTTTCAAGCTATATGCCATAACATTGCCTATGATGAGGCATTGTTATTAAAATATTTCCCTATAATCCTTGGTATAAAATATCTATAATGGTTCTTCTAGATGCCTCGTCACTCTATCAAAAGTTTTGATGATTTGGAAGAAATTTTCATTCAACATTTTTCTACCTATATCATGGAAAAATGCATAATTGATTCTTTATATCAACTAAACAAGATAAAAATAAATTTTTTAATGAATTCCTACCTTGGTGGTGTGCATTGGTTAGAAAAATCCCTTTTGTCCTATCACCTAGAGATATCTTACATATTTTCATGTACAAATTACAAGAGCACCTTTCATACCCACTAGAGATGACATGTGTCTCCTACTTTGATGATGCGGTGGACCTTGCTAAGAAAATATAAGCCACCATCCAACATAGGAGACAAATAAAAACTAAAAATGAGGAAAATAAACCCTCTTATTCTAACACTAAAGGATAGTATAACAATAAACATGTTTTGGATGATGGTGTAATTGAATTTCATCTTGTTAAAAATCCCAAAATAGGAAATGTTATTATCACTATAGCATTACAAAAATTAGTTTTAGCTAAGGCTCAAGAAAATCCTTAAAGAAATTTTACCAAGTTAAACCAATATCTATCTTCTGTGTTGACATAGATTTTAGATGCTAAGATGATATAATTACCACCTATAAGACAAGATGACCCTGATAAGGAAGATCTTCCTTGGTTCAAGGCCAACCAACAATGCACTTTCCATTGCACAATTTGTCACAATACAAATAAATATATCACTCTTAAGCATGTGGTTCAAGACCTTGTTGATGAAGGTTGTCTAGTGGTTAGTAGTCCTAAACTATTGGCAATATTAAGTATATCGGTTATCATTGATGTCAAAGGTGAAAATGTTGAGAATTATCATCGAAGTTGAATATTAAAGTGTAAGGTAAATATCTTCAAAGGATACATGAGGCAGTGTCAAAGGTACAAAAGTTGTCAAGGCAAAAAAAATTTCCATGGTTATATTTGAAAGAAAAGGACAAGGCCATTCTCCACGGTTATATTTACAAGAAAAGGACAAGGTCTTACTTTCTTTCAAAAGATTTAAATTTTAGAATTAGAGGCAAAAGTTTTAAATTTATTATTATAATATATTTTTTAAATATTATAATATAACTAAGGTTAAGGTTTAAAAGGCACCATTGAAAAATCAAATTTTACACCACCGATGTTTGAAAAATATAATCGAAGTGCATATTTAATGAGGGCAAAATACCTCATTAGGGCTAAGGTTGAATGTTGAGCACAATTGATCCATTCACATTTTGTAAAGGGAGTAGAGGAGCAAGATAGCACACACATTCATTTTGGGGCAAAAGCACGGAAATAAATCAAAGAACGTGCCTTTGTTGTTCTCAGAAGGTGGCTAGCTTAGGTGACAGCTTAGCTGAAGCTAAGGTGCTGGCAGATAAGAGATCAAGAGGTCGATTCACGATGACTACAAGTTTATTAGAATTTTGATCAAGAAAGAAGTTCGCCAAACCAATAAGGAGTATTTTGCGGGCTTAAGTATTTGTGTGGGTAGATATTTCACATGATATCTAAGATTGCACTAGGGTGTGGGCAAGCAAGAGGTGGCAGGTTTTATTCACGACGACTGCATAGGTAAGGGTATAATTTTTTAATTAAATTTTCTATGGTATGCGTTGATTAGGGAGTCATAAGGTTGTGTTAAAGGTTTGTTCCTTTTTGCATATAGGGAGTCATAAGGATAGGTTAAAGGTTTGATTATTTTGCAATTAGGGAATCTTAAGGAAGTGTTAAAAGATTTGTTATCTTGCACCCTGGGAGTTATACGGGTATGTTTTAAAATATTTTAGTTTGAAAAATATGTCATAATGGTGCATTTATAAAGTATTGTCTTGCAAAAATTATAAAGAGGAAATATAAAGGAAATATTTTTGCATGTGAGAAAAGAATTTATAAGGTGTAATTTGAATTATCTTGAACTTGTGATTGTTTTATTTTTATAAAGGAGACATAAGGTGTATTGTGGCTTATTTTTAAATTGTGTGTTGTATTATAAAGAGAAAAATTATCACTGGTTGAAAGCTTTATCTTGTGAAACAAGAGAAGGTTATAAAGCACTATGTGAAGAATGCAAGATTATACTGAGAGGGGGGTGAATAGTATAAGACCACTTTTTACTTTTATTTCCCAAATAGTATTTGTTGGCAATTTTGGGTACATTGGGTACATTGCCTTTGCTCAAGTGTTGATGTTGTCATTGATGTCAAGAAGCAGAAGGGTTTTTGTGAAAACCAAGGCAGACAAAATAAAAGGTTTTATTTAAAACCATGGACAACAGATTTGAAATGGGTTTTTCTTAAAACCCAAGTTGGCTCTTCGTTTTGTTGAAAAAGGTGCCCCGGTGATGAAGATATTTAATTTTAAATATTTAGTTTAAATTTTATTTTTAAAATTTAAATTAATATTTTAAAATTAAATTAAAGTATTTGCCGACGTGTTAATCTTTGCATCATAGTGCATATAAAATAAGACAAGGGATAATAAAAAAAAAAGGAGATAATTTTTTCGCATCCACCCAAGCACGTGAATAAAAAGGAAGAAGAATTCGTGCGCATTCCAAGGGCAACGAAAGACAAAAGTTGAAGTGCGCCATTTTTGTCTTACATGGGTGCGGAGGACTCTAGTTCAATTTGCGTAAGAAGCACGCGCAAATTGTGGCTAAGGTGTGCTTTAAATTATTCTTAAATTTTATTCTATTTTGGATGATTATGGAAGGATGGGAAGTAATACGCGTTGTTAGGTAAGCCTACGAGTTATAAGGGTTTTTGGCTGTAATATAAAGAAGGGAAGTTAGATATTGGAGGTATAAAAAATAATATATATTTTGTTGTAATATTAAATTGTTTGGGATCTTTCTTTTTGAGTATTTAGAAAAAGAGTTAAGGTTTGGAGTGATAAGGGTGTAAGGTATTTGTTTTGTTATAGAAGTATGAAAATTTAATTTTTAGAAAAGGAAGAAAGAGTTATAAGGTTATGCATTGTTGTGATTTATTTTATTTTATAGTATAAGTGGTTTTGGGAGTTATAAGGTTATGCAATGTTATGATTTATTTTATTTTATGGTACAAGTGGTTTTAGGAGAGATAAAGGGAGTTGTGCAATTAAAGGGTTTGGTGATGATTATTGAAAGGTGGAATAATGTTGATTATTTTGTAATCTACTAACCCTTGTGAAGATTGGCAAAAGAAAGTTGTGATGGTGGCAGATTTCCAAAGGGGTTCCTTCACTTCAATAAGGTATGGGCACATTCTTCTTATGAGTATGATTGGTGTATGTTTTTCTGAAATAATATTGGAGTGAAAAGGTATTCAACTAAGTTTCCTTTGGTTGGATGTAAGTCCTAGTTTCTGGTTTGTTGAAGACTACTTATGCATTGTTATCATTGATGAGAGTTTTGGTAAATGCATAATTCTGGTTTGAGGTAGTGGAAGCATTATGCACTAGGGTTTATGTTTGTGAGTCTTGATACTTGCTTTGAGTTGGTGAAACCCTTGGATGGCTGTGTTGATGTTGATGGTTGAGTTGCTTCCATAGAGGTTGGTTGATCAAGTTATTGCTTTTACTTGATACATGATATTGGGCTTACTCCATTGAGTTGATTTGAACAAGTTATTCTTTGCATTTGGTGACATTGTGTGGGTGGTTGTTTTGTTCAAATATCTTTGGAGGGAAAAGGATTTCTACTTGTTTCCTTTTCTAGTGATGATTGGTTGAATGCTTCAAGGTTAATGTTGAGTTGAATGTTGTTGGTTAAACCTTGTCTATAAGCATTGTTGTTGAAGCCCAATTGGTTGAGAAAAGATATTGGTTTTGGAAAGAACATGAGTATCATTGTTATATGAGATATTGCATGGTTGGCAATTGTTGGGTTGTGTTTCATGTTCTTGAGAAAAACATACTACATCTATCTTATTCTTTTGTCATTTGAGATTGAGTTGAGATTGAGAGTGGGTGTTAAGAATAGAACATATTGAGTCTCTAACAATTCTCTTTATGCTCTTGTGAGGTGGATGAATCACATTGGGTCTCTAACCATTCTCTTTGTGGGTTCATGCCAAGCAAGTGTTCTTGATAAACTTGTGAGCAGGTGTTGGACAGGTTCCATTGGGGACTTGTGAGCAGGTGTTGGACAGGTTCCTTTGGGGACTTGTGAGCAGGTTTTGGACAGGTTCCATTAAGGACTTGTGAGCAGGTTTTGGACGAGTTCTGTGGGGACTTGTGAGCAGATTTGGACAGGTCTTAGCAAAGGACTTATGAAGCTGAGGTTGATAGTTCTATCAGAGAACTTGAGGACAGAGGTGCATTGGTTCTATCAGAGAACCCGAGGACATTTGTGCTAGATCGAAGGACTGTGTTTAATGCAAATTCAAGGACTAGCTTTGAGGTGATAGAGTTGAGGATAGAGGTCTCCAGCCAGAGCAGGGAAGAATGGTGTCTTATGTGGATAGAGTTTCATTTGCTAAGGGCAATGGAGGTAGAGGTTTTCTAGAGGATCACCAGCCAGAGCAGAGCTAGGATATTGGTGTCTCCTGTGGGTCGGTGCCCACGAACTTGAGCTAGGGGATTGGTGTCTCCTGTGGGTCGGTGCCCATGAACTTGAGATCAGGGGATTGGTGTCTCCTTTGGGTTGGTGCCCATAAACATTGTAATTGGGAAGGGTTCCCAAAGAACATTGAGATAACTTTTAGAGATAAGTTTTGTGGACGTAGCCCAGGCTTTCTGGGTGAACCACATTAAAATTGGTGTCTCTTTGTGGATGATCTTGTGCATTGCTTTGATATTGCTTTACTATTTTGAAGTATAAAGGAAAAATAAAAAGAGGTCTTATACTGTTCACCCCCCTATCAGTATAAGCTTGTGTTCTATAGTATTATCCAATATAATCAATGGTAATATCAAAAAGTAACCAAAGCAATTCACAAATCATCACACATAATAGAGATACCAATTTAATGTGGTTCACCCAATGTGGGCTACTCCACGAAAAAATATTTCACTAACCTTTTCTCAACAAATATCTTGGGAATCCTTTCCCTATTACAATATTTATGGACCTTTGTCCAAAGGAGACAACAATCCCCTAATCAATTTTTTGGATCTCTATCCACAGGAGACACCAATATCCTCAATTGGTTTGTGGATCTCTATCCACAGGAGAACTCCTTTCTCCTCTACTCTATTTGGTGATCTTCTAGAAGAACTGTTGCCCCCACTGCTCTGGATAATGGATCTCTATCCATTGAAGACACCTATTCTCACTACCCTAGCTAATGGATCTATATCCACTAGAGACTGTCATCCTCTATACTCTGTCACCTTCAAATCTCTATCTCAAATCTATACTAAATACAGTCCTTCGGTCTAGCACACATCTACTCAATATCTGTCTCTGGTCTGGCATAAACCTGTCCTCAAATCTACACCAAAATATATCCTCTAATTTGTACTAAAAATAACCCTTCGGTCTAGCAAAAATCTATCCTCAATATTTGTCCTCAAGCCTTAACACAAAGCTTGATCCAATCACAAATCAACTATGCTAGATCTACCCCAAACCTTAACTCAAGGTTTGAACAAATCAATCAATCAAATCTGCTCACAAGTATTCTCAAAGACTTGTCTCAAATATGCCTTGTAATCTTCCACAAAAGCTCACACTAATATGTCCACAAGTCCTTTCTAGAACTTGTCCAAATCTGCTCAATAAGTCCTCACTAGAACTTATCCAATTCTTCTCAACAAGTCCTCTCTAGAACTTGTCCAATTCTGCTCAATAAGTCCTCACTAGAACTTATCCAATTCTTCTCAATAAGTCCTCACTAGAACTTATCCAATATCATAGAAACATAAATAGAATTGTTAGAGACTCAATATGCTTCACATTAATCACAATGCTCAATTACTTTCAATCACTCTTTTAGAAACATATAGAGAATTGGTAGAGGCTCAATATGCTTCATATTCACCTCAATGCTCAATCACTTTCACTTACTCTTTTAGAAATATAAAGAGAATTATTAGAGACTCAATATACTTCACACTCACAAACTCTCAATCACTTTAAATCTCTCTTTTATCATAGAAACATATAGAGAATTGTTAGAGACTCAATATGTTTCACATTCATCCACACTCAACCTCTTTCTCAAATCAATTTAGAATATAGAACAATTTGTTTCATAGAACTTGAACTATCACATCAACACATCTACTTGACTAAGCTCAACCAACTTTACTCAACCAACCACTCAATGAACTAATCCTTTCTCACAAACCCTAGTCCAAGCATATGAACACTCACTCAAATATTTCCAATAATGCTTATCAATCAATCTCACGTAACAACAATACTCATGATCTTTGCAAACCCTAGTTCAAGTTCCTCACTCAACCAATTGCTTCAACAACAATGCTAATCTCACATAACAATGATACTCATGATATTTGAAAATCCTAGTTCAAGTTCCTCACTCAACCAATTGCTTCAACAACAATGCTAATCTCACATAACAATGATACTCATGATATTTGCAAACCCTAGTTCAAGTTCACTCAACTAATCACTTCAACAACAATGCTTATAAAACAAGGTTTCATCAAAAACTCTTTATTCTAGAAAACCTTGAAGTATTAATTCAACACACAATCAACAATGCTTACCAAACAATCATTTTCACTCCAACTTTGCATTCACAACATTCAAAAATCACACACTAGGAAGATGTGCCCATACTTTTTTTTGATGTAAAAGTGCCTTTAGAAAACCTGTCTCAATCAAAAATTTCTTCTCTCCAATTTCAATGGTTAGTTAACAAAATATCACTCCAAAACTTTATCAAAATATTCCTTAGACACAAGAATAATCAAAATTCAATTATGCCTTATTGCTCCCTTTTAAAATTAACATCCATCAAATCATACATGAAAAATAATTACTTGGATACACCTTATAAACTCCAACTTAAAATAATATCCAACACCACACAACTTCCTAAAACACCTTACTACCCTTTCCAAACACTAAAGCAAATAACACCAAAAATTTAATTTTGCATAAGCCTTATAACTCCCCTTACAACCTTACAAACCAAATCAATATGCAAAAAATTAATTTTTAAATGCCCAACTAATATCCTTGAAATTTTTGGCGCTCAACTTTAAAGCATACCTTTGACTTCCCCCAAAAGGGGTTTCGACGTGATTCGATCCACCGTCTCCCCAAGCCTAAGTGCCTTAGCGCTTGGGAGCCCACCACGTGGGCTATTGGTGCCCACGTGAAGGAAGGAGGACTTCCTTCCTATTATACCTCTGTGCACCTTTGAATTCCCACAAAAATCAAGTACTCTTTTCAGCACGATTCACACAAGCTCGCATTAATCAAAAATTCGAAGGCATGGTGATTTTGGGTAAGGTGGGTAATCCCCTTTTTATACACATGTGGGTATTTGCTCCCCACGTCGGTGCTTAATAATTCAAATTCGAATTTCAAATTTAATTTAATAACCCACCTTAGGGTTAGTTAAAAATTAATATAAATTAAATTTATAACTAATATTAAAATTAATTAATAATAATTTAAATAACTTAAGTAAATTAAATTATAAAATAATTTATAATAAAAATTATATTAATTAATTTATAACTAATTTAAAACTTCCCTTTATAATATTATAAAAAATATTTTAATATTATCCACTTGGGCTTCTTCTTTTGCACTTTGGGCCATATCTGACTTCCTGGAACCGGGTCTTGATCAACTGAAACTGATGTTGCCCACCGAAACTACCACTGACTGGTGTTGAAATCTTAACATCAATGACCACTTACTCTTGACATCAATGAAAACTTACTCTTGACATCAATGACAACTTAGACACTCAAAATGTCTATCACAATATTTTAGAATTATCTTTGTGCACATATTTTGAGAGAAGTTTTTCATGTGGATGATTTGAAAAAGTGTTATGCTAACTAACCCTTTATGTGGTATAATAAAGATAAAATATTTTGAGACAGGTTTTGAGGGCACATCTTCATCAAAGCAAGTTAAGAGGTATGGTGATATTATTCCTTATTTAAGGTGTTTTATTGAGCAAATATTTTTGAATCATAAGGTGGAGAAATAAGGATTATATATGTGCATTGTTGGAAATATTTGAGCTAGGGTTTGTGAAACAAATTGTGCATCCTTGTTGAAATAAATTGGAAATATTTGAGCTAGGGTTTGTGAAACAAGTTGTGCATCCTTGTTGAAAGAAATTGGAAACACTTGTGCTAGAGTTTGTGAACAAATTGTGCTTCATTTTTGAATGATATTGGAAACACATGTGCTAGAGTTTGTGAACAAATTGTGCTTCATTGTTTGAATGAATTTTTGAAGCTTTTAGGCATTGGTTTGAGTGACATTGAATATGGATGAGCAAGTGTTAAGAAAATAGTTTTGTGAAGCAAATTTATGCACTAGCTCTGATTGGTATTAAGATAAATTTGCAAAGGGTATAGGGTAATTTTGTGAAGCAATTTGTGCATTGGGCTTGAGTGATATTTGGAAAGAACATATTATGAAATTGTATTGCATATCATTTTCTATGTGTTCTTGAACAAGAATTCTGGGTAGAATATATCTGAAGTATTATGATCAAAGCATGGGTTATGAGAAAGATTTGAGTATGTGTTATGAGAAATATTTGAGCATGTATTAGAGAAGAGATATTTGAGACAAATTTGATCAAGTCTTGTAAGAAGACATGAATCAGGTTCGAGGCAGATTTGAGCAAGTCTTGTGAGAATAATTGAAGCAGATTTGGGACAAAGTTGAGATAGATTTTTGCATGTAATGTGTGTAGATTTGGGATAGATTTGAGATAGATTTGTGCATGTAATGTGTGCATATTTGGGATAGAGTTGAGATAGATTTATGCATATAGTGTGTGTAGATTTGGAAAAGAGTTGAGATAGATTTATGCATGTAATGTGTGTAGATTTGGGATAGAGTTGAGATAGATTTGTGCATATAATGTGTGCAAATTTGGAGTAGAGTTAAGAAGAGGTGTGTACCAGCTTTGGAGGTTACCAAAGCAAAGTAGAGGTGTCTCCTATGGATAGAGTTCCACAAACCAGAGCAAAGGAGAGGTGTCTCATGTGGATAGATTTCCACAAAATAGAGCAAAGGAGAGGTGTCTCTTGTGGATAGAGTTCCATAAACTAGAGCAAAGGAGAGGTGTCTCCTATGGATAGAGTTCCATAAACCAAAGCAAAGGAGAGGTGTCTCTTATGGATAGAGTTCCATAAACTAGAGAAGAGAGGAGAGGTGTCTCCTATGGATATATTTAGATGAACTAGAGTAGAGAGGATAAGTGTCTCCTGTGGATAGACTTCCACAAACTAGAGAAAGGGAGAGGTGTATCTTGTGGATAGAGTTCCACGAACCAGAGTAAGGGGATAGAGTTTTACTATGGATAGAGTTCCACAAACCAAAGTTAAGGGTATAGAGTTATCCTATGGATAGAGGTCCACGAAACTGAGCATAGGGGATTTAGATATCCATTGGACAGAGGTCCATAAACATTGTAATAGGAAATTGGTTCCCAAGAGATTAGTTGAGAAAATATTTTCTTCGTGGATGTAACCCACATTGGATGAACCACGTTAAATTTGTGTCTCTCATGTGTGTGATGATTTGTGCATTGCCTTGTTACTGCTATTGATGAGATTGGTTAATACTGCTAAGAAAAGATATTGAAATTTATAACATTAGATAATATTTTTTGGGAAAGAAAAGTAAAAGTTTATCTTATATTATTCACCCCCCTCTCAGTATAAGCTTGTGTTCTTCATAAACATGCAACATAATCTAACCAAGATATGGGGATATTTCAAGATACCTTACTTAAACATGAGAAAAATGCTACTAACCATGTTTAATATAGGAACATCTCCTTTCCAGATCAAAACTTGATAGGGATGATACAAGTTAGCACTATAAAAAGACAACAAGCTAGAGAAAAAGGTCAACCCTGAGAATTTTCCCCTGATCCTCCTTGGTCTTACCACCTAGATGTGTTGTTGCTCCCAAAGAACCCCATTTGGTTCTAAAAACCTAAGATAAATGCTAGAGGGCATTCAACCTCCAACAAAAATTGGAGGACATACCAACCAAAGTATCTATACTCAAGTTGTGAACTTCATCGAGTCATAGAGAAAACTTGTTTAGGATTCTAAGTGAGCACATAGTTATTGTATATATGAGAAGGATTTGTTATCATTGATGTCAAAGGAATACTAAGAAAATAAGAAAATGGTTCATGGTTGATTTTCTAAGAGGTAAGGATATAATATTTAATTTAAATATTATATGCCTAGAGACCCCAAAATTTGAAGCATCAAAAGAGAAGCAAGAAGGATAAAAATATTATAATATTTGGATAAAATAAAAGGGTTGAAAAGATACTTCTGTTCCATGGTGGTTGAAATAAAATAATAAGGTTATTTTTCTAAGGTGATGATGGCAAAAGGTTCCTCTAAAAACCTAAGAAAGTTTATATTTTATTTTATTTGAAAAGGCCCAAAGGACATTTAAATATTTAATTATAATATTTAAATTAATTTTGAATTTAAATAATTATAATTAAAATATTATTTTCAAAATGCAAAGTCTAATTTCTCTATCTGTCGACGTGAAGGCAAATGCCTTGAAAGGTATATTAATATAGCCTTAATAAAAGGATTACTTTAAATTTTGGAAAAAGTGTGTTCTTGGTTGTGCTCGTCGATCAAACACGGAAGGGAGAAGAAGTGTGCATAGTGCTAACTCCAAGGAAGAGAAAGGAATAAAGGGAAGCAATGCTAAATTCATAGAACCATCCGGGTGGCTAGCCTAGATGGCAATTGGCTTGGGTACTAAGTTGTAGTAGAGGGGAGGTCTCGGGTTTGAGACTTTGCGACTATGAAAGGAGAAAGCTTTTGGTTTTAAAAGCTTTTGGCAGCAGTGTAGGGAATAAGTGTGCACAAGCACACTTAGGTCCCATGTGAGCACCTAGCTCACGTGGTAGTTGAAGCCGTGACTAGGGCACTAGTGGCAGCATAGTGTGGGTTCGATTCCCACCAAAGGGTAAAAGGTATTTAGTTTTTAAATTTAATTTTTATCCTAAGGTTTGTTTGGCATGAGATTTTAGGGAGGTATAAGGTTTATGAAAATTTAATTTTATATTGTGATTTTGGTGATTAAATTGTTGAAAGGAGTAATAAGGCTCTAGATAAGTTTAAATGTTATTAAAATAAAGTCTTATTGTGTTTAATAGTTGAAAGGAGTAAAGGTTGTTAGAGAGAAAAGTGTTGTTTGATAAGCATTTTTGAGTTTGATTGTTAAAGGTTTTTCTGAGTGAAGGTTGATAAAAACCTTGTTTGATAAGCATTATTGGAAATATTGAATGAACCTTCATATGCATGATTAGGGTTTGTGCAATATCATGAGTATTATTTTTATGTGAGATTGTTTGATAAACATTGTTGGAAATAATTGAGTGAGTGTTCATATGCTTGGACTAGGGTTTGTAAGCAAAGAGTGTTTCATTGAATGATTGATTGAGTGGAGTTAATTGAGCCTAGTCAAGTGGAAGTGTTGAATTGATAGTTCATGTTCTATAAAATAAATTGTTCTATATTCTAAATTGATTTGAGAAAGATATTGAAAATGATTGAGCATTGTTGTGAGTGTGAAGCATATTGAGTCTCTTACAATTCTCTATATGTTTATGTGAGATTAAACAAGATTCTGTGTGAAGCTTGTCTAAGTGATTGAAGAGGATTTTGTGTTAGATTGAGTTGTGTTGAGTAAGCTTTTGTGGAAGATTACAATACAGATTTCAGGAAAGCATTATTGAAGACTTGTTGAGCATATTTGAGGTAAGTATTGATGAATACTTGTTGAGAAGATTGGATAAGTTCTAGAGAGGACTTGTGGACAAATTTAGTGTGAGCTTTTGTGGAAGCTTACAATGTAGATTTGAGACAAGTCATTGAGAAGACTTGAGAGCAGAGTTGATAGATTGATTTGTTCAAACCTTGGGTTAATTTTTGGGGTAGATATAGCATAGTTGATTTATGATTGATTCAAGCTTTGTGTTAAGGCTTGAGGAAAGAGATTGAGCAAATTTGTGCTAGACCGAAGAACTGTGTTTAGTGCAGATCAGAGACATAAATTGAGTAAATTTGCACTAGACCAAAGGACTATTTTTAGTGCATATTTGAGGATAGATATTGAGAAAATTTGTGCTAGACCGAAGGACTGTGTTTAGTGCATATTTGAGGATATAGATTGAGAATTTTTTTTCTAGACCGAAGGATTGTATTTAGTGCAGATTTGAGGATATAGATTGAGTAGATTTGTGCTAGACCAAAGGACTATATTTATGGCATATTTGAGGACAAATATTGAGCAGATTTGATTCTCAAGTGTTTTATATGTGGTAACTTTGGTCCTCTTGAAGATAGTTGTACAAGTAATGGATTCAATTTTAGTGATGATGAATATGAAGATACAGTTGAAGGACCAGAAGAGAATATTCTTATGGCATTAGAAGAAGAAGGAGGTGATCCTATAGAAGACAAGTCAAAAAAAAATGAAGACGTTTTCAAAGGTAAACAAATAGAGGAAGAATCAGAGAAAGGAGAAGTTGACCTTGAGGGAGATCTTACTCATGCCCTTGATGCATTAAGGTAGGTAAGAAATCAAAAATCAAAACTCAAGCTTAAATTTCAATAATGTGATGAAGAGAAAGGAAAGCTGATAGAGGATCTAACTAACTCAATAGCTAAGAAAAGAAGATTCAAATATAAGTTAGAAGCAAAATTTTTAGAATGTGAAAGGTTAGAGCATGAGGTAGCTCTACTAAGGAATGAAATAAAATATTCTAAGGAGAATTTACACATGTTTGGGAGAAGCTCAAGGAAATTGGATAAGATTATCAAGACATAAAAATCTACATCAAGTAAAACATGACTTGGTTTTGAATAGGTAAAAAAAGTACAAGGAGAGGAGTAAATATCAAGCTCTAAAGAAGAATAAAATTCATACTAAGAGAGTGTAAGAGAAAGTGAGACTTCTGAGAATGAGTTGGACAATAGAAATTTCAACAAGGAAAGGAAAAATGCAAAAATGAGGAACAAATGGAATAGGAATAAGCACAAGGTAGAAGAGACTAAGAGACCAATGAGGTCAAGGCAAGGCAGTTTCAATCGACGATGCTTCTAGTGTCACAGGTTTGGGAACAAACCTACATAGTGTAGGAAACATGGAAAATAGGAATATGGAAGTTTAAAAAATAGGTAGCTATTTCAAGGGTATTGCTACTCTTGTAATCAATTTGGTCACAAGGCAATGAATTGCAGGGTTCTTGATAGGAATAGATATGGATTCACCAGGAGAAATCCCAAGACATTTGCACCTCCAAGGAATAATAACATTGAGTTTTATAAGTGCAATAATGATAGAAATATAACAAAATGGTGTAGAGTAAAAATTCCAGAGACAACCTATAATAGGAATAATCAGAGGGATCAAAAGGATTATATGAGGAGGAAAGTAGACAAAGGTAAAGATCAGTGCATGCTGGGAGTAGAAATCCTCCCACCCTAGAATTAACCAACTCAAGAGGAGGTGGGGGAGGGTCTAAGCTAAGAGTCTCATTCTTAGCCCCGAGCCCCAAAGGTGACCCTTTGCCATTGATGAAAAAAGGGGAGAGATTTGAGTTAAGAGGAAAGCATTCAGTCAGGGGAAGCAGTTTCTCAGGGGGAGCAGAACAGAAAGAAGTAAAGGAAATAATAAAAGATAAATGGGTTTCCATCAATGAAAATGGGGAGATTATATGAAATTTGAGTAGAATTTGTTGTCATTGATGTCAAAGGAATACTAAGAAAATAAGCAAATGGTTCATGGTTTATTTTCTAAGAGGTAAGGCTATAATATTTAATTTAAATATCATATGCCTAGAGACCCCAAAAGTTGAAGCATCAAAAGAGAAGCAAGAAGGATAACAATATTATAATATTTGGGTAAAAGAATTGAAAAAATATCTCTGTTCCATGATGGTTGAAAGAAAATAATAAGGTTATTTTTCTAAGGGGATGATGGCAAAAGGTTCCCCTAAAAACCTAAGGAAGTTTATATTTTATTTTATTTGAAAAGGCCCAAAGGAACTTTAAATATTTAATTATAATATTTAAATTAATTTTGAATTTAATTAATTATAATTAAAATATTATTTTCGAAATGCAAATTCTAATTTCTCTATCCATCGACGTGAAGGCAAATGCCTTGAAAGGCATATTAATATAGCCTTAATCAAAGGCTTAATTTAAAATTTGGAAAAAGTGTGTTCTTGGCTATGCTCATCGATCGAATGTGAAAGGGAGAAGAAGTGTGCATAGTGCTAACTCTGAGGAAGAGAAAGGAATACGAGAAGCAACGCTAAATTCATAGAGCCATTTGGACGGCTAGCCTAGATGGTGATTGGCTTGGGAACTAAGTTGTAGCAGAGGGGAAGTCTCAGGTTTGAGACTTTGCAATTGCAAAAGGAGAAAGCTTTTGGTGGTAGTGTAGGGAATAAGTGTTCATG
Source organism: Wollemia nobilis (assembly GCA_028583015.1). NCBI lineage: Eukaryota > Viridiplantae > Streptophyta > Pinopsida > Araucariales > Araucariaceae > Wollemia > Wollemia nobilis. Next base: position 9,698,783 of record JAQPPZ010017089.1, read on the forward strand.
GGTACACTTAGGTCCCATGTGAGCACCTAGCTCAAGTGGTAGTTGAATCCGCAGCTAGGGCACTAGTGGCAATGCAGCGTGGGTTTGATTCCCACCAAGGGCAGAAGGTATTTAATTTTTAAACTTAATTTTTGTCCTAAGGTTTGTTTGGAATGAGCTTTTAAGGATGTATAAGGTTTATGAAAATTAAATTTTATATTATAATTTTGGTGATTAAAGTGTTGAAAGGAGTAATAAGGCTTTAGATGAGTTTAAATATTATATTAAAATAAAGTCTTATTGGTTTTTAATAGTTGAAAGGAGTAATAAGGTGTAATTGAGATCTAATTTTTTGTATGATGAGAATAATTTATGAGGGAGTTATTGAATGAAGTTTTGAGAAGGTTTTTGGTACATAATCCTTAAGATTGGCAAAAGAGTAATTGTGATTGAGATAGGTTTTTAAGGTCAATTCTTCACCAAACAAAATGTATGGGCACATATTCCTTGTGAGTGATTGTTGGATGTTATGAATGCTAAGTTAGAGAGAAAAGTGTTGTTTGATAAGCATTGTTGAGTTTGATTTTTAAAGGTTTTTCTGAGTGAAGGTTGATGATAAAAACCTTATTTGATAAGCATTGTTGGAAAAATTGAATGAACCTTCATATGCATGATTAGGGTTTGTGCAAGATCATGAATATCATTGTTATGTGAGATTGTTTGATAAGCATTTTTAGAAATAATTGAGTGTTCATATTATTGGACTAGGGTTTGTAAGCAAGGAATGTTTCATTAAGTGATTGATTGAGCCTAGTCAAGTGGAAGTGTTGAATTGATAGTTTATGTTCTGTGAAACAAATTGTTCTATATTCTAAATTGATTTGAGAAAGAGATTAAAAGTGATTGAGCATTGTTGTGAGTGTGAAGCATATTGAGTATCTAACAATTATTTGTATGTTTATGTGAGATTAAACAAGATTATGTGTGAAGTTTGTCTAAGTGATTGAAGAGGATTTTGTGTTAGATTGAGTTGAGTTGAGTAAGCTTTTGTGGAATATTACAATAAAAATTTGAGGTAAGTCTTAGTGAATACTTTTTGAGAATATTAGACAAGTTCTAAAGAGGACTTGTGGATAGATTTAGTGTGAGCTTTTGTGGAAGCTTACAATGCAAAATTTAGACAAGTCATTGAAAAGACTTGAGAGTAGAGTTGATTGATTGATTTTTTCAAAACTTGGGTTAAGGTTTGGGGTAGATCTAGAAGAGTTGATTTGTGATTGAGTCAAGCTTTATGTTAAGAATTGATGACAGATATTGAGTAGATTTGTTCTAGACCAAAGGACTGTGTTTAGTGCAAATCAGAGACAGAGATTAAGCAGATTTATGCTAGACCGAAGGACTATATTTAGTTTACATTTGAGGACAGATATTGAGCAAATTTTTGCTAGACTAAAGGACTATGTTTAGTGCATATTTGAGGACAAAGATTGAGCAAATTTGTGCTAGACCAAAGAATTGTGTTTAGTGTAGATTTGAGGACAAATATTGAGTAGATTTGTGCTAGACCGAAGGACTGTGTTTAGTGTAGATTTAAGGATAGAGATTGAGCATATTTGTGCTAGACTAAAGGACTATGTTTAGTGCAGATTTGAGGACAAATATTGAGGAGATTTGTGCTAGATAAAAGGACTATGTTTAGTGTAGATTTAGACAGAGCTGAGAGAAAGCTTTGGAGGTGACAGAGTATAGAGGACGATAGTCTCCAATGGATATAGGTCTATTAGCTAGAGCAGTGAAGACATGTATTCTGAGTGAGGGTAGGAGTCTTCAATGAATAGAGATCCATAAGCCAATGTAGTGGAGGCAATAGTTCTTCTAGAAGATCATCATCCAGAGTCGAGGAGGAGTTTTGCTATGTATAGAGATCCATGAACTTGATTAGGAGATTGGTATCTCCTTTGGACATAGGTCCATAAAAATTGTAATAGGGAAAGGTTTCCCAAGAGATTTTTTGAGAAAATTTTAGTGAAATATTTTCTCCTTGGAGTAGCCCACATTGGGTGAACCACGTTAAATTGGTGTATCTATTGTGTGTGGTAATTTATGCATTGCTTTGATTACCATTTTTGATATTGCCATTGGTATATTGCATAATATTGATTGGAAAAGAAAAGTAAAAAGTGGTCTTATACTGTTCACCTCCCCTCTTAGTATAAGCTTGTGTTCTTCAATAGTACCCAATAACGTTAGCTCGAATGATCTTACTAATGTGGTAGGATCCATTGGCATGAACCATGTGATCATATCCTTATTTAAGGATGACATTCCACCTGCCTGTATGCTTGGAGTGATCCCTTTGTATATTACGTGTAGCATCAGGTAGCAATGTATTAAAATGGTTTTCATCGATAATGGTTCAACCATAAATATCTATAGCCATAAATTCATCCATAGAATAGGGATTAATAAGGAAAACCTAAAGAAATCCAATATTGTTATAAAATCCTATTACAATGAGGAATGTGAAACCACTAGAACTATAGTTCTTCTAATAAAAGTGGGGCCTCACATATTAAACACTTTGTTTTATGTGTTGCCTTATGATCTAAACTATAATATCCTTTTGGGGTGACCTTGGATCCATGTGATGCAGGATGTCCACTCAACTTACCATCAATGTATAAAATTTAAATATCATGTTAAGTTGTATAACATTTTGGTTGATATAGATCCTTTTGCTTATTGTCAATACATCTAGTTAGAAAACTCAAAGGCTTGACTATGACCTTCATTGAATGCTTCTCGTCCTTTTATAAATGGTACCTTAAGGTTAGTATCACACAAGAGAATGAGTTTTAACCAAGGAGAAGGAACCACTAGTCAAGCCATGGCAAATGATAAGGAAACAATTGAGGATATTAATAATATAAATATCAAAAACCAACATCATGAACCATTAGTTTTAAATTTGGTTATGTTACCCCTACCACCTCATGATTTAGGGGTGCATTCCAGAAAAGGAATGATTGTGAAAATAGGAACTTGCATATTTGTTTCTATGAGAATAACTATTGAGGAGACAATCCATAGAACCAATCCATGACTAATAGAATGGAGGTATACCTCACATTATCTCTCCAATATTTACCCTATCCTTAAGCAAATTATATATAACTTTGGCTACAAGGGAAAATATTGGGACTTAAAGAGTAAGGAATTAAGGAGCCTCTAGAATTTGAAGCTTGGTTTAGGCATTGGGGATAATGATACTTCCCCAACCGTAATGAAAGGACATATTGCTCCTCTTCAAAAATAAGTGATGATGAAGGGGTGTGCCTTCTCATTGGAACCCCAAAGAGAAGTCACCTTTATAGAAGGTTTGGATTGGGATGAACATGAGGATAATGAACCTTTCCATTTCTCCCATTCTAACATATTTTTTCAATATGCATAAATCAATACCCTAAGCATCAAGATCACTAGGAAAATAACAAATCTCCAACAATAGCCTTGATATTAATGATAGATTGGTTCTACCCAAATAAGACAACAATAAAACATCCCAATTAATAGAAAACCTTTTATCAAAATTACCCATAAATGACCGTGAGGTGAAAGTTTTATCGCACATCCATTCTAGGGATAATCATAATGTTTTTTCTCATCAAGAAAATATTCCTATTGTGAGACCTCTTTATTTAGTCACACATCCATCAGAATCATCTAACATTGAGCAATATATATTATATGTCAATGAGCTTGAAAGTCTAGGGGTCTTACATGCCTCTCCACAATATGAAGATGAGTCTCATATCCTAATAGAAGAAACCATTGAAATTTACATAGGATCCAAAGACAATTCAAGAATAATAAATCTAAGAAAGATTCTAACTTTTAGAAGAATGAGAAGAGTGCACAAAACTTTTAATTGAATTTTGTGACATCTTTGCATGGCCTTATATAGACATGCCTGGGTTAGATCCATACTTTTTTGGCAATTTTGGGTACCTTTGGTACATTGCCTTTGCTCAAGTGTAGAAGTTGTCATTGATGTCAAGAAGCTCTTGAAGGAATTTGATTTAATGTCAAATTATTCAGAGCATGGACAGTGGGTTTCCAAGAAGATCATAGTAGCCCATTTGCAAAAGATCAAAGAAAAAAGACAAGTTAGAAAAAGTATGCAGCAGGCTAGAAAAACTATCGCGATTTTATGACATGTTAGAGGAGAGAGAAAGTGTTGGAAAATCTATCATGATTTCGTGACATTTTAGAGGAGAGAGAAAGTGCTGGCAAAACTGTTGCGATTTCATGACATGTTGGAAGAGAGAGAAGAAGCAGGCAAAACTATCACGATTTCACGACATATTGGTAGAGAAAGAAAGCAGGGAGGAAAGTGTTATGATTTCGCGACATGTCGCATTTTCATGACTCAGAAAGTGCAGGAAGGAAAAGAATGGAAAGTGTCGCAATTTTGTGACATAATGCAAGGAAGGTTGTACGGATGAAAAAGTGTCATGATTTCATGACATGATGCAGAAGAGAGAGTCCGTAGTGTGAACTGTCATGATTTCATGACAAGTTCGAAGAGAGAGAAAGTTACTCGAAAGGTGTCACGATTTCATGACATGCTACAAAAGATGAAGTGAGGACTGTCGCAATTTTGTGACATGCTGAAAAGCTCGAAGTGAGAACTGTCATGATTTCACGACATGCAACAAAGGGAAGAGTCTGAAATGAGAAGCGTCACGATTTCGCGATAGGTTGCAAAGAAAGCTTTCGAAAGCTGAAAGCGTCACGATTTTGCGACAGGATGAAAGAAAAGCGTACGGATGTAGAAAGCATCATGATTTCACGACAGGTAGAAAAGATAGTGTACGGATGCAGAAAGTGTCATGATTTCATGATAGGGAGAAAATATAGCAGACGACAGCAGAAGTGTCACGATTTCAAGACAGAAACTGAAAGCATGTCTTCAATAGGTGAAGTGTCACGATTTTGTGACAAAAGTAGAGAGGAAGGCTATGAAGACAAAAGCATCATAATTTCATGACATGTTCCAGTTTCATGGGTGTAAGGCAGAAAGAAGCTCAAGGTAGCAGAAGTGTCACGATTTCATGATAAAAGCAGAGAGGAAGGCCATGAAGAAAGAAGGGTCATTATTTCGCAATAGAATTGAAGATGACATCAGCAGAGGCAAAAGTGTTGTGATTTCATGAAAAAAGCAGATAAGAAGGCCATGAAGACAGAAGGGTCGTGATTTCGTGAGAGAAGAGAAGATGACGTCAGCAGAAGCAGAAAGTGTTGCGATATCATGACAAAAGCCATAAGATAGTGTTCGGTTGCAAAGGTGTCACGATATCGTGACATGTAGTTTCACGAGAAAAGCTACAGAACCACAGAGGTGGTTGAAGTCGACAGAGTTAAATTTGAGTCGACATAGTTTAGGGTTTTGTAGCCAATGAAGTTAAGGGTAGTAGCCGACTAAGATCAAGGTTTTGATCTTGAAAGTATTAGTATAAAAGTAGGGTTGCTTGGAGAGAAAAGATATCAATCGAAGTGTGCATTCGAAGAGAGGTGTTCGCAGACTGTGCGAAGAGAAGAAGTTCGATCGCTGAGAGCAGAGTGCATTCTGTCGAATCTTCCAAGTGAGAGAGATCGCAAGGGAGCAGAGTGCGTGAAGACTATGCTGTTGTAAATTGCACAGAGGTGCAGAGGTCGAAGTTTGATCAAGTGCAGCTGTGATTGCGCAAAAAGAGCGAAGGATTGTGTTTTTGTGTAGACCAAAAAAAGAGGACAAAGACATTTGTTCCAGATCAAAGGACTGTGTTTGGTGCAGATCAGAGAAAGAAATCGAGGACATTTGTGCTAAAACGAAAGACTATGTTTAGTGTAATTTCGAGGACCAGCTTTGGAGGTGATAGAGTTGAGGATAGAGGTCTCCAGCCAGAGCAGGGAAGATAGGTGTCTTCTATGGATGGAGTTCCATTTGCTAAGGGTAGAGGAGGCAGAGGTCTTGTAGAGGATCACCAGCCAGAGCAGAGCTAGGGGATTGGTGTCTCCTTTGGGTTGGTGCCTATAAACATTGTAATCGGGAAAGGTATTCCCAGATTTGTTGATAAAATTTTGTGAAAGATTTTATCCATGGAGTAGCCCGCTTTGGGTGAACCACGTAAATTGCTGTGTCTCTATTGTGGATGGTGTTTTATGGATTGCTTTGATTACTGCTATTAATACTGCTTTCTATACACTGCATAATATTGAATTGAAAGTTTATTTGAAGGAAAAAGTAAAAAGTGGTCTTATACTATTCACCCCCTCTCAGTATAAGCTTGTGTTCTTCATCCTTACTAGTACACCATTTGGTAGTCAAGCCTAATGCTAATCTGATAAAATAAAAGTTAAGAAAGATGCATCCTAAGGTTTCTTTACTAGTTAAAGAGGAACTCCAAAAACTTTTGGAGGTCAAATTTATTAAGGCCATTGACTATTTTTATTGGATCTCCAACATAGTCGATATAGCCAAAAAGGAAGTTTTTGTGCAAGTTTGCATAGACTTTCAATATTTTAAAAAAGCTTGTCCCAAAGATAATTTTCTTCTACCTAATATAGACATGATTGTAGATGTCATTGTCAAATGTGAAAAGGTATCCTATCCTTTATGGATGGATTTTTTGGGTATAATCAAATTCAAATTACACTAGAAGACCAAGCTAAATGGTATTTATTACTCCTTGGGATACATTTTTCTATGAGGTCATGACCTTCACTTTGAATAATACTGGTGTAACCTACCAACATGTAATGAAATATATCTTTCATGATATGATGCATGAAATTTTTGAATATTATATTTACGATCTTCTCATGTGATCCATAAAATGAGAAGATCATGTAAAAGACCTAAGGCAAATTTTAAAATGATTCAAAGAGTATAAAGTTTTCCTAAAACCCTCCAAATGCATATCTGAAGTAACATCTAGTAAAATGATAGGCTTCATTGTATCCAAGCATGGCATTGAGGTAGATATCGAGAAAATATCTACTATCACTAAAATGCCACCACCTAAAAACCTAAATAAGCTTCAAAGTCTACAAGGTATATTGTAAACCATTAGGAGATTTATATCCCAATTGGAAGATAAATGTCAACCCTTTTCTAGACTCTTAAGGAAAGGGATCAAGTTTAATTGGGATGAAGAATGCCAAAAGTTCTTTGATTCCTTGAAAGCATATCTTTTATCTTCACTAGTACTTATCCCACCAGATCCCCTCAAGGTACTATACATCACAGTGACAATTCATGTATTAGATTTCATGTTAACACAATATGATAATCATCATAGGGAAAGTGTTGCCTACTATATTAGTAGAACCCTTATCAATTATGAGACTAGATATACACCTTTGGAAAATATGTGTTTGACAATGGTGTTTTCTTCTCAAAAGCTAAGACATTACATTCTTAGTCACAAAACCTATGTTATATCTAATTTTAACCCAATGAGATACCTTATGTCTAAACCCTATATTTTAGGTAGGATAGCCAAATGGATGATTACTATTAATGAATTCAACCTTGAATTCATAAGCCAAAATTCATTAAGGGACAAGTCATCGCTGATCAGTTAGTTGTAGCCCCTTTACAAGCTAGCCACCCCTTAGTAGTCGAGTTTTTTGATGAAATGGAAAGGAATCCTAGATTTAGCCCACTAAGATTCTTGGACTCTTTTCTTTGATGATGCAAGTTATGTCAAAGGTGTGAAGGCATGAATTATCTTAGTGTCACTTCAATAGATCATCATCCTATTATTCTTGAAACTCCAATTCTCATGTACAAATAACACAACCAAATATGAGGCACTCATCCTTGGGATTTGATCACCCCTAGCCTTAAAAGTCACAATCCTCTCCATATTTGGATATTTTTAGTTAATAGTTAATTATATTAATGGAGTTTATCAAACCAAATATGATAAACTCAAGCCATATAAATATATTATGGATAATTTGATGGTTTTATTTGAGAAAGTAACCATTGATGCTATTCCACATCCTAGAAAACACCAAGTAGACACAATGGCTACATCTACCATGCTCATGCCTCTAGATTTGGAGGATGAACAAGCAACAATTATTATATGTTAGATAAGACAACTAATAACCTTACATTCTAGTCAAGAACCATTAGTCATCCTTTTCACTAAAAAAGTGCCTATCCTTGATGCTTGGTACAAGGAAATTTATAACTTTATTTAAAATGGTGCTTTGCTTGAAGATCTAAAGCACAATGAGCAAAAGAACCTAAGACAATGAGCTTATAGATATGTGATAATTAAAGATATCCTATATAGATAAACTTTTGATAGCATTATTTTAATATGCCTAAATTCGGATGAGGCTACATGAGTAGTTCAAGATGTTCATGAGAGAGAATGTGGTGGACACTTCAATGGAAGCTTCATTGCTAAAAATATCATTCATATGGGATATTATTGGCTGACAATGGAAATATATACCCGTAATTGTGTACATAAATACAAGTGCCAAAAGCATGATAACCTCACCCATGCACCTTCCAAAGAGATTTAGTCCATCACATATCCTTGGTCCTTCTCTAATTGGGGGATAGGTATCATCAAGAATACAAATCCATTGTCATCTAGTGGACATAAGTTTATAATTACCAAAATATAACACTTCACAAATTGGATAAAGACTATGTTCTTATCCTCCTGCATTGGAGTTTAGGTTTCTAAGTTCATCTTGAACCAAATTGTATTACGTTATGTTACTCTAACATGATTATCTTAGATAATGGAACTCCATTTAAATATAAGAATTTTACTAAGATCTGTATTAAATATAAAATCCAACATAAGTGGTCAATATTGTATTACCTGCAAAGTAACATTTAGGCTAAAACTTTAAATAAAACTATAATAAAGATATTAAAAGAACTTGTTGGTAAAATGGGTAGGGGTTGACACTTGCAGCTATATCCCTCTTTATGGATATATCACACTAGTTTTAGAATACCAATTGGTGCTACACCTTATTCCTTGATCTATGGGACTAAGACCATTTTACCATTTGAATTAGAAGTCTCATCACTTAGAATCCTTCTAAATGATGCGTCTATTGGTGATGAGTATCACCATGCACACCTTAGTCAACTAGAGTTGCTTGATAAAAAGTGAATCCATGCATTAGAGAACTTATGAGTTTATCATCAAATACTGAATAAAGCATATGGGAAGAGGGTGCGACCTTGTTCCTTCAAAGTGGGTGACTTAGTTCTTAAGGAAAACTAGAAAAACACTAATGCCAAAGAGGACTTAAAAGGTAAATATGAACCTATTTGGTTAATCCCATTCATAGTAACAATAGGTTAGAAGCATATAATTTGGCCATATTATATGGTAAGGAACATAAGGAACCTATAAACATAATGCATTAAAAAAGATATTATGTTTGAATATGCATGTTTTCGTACTCATGTGTGTGATTACATGCATGATTTCCTATAAAACATTGCTTTTATGTGCTTATTTGCATGATTGTCTGAGTTTAGCTATTCATCCCTTAATGTCATGAGGAGGCATCCCTAATGAAGCAATGATGATCCTAGCTAGAAAATAGAGTCACTTGCATTACATTTGTAGTAGGTCACTGAGCTAGCCAACCTTCGTGATGACTCCCCAAAATATTTCTCAATCCTCTAAATATTTTGGGATCTTGAAGGAAGCAAAGGTCTTGATAATATAAAAGTAGTTACTAGTCATAAAACTTCTACATTTCAATGCCTTGGATTCTCCTTCAATATTCCAATATTTTTGGAGGGTTGTATAAATGATGTACATAGCTTGCATGATCTCGTGCATGATTGATTGTCATAAATGCATTTTTTCCTATCATACTTCACATGAATTCTTGGAATTATTATTTTTCTCTCATGAATGGATTATCTTCTTATGCATGCATCATAAATTTTATGAAATAGAAGATGGGAATTATTTCTTTCTTAAAATAGTTTTCATACGACCCCAAAATGTTTTTACTCAAAATAATCCCCATATTCCCTCCCATAAAATTCTTAAGCTATTTAATATGCATAATTTTACTCTTATTGTCATGATTGCATTTTGCATGAATGCTTGTGCATTTAGAATTAGGGGACTCTGTAATAAAGTGATGATGATAACTAGTCAGGATAGACCACTTGCATTGCACTTGTACTAGGTTATTAATGCTAAGTGGGTCCCCACCCTTAAGACTTTGGCTATTATTGTATTCACTATTTTTCTTACTCCATTAGGATGCAATGATTATCCTTTTATATTTGGAATCATGTGTTAGTAGATTTTGCTTTCATTTGGTTTGATTACTTGAAACCTCTAGTGTATACTTTTTGAGGAGAGGACGATGAAGGTTATTTCTTGCTTCATTGATTTCATTCATTAGCACACATCATTGACAACATATTACCTCCTCATTGTATTCCTTCCTTGACTTCTAAGGGTTAGAGGATGAGAACTATTTCTTATTTGGATAGTTTTCACACATAAGCATGCAATACTAAAAACATTTACAAGAAATAATTCCCATCCTCCTTCACTCAAAATATGTGAGCTATTGATTGCTTATTTGCATAACTATTAATATAATGACTACATTCTTGTATAATTGCATGACTACTTGTGCATGTAGAACTAGGGGATTTTGTGATGAGGTGATGATGACCACTAGTTAGTATAGCATACAATCACATTGCTTTCACACTAGGTTTTTGATGCTAGTAGATCCTTACCATTTAGATCATATGCATGTGTCATGTGTTCCATTAATTTTTCTTGATCATGATCTTCTTGTTTTCACTCTTTCATAACTAAGTAATATATATCAATTTAATCCATTGTCCTTGTTCCCTACAACAACTTTAATAGGACTAGCATAACATTTGGCATGTAATTTAAAAATTAGGAATAATGGGGTGCTATTTGTCAGGATATTTTCAATGGAAAAAATCATGGCTTAAATCACTCTTATTTTGCCTGATTTTCCCAAACACTCTTTTTGTGATAATAACAACTTTTACAAGATAGTGCAACCTTGTTATTCACAAAAAGAGCTATCATGGTTGAAAATAAAATAAACAACCATTGAGATGCAATAAAGAAACTAAACTATATATATATATATATATATATATATATATATATATATATATATATATATATATATATATATATATATATATATATATATATATATATATATATATACAATTATAGGTCTTGGGTATTGATTGCTAGTGATATTTTCCTAAAATACATATTGATTTCTATGTTCCATGCTTGTATTAACTATTTGAATTATGAATTAGTTCATGTACATAATATCATTCATATTTTGATAGTGAGAATTATGATTATTTTTAACCATTAGCTAGCATATGATGGACACGCACCTATCATTGATTAGAATCAATCCATAGTTCTTTAAGGCAATAAAATTACATGTTTCCACATTTTACACATTCCTTAAAAATACTAATCAATAATATTATTATAAAAACCATCATCTACCTGCCAAACGATGTTAATTTCTCCTAAGTCACAGGAATGGATGGCCTCTAATTTATTATAAACTCACAATTAATTCAAGGTTTCAGGCCTCTTATTAGAACCTATTAGGTGATGAGTAGAGCATACCTCATTTTATTATGAGCCCTAATAAAGGCTTGAAACAATAAAAATTAAGATATTTATATCGTATTCTAGTTCATAAATTGACAAAGGAATGAAAAAATAATTATACTTAAGTATGGACATAGTATCTTGAATCAAATTTATAAATACGACAAATGATAAACATCCTATGACATCAATATCATTGATGACAAGGCCTCTTATAAATCTATTACTCACAAACATTAGTTGAATAAACCTCACAACTAGGTAACATAAACATAAGAAACGTTACATAAATATAGATTGTCCAACACAACGATTAAACATGGACATAGACTGTCCAACTCAACAACTGACATGGACATAAACTATCCAATGCAGTAATTAATAGAGAAAAAATATCCAACTTAGTAATATAGACATAGAATCTAGCACAATAATTAATATGGACATAGATTGTCTGCATCACATATGTTAGAAAATATGGCTATTACATCATTTGGTTATTTCCTAATGTACCCTCATGGGTGCATATTTAGTTTAGTATTAGCTGAGGAATTATTGCTTTATTTATGTAATAGAATAAATCCAAAAGTGTTATAATATGCAATGATGTAAATGTGCATGTAGTCCACATGTAGATGAGTCTTAAGGTTGAGTGAGACAAGTAACATATCTTTTTATATAAAGACCGCATTGTGAGTGATTGTGTGAGAAGTGGAGTAGTGCATACGTGAGAATAGTAGCCTTCTCATGTATGCACTACTTCCTTGCTCGATTGACTAAATTAGCCTTTGATGGTGGTCCTTCCTCTTCACTTGATCAAGTATCTCTTGGAATCCTTGACTGATTCCTCTTGGTCCTCATTGGAAACGTCTACTCGAGGTATCTTATACTCAACAAACAATCATCTAACAATTGTTGGAAATAATGTCTATTCCATCATTTGGGTTATGTAAATGTATCCTCCAAGATACATACCTAGATTACTTCCTATGCAAGTTATCTAGTGACTTCATGCATTGTAATAAATGGACAAGTGTCCATGTGCAAGTTGTACATGTGCAAGGTGTCCTATGCATAACTAGTTAGAGTGTTGGGCAAGCATCCTATTTTGCATATATAAGGATGGCCTCTTAGATAGATAGATAGGACAGTCGGGAGATATTGTTAGATAGTGTAGGTTAGTGGATTGTGTTCCACACCATTTACTAGTGATGGATATGATGTAGATCTATAGCTTTGTTAATGGAGTGCTCACTTCCTCCATAGCTACATTGTAATATTTTATATATTTTATATTTTAGCATACTTCAGTCATCTAGCAGATTTACTTTATTGCATATTATTCTACATCTTGTGATTGTTATCTCTCATGGCTCATTCATCAAAATCTAATAGTGGTATTAGAGCTATGGTAGATCTAATCTATGCAGGTCTTTAAGGAACCACCATTGTTGGTTAGCCTGAGAGTTTTTGTCAAACTGATGTACCATTGGACCAACCACTGGCAAAATATCTCAGGAGCATCTAGGTGGTAGATTTTGGGAGAGTCACAAAGATAGGACTGAAAGGAATCTCAATTTCAGAAATACTGAGATCATTTTCATCTAGAGTCTTTTCCATAGAGTTGTTATGAAAACTCGTGAAGACTAGGACTCAGCATTTCAATCCACTAGATTGATAGATCATCTAGTGAAGATCATCCAGGTCATCTGGAGTTTTCTAATAGGTACCTAAAGTTTATTTTATTGTAGGAAATTAATCCTTAGAGGATTGGGACTCCTCCTACGATAAACAGCTAGGAGACTCCAAATTCATTGTTCCAATGGTCGATGTGCCCTCATAGTGTAGAGGTTAGTTCATCATGTGAGAGAAGAATACTATGAAAGAAGACTTCTAGTGAAGGATCATGGTGAAGATAGGAGATTGAAGATCTCCATTGTTGGATTGAAGAAATCCACACTTGAAGAATAGGCCACAAGAGCCTTGATACAGAAAGGCCATAGAAGCCTTGTAGAAGAAGCCATAGAAGTCTTATACTAAAAAGGCCATAGAAGCCTTGATATTGAAAAGGCCATAGAAGCCTTGATACTAAAAAAGGCCATAGGAGCCTTGGTACTGAAAAGGCCACAGAAGCCTTAACATCAAAATAGGCCATAGAAGCCTTGATCTTGAAGAAGAATTCAAGAAGAATATCTGATTCAGAAGTAGATTAAATATTTTAGTACTAATATTCTTGTTGTAGGAACAGAAGATTCAGTGAGTTGGGAGACTTCCTACAAGAAAGTTAGGAAGAGCATCTTCTTCAGAATCAGCTTAATCCTGAAGCAAAAGAGAAGAGATCAGGAGAAGATCTCATTGAAGAACTTCCAGTCTTGGAAGAAGAAGAAGGACTAGGAGAGTCCTGCTCGAAGCTATAAGTAGCAGAATCAGAAGATCCAGGAGAAGATCTCACCACCAACACTTCCAAAAGTAGAAGGTTGAAGAAAAGGTCTAAGGAAAGACCATCATAAGTTGCCAGATCAAAGACCTTGAGAAGGTCTCATCGAGCATCCAAGAAAGGCTAGGAGAGCCTTGTTGAAGATCAAGAGAGTTCTTTGAGAACTCATTGGAGAAATCCACTATCCAGGTGAAGTCCCTGATAGTGAAGGACTTGGGACAATTATCACCATCCAACAACAAGCCCAAGAGGAGAATTTGGAAAGGAGTGCCAAATCTAGGAAGAAGAAGTTTTGGCAAGGAGTGCCAAACCCTAGAAGAAGATCCTTCTTGAAGTCAGATCTCGGCAAGAAGACTTGAAGATAGAAGAAGCTCACCAAATATTGAATATTTGAATATTACCTCTCATAGCAAGAAGGCACCACCCTAGAGACATAGACTTCTCCAAATCTACAGCAAAAGGAGGAGAACACAAGAGGAGAACAAGCCACCAAATCCTAGGCTCGTAAAAGAAAGTTTGAGACCATCATTTGGTGAAGGAGTTATGAATGACATCCTACCAGAAGCAGCAACTTGGTGTTCCTAGACACCAAGGCCTACATCCTCTACAAAGGTGGGAGAAGAGCTACAGAAAAAGGTATGCAACTTATGGTGCAAAAAGATTCATTAAATTGAACTACTTATTAGATTTATTAGAGCACCTGAAATTGGATTAAAGTTGCAAAAAGGAAATCAGATTTTCAGTCTTCTAAAGTGCAAAAGAAAAATAGATTCTTTTTAAGGATTCAATTGCACATTTATTAGGAGTTGATTAGATTCCAAATTAATTTCTATCAACTGCCTATTATCTATTATTGAAAAAGAAGACTAAGTCCTACAACATTGATTGTAGTGAAATTGTAGAATAACTCCTAAAGATTCATTTTAGGTTATTCTTGATTAGTTGCAGTAGATTATTAAGTGCATTTCTTTGAGAGTTGATTGGAGTGATAAGGTGTAATATTAGTGCATTAAAAAGTTTGTACTATTATACTACTATCAAAAAGAAAATTAGTTTTGTGTTTCCTGAAAGGCATAAAATCTGATTTGTATCAAGTGTCTAAAGACACTATTGAAGCACAAAAATCTACAACTTGATGTGGCCAATAGAAGCCACCAATAAGGGTTAGAATCCTCCAGATTTGGAGAAGAACATAACTAACCAAAAATAAAGATAGAAGCTTATGAAAGTGAGAAGCATTACAAGTGAATGCAAAAAGAAAAGAATGCAGAAAATTTGCATCAATTAAAAGAACTTCTATCTATTGTTATTGAAACTTGGACTTGCTATCAAAAGTTTCCAAGTAAAAAGGGGAAGGTGTGTCTATTGTCAAAGACAACCTCAAACCCTTATATTGCAAGAAATCTACCATAAAACCAGAATCTAAAAATATGGAAATAGAGTGCAAAAGAAGGTTTATTAAAAGCCTTATTATGAAATATAATACATCATCTTGCACTCCTCTAATCTATTTTTTGACAGCATAGGTGCAGATTTGAAAGTGCCATATTAGGGCACATTTTCCTATAGGGAAAAGAATAGCCATTAAAGGTCGAACATCAGCACTCCTCCTCCCAAGCTAGAAGGAGCCATTCAAGAGCTCATCCTTGGATGTACGCACCTGTAGAAGCAAAGCTCATTTCAGATCATCCATGAGCCACAATTACGTAGTCAAGCGAGTGCATATCAATCTCAAAAAGATATCAAATTAGCAGTAACAAAATCAATGTGTTTGGAGGCATAAAAGAAAGGAAGAAAGGTGTTACATTCATGGCCTCAATCTTGGAGAAGACCACTCACCAAAGGAAGCATTGAACTACCATCCAAGCTCTGTAGCGCATCACCCATTCACCTACAGAAAAGATAGTTTGCTTGCTGCCCAAGCAATGTTGGAAAACAAATAATGTGAACCTGATAAAATGTTATGGAGTTATAATATCCATCTTCGAAGGTGTTACAAGAAGGGTCTCCATGCAGAAATGACACTTGGAATTTTAGTCATCATTCCTCTCAATGTTCTAGAGGCTTCTACGAAGGAGTTACAAGCAAAGACGTGCCACTTGGTTACCTTTATCAGCTTCACACAAGGGCCTATACATTTTCAAGAAGCGTTGGTGAATGATTCTGGAGCATTACATAAAGAAGGGAGCGCTCACTCATAATGGACGTGACACTTGTCACAATGCCTATGATCCATCTTGCTTAAAAGGCATCTTCTAGTCCAAGACCAACATGCAAGAGTGAAGCACAATCAAGACATTCGAAGGATGAATGTAGCACAGTCAAGGGCATGAGAGAAGAAGCAAAAATGTTCTGCAATGTGGAAGACAAAGGAGAAGGAGCATTAAAGGCTCCCCATTATCGGAAGGTCAACATTTCAGTGCCTACGTACAACATTCACATCGAATCTCCATTAATACGAGCACTCAAGGTACACTTAAGACGTTATTATATTCAGCCGTGGAAAGTACCGAACATCAAGGAGATATTACGTATAAGGTAAGGTCTAAATCCCATTATTCATTGCTTTCATAAGTTGGAGTTATAAGGATTATAAACTAAGGTTGAAACTTAGGGTTTTGAAAGCTTAAGGGGTGACTTATCTTATTATTTTAATATTTGCAATCCTACTTAGGAGGAATAAGGAATTTAACTTGGATTAAACTATATTGCAAATATTATTATCATTTCTCTAAATTTCCAAACCTTGGGAGTCATAAGGGTTACTCCATCAAATTTATTTTATTTGGAAATTAGAAATAATCCAAGGGATATAAAAGAGGTTATTAAGGGATTTTATTAAGGTTGGATAAATTTATTTTTTACTTGTCTCAAATCTCTAAAAAGGGGACAAAAGAATTCCAACATCAAAACCTCTTCAAAACTGAAATAGTGCTTAGTTCAATTAGGAGTGATAAGGTGTTAAAAGTTGATTTTTGATTCTTG
Organism: Wollemia nobilis; assembly: GCA_028583015.1. NCBI lineage: Eukaryota > Viridiplantae > Streptophyta > Pinopsida > Araucariales > Araucariaceae > Wollemia > Wollemia nobilis. The sequence continues at coordinate 9,715,880 of JAQPPZ010017089.1, forward strand.
CAAAACTTGTACAAAATCAACCAAATTGAACTATATTTTTACAAAAAGCACTACATCATTCTCTTATCACTAGGGAGCCATAAGATAAGACTATTAAGGTCCTATCAAATTTCAATTCCAAAGAAGCATTATGGATGAGATTTTGAGGAAAGCTTTCAATAATGAAGAACTATTCCATGAAGTGGAATTCTACTCCCAAAATCTAATAGATACTTTAGAAGGATACAAGTATCTATCTTCTAATGATAAGATGAAATTTTCCTTATTTCTTAAGGAAGCCAAAGAAGGTAGCTTTACGGCCTTGATTAACTATCTTCATGAAATTCTCTTCATAGCATGGTGGAACTCACAAAGATTGGTTATTTTTTCTCCAGAAGAATGTCTGATGATTTATCTATCATTAATTGTGTTCGTACTTACTCAACACAAGAAACAAGTTGATGTTAAAGAACAATACTTTTGTGATGATAGACTAACTTGTTTTAAAGTTGAGGTTTCACCTACATCAAAGCAGAATCACAGGAAGAGAAGAAGGAAAAAGAAGAAGAGACATACAAAAGGGAATCAAGACATGAAGATTAAATCAATAGAGGAAAAATCAGCACACCAAAAAGGCAAGCACAGAAGAATGAGAGGACAATTGCATCATGCCCTACTTATTCATCAACAATCAGAATCAAATGAAGATACTTGCAAGGAGGACTTCAAAGGTGGTTGGATAGAAGATGAATCTAAATATGTCAAAGATTATCCAATGAGAATAGAAGGCCTAGTTGCATCCTACTTTGCATCATATGAAGACACAAATTACCTGCTGAACCTGAATACAAAGAATGCAGAAGAAGAATATGACCAAGCATAAGCAAGATGAAGAGAATCCATATTGAAGACTAAAGCCTTCAATACCCAAATAATGTAATACAAGGGGGTGTTGGAAATAATTTCTATTCCATCATTTGGGTTATGTAAATGTATCCTCCAAGATACATACCTAGATTACTTCTTGTGCAAGTTATCTAGTGACTTCATGCATTGTAATAAATGGACAAGTGTCCATGTGCAAGTTGTACATGTGCAAGGTGTCCTATGCACAACTAGTTAGAGTGTTGGGCAAGCATCCTATTTTGCATATATAAGGATGGCCTCTTAGATAGATAGATAGGACAACTGGGAGACATTGTTAGATAGCGTAGGTTAGTGGATTGTGTTCCACACCATTTACTGGTGATGGATATGATGTAGATCTGTAGCTTTGTTAATGGAGTGCTCACTTCCTCCATAGCTACATTGTAATATTTTATATCTTTTATATTTTAGCATACTTCAGTCATCTAGCAGATTTACTTTATTGCATCTTATTCTGCATCTTGTGATTGTTATCTCTCATGGCTCATTCATCAAAAGCTAAAACCAATCTCTTGTGCATTTTCACTCCATGATCTCCTTCATTGGTGTGTTGGTTGTGGTCCTAGTATTTTCTCCTAAGACCTCGAACATTGTTGCTATGGTACTTGAATTCCATTCATCACACTCCTTTGCAACCTATCCACATCTTTCTCAGGTGTTACCATCCACTCACCTTGATCTCACATAGTTTCCTCGTTAACGTCTTCACTTTCTCCAATGTTCTCCTTAAATCTAGGTACTTCTCACTCTTGTTCTTCCATTTTAATTAGCAATGTATCCAAACTCTCAATATCTCCTTCATTAGATGTATGTAATTTTTCTATAATTGGTTCATGCATATTATGTTTAGCACTATTCATGTTCACTCTTTGAGCAATTCTCGTGCTCCTCCTAATTGGAATATCTTCTCCTTGATCCTGTCTCCTATGCATTTGCATACTTGTCTGTCATTCACCTTCAATTTAGTACTAATCTCAATTTTTCACTTTGGAGGATCTTGAATACAACAATTTTGACCAGTTTTTAACAAAAAATCTAAATTTCAATAAGGCAAAAATGCCAAATATAGCATACTTTGGTGCAACTTATCAAATGGTAATGGGTCCTTCCAACTATGACAATGGGTTCTTCTCAATTGCATCAATATGATCCAAATTAATAGGAAATGGTGCCAAATGTAGCATAGGGTTGTAGTATTATTAGAGGGGGGAGGTGATTTAGAAGGTGTGAAAATGATTCCCAAGGTTTTAGAACAATTTTGCCCAAATCATACAACTTGAATGAATTACCTTATAGGTTTCCAAAAGAGTAAAAATTGGTTTTACGATCACTAAATCATATAATTGTATGATAAAAATCATAAAAAACTATAAATTTTATGATTTTACACTTAATAAATTAACTGGAAATGGTTTTGTAACCCAAATCGATCAATTTTGTAATCGATTTCTTCGAAAGGTTAATTTTCCATATTTGGCAAGTTTTAACCATGCAATTTCATTCCAAATTGGGTAAATTATTGGTTGTACAGTTTGGTACATAGGATGTATGATTTGACAAAACCCTTGCTAAACCTTTTACTCACAAAGTTTCCAATTTGTACCATAACTATTTCCAAGTTAAGTTTTGGAATGTTTTCCTAATGCAATTTCTAACTTTCCTTCCAACATGCAAATCCTAACTCAGTGTTAGTAAATCAATGTCAATACCAACGTTTCCAAAAATTGTATAATTGATATATGATGTCTCTGCACAGTTGTAAATCATCATGTAATATTTCCTGACTCTCACATTAGGGTTGTAGGAACATCAAAAGCCAATATCATTGTAACGATATCAATCTAACATACCCATTTAACCATTCAATACATAATCTACAACATACAATAATGGCAACACACAATGGAATTTGCAATAACCTGGAATAAAAGAGGATTTTTTGATTTATTCACTATATAGATATTCCTGTATAATATATCCATTATTACTGATCACAATAGCCATAGTATCAATGCACTCAACAATGGACATCAACAATGAATACATTCAACAACATGTAAATTCTACCACGAACAACACAAAACTATCCAAAACCTATGAATGAGCAACGAAATATCAAGAACAACCTAAGAAATCGAATGTAGGGCTATATAATGCATGCATAGGTTGTTCCAAAGCAATTCCTAAGACATCACATTACTTATAACTACCATCTTGAATTATCTCAAAATAATTAATTACAAGGTTTTACTAAGTCTAATTTGATCTTTATCAAATTCATCCCAAATGCACATTTCACCTAATTTCATTAACATTTCAAGTTGTAAATTTGCAAACCTTGTACGTTTACACCTACTTGTATGATTTGACCACTTGTACATTTTAATAAAAATTGACAAAACTGAGCAAAATTGTGCAAATCCAATAATCATTTCTTCTTCTTCTGGGAGGTGGATTTGCTACCTAAAAAAAATTAATCCTTTCTTATATCCAACCCATAAGGTGTATTTGCTCTAGGTAGTAAACATCACTATTTCATGATCATATACCCCTATTATCTCTATTCTATCATAGAAGTGAATACACCACCTATGAGTATTTCAGGTTACATATTCATTACCCTTCAACATGGTCCTAGGCCACTTTTACAACCCAATATCTAACTTGTTCAACCCTTCCCTGTGTATCCTTTTGCCATCTCTAATAACCCGTAACTTTTTTCCTACCATATAATAATATAGCCCTATCCTTTTAATGAGTTCTCTACTTAAAGAGTTTTTAGATGACAAATTCGCTACAAATATTTCAACATCCATTTCCAAGGTTATAAATTTCAAATTTTTATATAAATAGGGGGTGTGACTATGCCAATCAGGAAGTTTTCTACTTCTTGCTATTCGGTAGGCCCCAAAAATTTGATGTACCTCTTTTTCTATTTATTTTTTCAGGTTTTAGCGAATTCATTGCTTGTAGGTCTTCTAAGAGGTGTATTTGCTCATAGGCAACATATTCACACCAAACATAAAAATAGGTAAGTATACCTTTTATTATTTTCAATAATTAGTATAGGTTGTTTTACTAAATTTTGTTTGCATATTTCTTTGTTTTGTCTTCCAAATAAATATAAAAAGGAAATATAAAAAATGCATCTATAAATATTAGCTTATCATTCTACTCTACTTTCTTAGGCATTTAATCTAAAACACATATAGCTTGAATTAAGAAAAATTATGTATTTTCATCTCCTTGCACCCTTGTATTTTAAAGAAGAAAATAAAAGTTTTGTTTCACATAACTTTTATCTTAGATAGTAGTCATCAAAAGTAAAAATTACATATAATATAACACCTTGTATTTCTACATTTTGTCTTCATATTACAATGTATTAGCATCTTTGATTCATTCCCTAGGATAGAATAAAATCTAGGCATTTATTAAATTGTACACATCAAAACTAGATTAGGGAAATTTTTAAGCCCTTGCTGAACTTGAATTCCTCACCAAAGATAGATTGCATAAAGTGTAATCCAATGATGAGTTAGTAGTAGGGCTCTCTCATATGATTATAGATGACACTTGAGGGAATGAATCAAAGTCCAATGCATCCATGTAACTTTTGGCATCCCATATCTTTAGTGAACCCAACATGAAATATCACACAAGTACAAAAACTTTGACTTAGAACCTTATCTTTAACCAGTATACAAATTTACTACACTTTAATTAAGATCAATTAATCTTGTTTGTTTAGCATAAATCACATTAAATAAATATAACAAGAACATAACCAAATTGTTAGTATTTTTAGGGGAAGGTGAATGACCCCTTGAGTAAACTGACGTACAAATTTTGGGAGTTATCTCTCTTAGCTAGTATATTATGATGGGATAATGGGAGTCATAAGATGGGTTTCTTTTCCAAGGTGACATAAGGGTTATAAAACATCTTATCTTCTCTAAAAACTATGAAAACAAAACTTTAATAAATTGAATTTCAGTTCTCCCTTTTGACCATGTCTGAACCTCCTTATCTTACTCAAAATGTTACGCGAGCATTTGCACCGAATTTGAGTGCTTCATCTAAACTTCCAGAGAAGCAATCTATGATTGAAAACCCAATATTTGAGAAATAAGAGGAATAAAATCCTCCTTTCAAATCTCTTTCTCATGTTCATAATGAACAAGGGGAAGTAGTTTTTAAGTCTATGGATTATTTAGCTTCCTTCCTATGAGAAAATAGAGAAGCAATGCAATCCATATTATGGGTGTATGAGATGCCCACTTATGCTATAGAATAAATTCTCTTAGGACCTCAAAAATAACCTAGATCTAATCCCACAAGTGCTCAACAACACAACTTGATCATCAAAACAACCCTAAAATTGAGACCATCAAATATCCCATCTTCCTTGGGAAATTTAGGATCTATGGCTCCTAGTATAGATCCGTTTACGGTAAATATCCCTGTACATTAACCTATAAGTCTTCCACAAGTAGAAAATATGGATATATTTCCCAATATGCCTAATCATTTGGATGCAATTTCTTCCAATCCATTCTTTAGCATGATTATTTTTGCTAACATTCCTTCTACTAACCTTCATTTTCCAAATAATTTTGAAATTAATAACATGACGATCCCTTTTAGATCATCTCATACAAACACTTAATATTATCCTTTGGTTAATTCACAATCTCAGTTCATGACACCACAAATTCCTTATCCTAAATCCTAGGATATAAACTCTAAGCTAGAAAAATTAGTAAAAGAAAATTCTAAATTTAAACAACTGTCTTCTATTCAAGGAGCCACAACTAAGAAGTAATCCTATAGACACTACTGTAATCAACCTATAGACCCTACTCTAATTAATAAATTCTATCCCCAAACTTTATGTTACCAAAGTTTCATATGTATAGGGGAGATGGTGACCCAATGGATCACCTTCAAAATTTTCAAGCTACATGCCATGACATTGCCTATGATGAGGCATTGTTATTAAAACATTTTCCTATAAGCCTCGGTAGAAAAGATCTAGAATAATTCTTCTAGTTGTGTCATCACTCTATCAAAAGTTTTGGTGATTTGGAAGAAATGTTCATTCAACATTTTGCTACATATTTCATGGAAAAATGCACAATTTATTCTTTATATCAACTAAAACAAGATAAAAATAAATATTTTAATGAATTCCTACCTTGGTGGTGTGCATTGGTTAGAAAAATATTTTTTTTCCTATCACCTAGATATCTCTTGCATATTTTCATACACAACTTACAAGAGCACCTTTCATACCCACTAGATATGACCTATATCTCCTCCTTTGATGATGCGGTGGACCTTGCTAAGGAAATATAAGCCACCCTACAACATAGGAGACAAATATAAACTAAAAAGGAGGAAAATAAACCCTCTTCTTCTAACACTAAGTATAGTATAAAAATAAACATGTTGTGGATTATGGTGTAATTGACTTTCATCTTGTTAACAATCCTAAAATAGGAAATATTATTATCATTACAACATTACAAAAATTAGTTCTAGCTAAGACTCAATAAAATCCTCAAAGAAACTTTATCAAATTAAACCAATCTCTATATTCTGTGTTGAAATAGTTGTTAGATGCTAAGATTATATAATTACCACCTATAAGACAATATGACCTTGACAAGGAATATCTTCCTTGGTTCAAGGCCAACCAAAAATGCACTTTCCATTGCATAATTGGACACAACACAAATAAATGTATCACTCTTAAGCATGTGGTACAATACCTTGTTGATGAAGGTTGTCTAATGGTTAGCAATCCTAAACATGCAAAATCCTCTAACCAAGATATGGGGATATTTCAATATCCCTTACTTAAACATGAGAAAAATTCTACTAACCATGTTCAATATAGGAACACCCCCTTGCCTAATCATAACTTGGTAGGGATGATTCAAGTTAACATTGTTACTAGAAAACAAGCTAGAGAAAAAGGTCAACCCTTAGAATTTTCCCATGATCCCCCTTCGTCTTGCCACCTAGATGTGTTGTTGCTCCTAAAGAACACGATTTGGTTCTAATACCCAAGATAAATTCTAGAGGACCTTCAACTTCCAACAAAAATTGGAGGAAATGCCAATCAAAATATCTATAATAAAGTTGTGAACTTCATCGAGTTATAGAGAAAACTTGTTTAAGATTCTAAGTGAGCAAATAGTATCCAAATTTTAGCCCTAATGATCTAACTAATATGGTAGGGTTCCTTGGCATGAACCATGTGATCATATCCTTATTTAAAGATGACATTCCACCTACCTATATTCTTGGAGTGATCCCTTTGTATTTTATGTGTAACATCAGGAAGCAATGCATCAAAAGGGTTCTCATCGATAATGGTTCAACCATAAATATCTATAGACATAAATTCATCCATAGAATAGGGCTTAGTAAGGAAAACCTAAAGAAATCCAATATTATTATAAAATCCTATTATAATGAGGAATGTGAAACCACTAGAACTATAGTTCTTCTAGTAAAAGTAGGGCCTCACATATTAAACACTTTGTTTTATGTGTTACCCTATGATCTAAAATATAATATCTGTAGACACCAAAATCCAGCCACTTGCAAGTCATCTATACCTTCCTGTCAGCCACGTGTCGGTCATCCACCTTCCTGCCATTATTTGGCCCAAATCCACACTTTCCCGCCATTATTTGGCCCAATTTCACCTTTCCCGCCATTTTTCATCCCCAAATTTATTTAAATTAATATTAATATTTTAATATTTTAATATATATATTTAAATAATAGTTTAAGTGATTTAATCTGAGCCGTCCGTCCTTCATTTAATCTCATCCATCCATCCATCTTAATCCATTTCACAACCTAAATTTATTCTCTACCCTTAGATCCACTTTAATCTTAGCCACACGTTCAAAGTGTCGTTAAAACCCTAAAGTGTGCCCTAAGAGTGGATTATAAATAGAGCCACCTTGATGGCTCAAACCCTATCTTTTCTACTTCTATCCTGGATCTTTTCTATCTTCTTAACTTCTTCTATCTCCTTTTCTGATCCCCTCTATCTCTCTTTTGCTACCTTTTTGTCGCATCCATCATCGCATCCATCGTCGCTTCCGTCGCTGCTTTCATCGCCATCTCTTCTATAGCATTCTGTAGAATCCCCCATTCTTGTCGCAAGTGCCCACGGGCGTTTACCCCTTTACCAAGTGCCCACGGGCGTTTACCAAGTGCCCGCGGGCGTTTACCCATAGCCACAGACTCAGACCGACGTCTGAAACCTTAATCCAGAAGCACGCGGGCGTTCAGCGAGTGCACCAGGGCGCCTTCTGCAGCCGATCTGACAGCCACATTACTTCCAGGTGTCGCCTGGTCTAGCCGCGTTAAACAGAAAAAGAGGTATAGATTAGTTTTAAAGCAAGTACTCATATTTTATGTATTAATCTGTTATTGAATTCCTGCATTTCGTTTTTCTAGAGTTTTAGATTGTTTTCGAGGGCTCACACAGTGGAGCCCTCTTATTAATTTCTAACTCCTTGATAGTGTTAATGTGTGCAGGTTCTTGACAGCAGATCCGGTTTATTGATGGCAGCTGATTAAGCTAGAGTGGTCCAAGCAAGGGATACAACGAAGCCCACTCACTCTGTTGGGATTGAAGATACATTCTTCGAAAGTGCCACCATTTGTGCCAGCTAGGGTTTCAGAGAACCCTAGCATAACTTGTAACTGTGTATCATGAATAAAGGGTTACAGACCCAGTTGTATTCAAAAGGAGTTTTTAAACTCCATCGATTAATAGAAATCGTTTGTTTTGTGCAACTATTCTCGTACTCGTCATTGTGGTTTTATTTCTGTTTGGTGTTGTATTTTTAATCTACAAATGGCGATCACGGTGGGACCCCCTAGGGTTTCATATTTTTAATACTTGCTTTACTAATCTGTTCCTATTTTCTGGATAAGTCAATCCCGATCAACCCAAGCCTGATTGACATGGATCGGATTTCATTCCCTCCATCTATTTTAGAGTTCATCCTTTTCGAGGAATTGTTAAGGGCTTCCGCAAACTACATTCCTCCTTCACCTACACATTCACCTTTGTCTTCTAAGCCAGAGGTCTTCCAAGCAGACATAGACGAGAGCAAGGCACAGGAGCTTGATGACATTTTAGATGACATAAATCTGATCCCTACTCCCCATCAGCTTGAGGAAGGTTCCCACATGTCTATTGAAGAAACTATCGATGTAGACCTTAGTATAGACCAAGATGGCACCCAAATTATGAAACTGGCTAAAAGTCTATCATCAGAGGAACAAGAGCAAATGATTGCTCTACTCAAGCGGAAGAAGGAGATATTTGCATGGTCTTACAAAGACATGCCAGGCCTAGACCCTAATTTAGTTGTCCATAACCTCACCTTACAAAAAGGTGCTAAACCTGTCAAATAGAAACTTAGGAAAATGCATCCTACCATGGCCCTCATAGTTAAATCAGAGATTCAGAAACTTTTGGATGTTAAATTTGTCGTCTCGATTGATTATCCTGAGTGGCTTTCTAACATGGTACCCATTCGCAAGCCTAACGGGGGGATACGTGTTTGCATCGATTTTTGAGATCTAAATAAAGCATGTCCTAAGGATGACTTTCCTCTTCCAAACATTGATACTCTTGTCGACACCTGCGTTGGTCATGAAATGCTTTCGTTCATGGATGGATTTTCAGGATACAACCAAATTCGAATAAACCCTGAGGATCAACACAAAACAACATTTACCACACCTTGGGGAACTTTTTGTTACAGGGTGATGCCCTTTGGCCTTAAGAACGCAAGTGCAACCTATCAACGAGCCATGAATTATATTTTCCACGATTATATGCATAAGATTATCGAAGATTATGTGGATGATTTATTGGCAAAATCTAAAACTCGACAAGAGCATTTTGATGTATTGGAAAAAGTTTTTGATAGACTTCTAGAGCATAAAGTAAGGTTGAACCCTAAGAAATGTGTCTTTGGTGTTACCTCAGACAAACTCCTAGGTTTTATTATCTCTAAACGAGGTATTGAGGTGGAACCAAACAAGGTCAAAGCCATTATGGAAATGTGTCCCCCAACTAATTTGAAGGAGTTGCATAGTTTGCAAGGAAATATTAATTCAATCCGTCGCTTTATTGCACAACTTTCTGATAAATGTAGGCCATTTTGCCACCTACTACAAAAGGGGGTACAATTTTCATGGACAGATGAATGTCAGAAAGCCTTTGATGACATCAAGCAATACTTAGCATCTCCGCCAGTCTTATCTTCGCCTCGTCCAGGGGTCCCTTTCAACCTTTATATCTCAACAACGGACTTTTCCTTAGGGACAATGCTTGCACAAAAGAATGAACAAAATCACGAGCAAGCTATCTATTATATTAGTCAAACATTGGTAAGCTATGAAACCCGATATGCTTATGTGGAAAAGTTGTGCTTAGCAGTGGTTTTTGCCACTAAGAAACTTCGTCATTATATTCTTAGCCATACAACATATGTCATAGCTAGAGAAAACCCTCTGCGTTATATGATGTCTCACACTTATAATAACACTCGTACCGCTAAATGGATAATGTTGCTTATCAAATTCGATCTTGAATTCATTAGCCAAAAATCCGTTAAAGGTCAAGTTATAGCCGATCAACTTGCGGAAGCTCCACTACCTAGTGATCATCCTTTGATTATTGAGCTCCCAGATGATTCGGTATTTGCTATCACTGAACAAAAAGAGGACATCATTCCGGAGGAAGATGTTGACATCACGCTATTCTTTGATGGCTCTAAGTGCGCGAAAGGTCGAGGTCGTTGGAGTTGTGTTTCATACACCTCAAGGGATTCCCATCCCTTTATCATTCAAACTAGACTTCCAATGCACCAATAATACAACGAGTATGAAGCCTTAATTTTAGGTCTTCAATCAGCCATAGCTATGAGCATTAAGCGTATTCGGATATTTGGGGATTCTCAACTCGTGGTTAAACAAATTACGGGAGAATACCAAGCCAAAGAACCTACCATTAAGCTTTATCATGATGTAGCAATGAAGTTGCTCTCTAAGTTTGATTGGTATGAGATCACTAGTTTGCCTCGTTTGACTAATAGATTTGCGGATGCCATGGCCTCTCTTGGATCATTGATTCCAAAGGACTCCCTTGGAGAGGTACAACCCCTAATCATTTCCACAATCTCTAAGTCTGCAATTGTCCGTGCTGAGTCTAAAGATGAAAAAGATGTTTGCTTTATCCATTCGGATCCATATGAGCCTTGGTCTAGTGAGATAGTAGCCTTCCTCAAGTTTGGAACACTTCCACCTGATTTGTCTCGAACTGCCCGCCGTTGTTTTAAGCAAAAGGTAGCTCGTTTTGTTCTTTTGGGGGATGTGTTGTATAAACGTGGATATGATGGAGTACTCCTCCGTTGTCTAGAAGCGGGTGAAACACATAGAGCTATTGCTGAAGCCCATGATGGTACTTGTGGTGGTCATTTTAGTGGAATGGCCATTGCGAAGCGTATTTTACGTATGGGGTATTATTGACCCACTATGGAACAAGATTGTTGCAAGTATGTTAAACAATGTAAAAAGTGTCAAGAACACGCTAATTTAACCCATATACCATCACAAGCTTTACTGACCCATCCAAAGCCTTTGGCCCTTCTCACAATGGGGTCTCGATTTAATTGGCAAGATTTCACCTGCCTCTTCAGGACAAAGATACTTTCATCATTACGACCCATTGAATACTTCACAAAGTGGGTTGAAGCTATTCCTCTAACCAGTATGACAGGTCCTAGAATTGTGGAGTTTATACTTCACCATATCATTTGTCATTTTGGTATTCCCTCTAAAATCATTTTTGATAACGACAAGTCTTTTAAGAATAAGGATGTTCGAGCTCTTTGCAAAAAGTATAATATCCAACATAGTTTCTCAACTCCTTACTACCCACAAGCCAATGGACAAGCTGAAGCTTCCAATAAGACCATAATTGCTATTCTTAAGAAACTTGTTAAAGAAAATCATAAATATTGGCATACACAAATCCCCTTGGCATTATGGGCTTACAGAACAAGCATCAGAACTCCCATTGGGGCAACGCCATTTTCTTTGGTCTATGGAGCTGAAGCAATCATGCCTCTTGAGCTCGAGATCCCTTCCTTGTGAATTTCTTTGTAGGAATTTATCGATGATGATCCTGCTAGACAAGCACGTCTTGATCAACTCACACTCATAGATGAAAAACGAATCAATGCTTTAGAGCATTTGTGAGTTTATCAAGACCGATTGAAACGTTCTTACAATGCCAAAGTTCATCTAAGAGAATTTCAAGTAGGAGATGTTGTCCTTAAAGAGAATCAACAAAACACCAATGCATTGCCGCATCTTCGAGATAAATTCGCGGCTAATTGGTTAGGTCCATATATGGTCACTGAAAGAGTGGGTAATGGAACTTATAGACTTGCCAGTTTAGAGGGAGAGGAAGAACCCGAACCACTAAATGTTATACACTTGAGGGCATTCTACGCATAGTTTGAATTTTATATGTACATATATACATGGCTTGTACAACAAAAAAAAAAAAGAAAAACAAATAAAATAAAAAGAATTTGCATTTCATTGTTAGTTGCATACATCTCATTCAAAAACATTGCATTTCATGTGCATACATCTCATTGAAAACCATAACATTTCATTTTCAGCCATAGTTGCATATCATGTTAGAAACCATTCTATCTTTTGGATATAAAATTTGGTCAAGCAAAAATCATGTTGCCTTAATCAGGGGCACCTTCATCAAATCCATCAAACCGAATTGTCATTCGTACATCCATTTTCCATTTTGCACATATTTACATTGCCAAAATGTTTTCAGTCACTCAGCCATTCCTAGTGTTTTAAGCAAACTTTGAAATGCATGTCAAAGTTCTCTAGGGCCATATCACAAATTACACTAAATAAAATCTTGAGTATTGGGAAATGATTTCAAAAGCGGTCTTGAACCTATCACATTTTCACATCTTAAAAACATCTTGTGTAAAAGAGAAATAACACCATCCTTGGGTTGTGCCTTGAAGTGAAAAGGGTAATCCTCGTTTGTCCTATCATGCAAACATAGTCCATAAAACAGTGATTCTTACCACTATCACAAGCAATCACAAAATATAAATATAAACAGAGTAGTAAGGATAGGGTAAAATTCTCATCATACTTCGGTTGAGAATCCGATTCCCCAAAGCTCTAAGGAAATGAACATTTTTCACACACCACTGATCCCAAATAAGTTGTAAGGATCGTACTACTTGTCCAGTCAGACGGATAGGTAGTCATCCCCAAGGCTTACAAAGGTCAAAAACAACATGGACTATGGAGTTAACCTTCACCGGGGCTATAGACGCTTGATTGGCAGTGGAGTATACTCATTGCGTGGCGACATGTCTCTCCTCAAAAAGAGACCTCTGAATGCTCATACGGACAAACTAGCTTCGGGGTCTTCTCCATAACGGGGTTACCTAATTTATGCAAGATGAGGTTAATGAACACACTTGCACACACACAGGTTTTTGATTGCCTAGAGTCACTACCATGCTTCTGATTTGGTTAATGAACTCACATGCACACACATTTGGTCCTAGTTGAATTAGGAAGTATTAGTAAGTTTGTTTGATACCACTAGCATGTTTGAGTCTTTGTAAAACAGTCTTCCTCCATATTTTCTTCCATATCAACCTCCATATCTTCTTCCATATTCATGTCATTCCATACGTCATTCATTCACAAGCTACCAAGTTCGGTGCCCCTGATTAAATAATTATGATAACAGTTGGCTAAATCTAACTATCTAAAAATATGAGTGCTTCTTAGTGCATATTTCATTTACTTAGTCTCGCATTAATCATCTATAACTTTGCATTCCATTCCATCACATATGCATTAAAACATATAAAAAACATGCATCACAAAAACATAGGCATTCACACAAAAGAAAGTAAAACACTAAAAATAAAAGCCATGTATATGTATGTATAAAGATCAAAACGTACAGTGAATGCCAAAAGGCTACAAAATACAATAGAGCACCAAGGCTCATAAAGAGTGCATCTAAGCACTAAGCTAACCATCAAAAGAGGATCCCTATGACCTAGTAGGAGCCCTAGACCTAGTGGTGTGCCTAGACTCACTACACCTAGAGACAGAGGAGGATGGAGGATCAGGCAACACAATGTGATGCCTAAACAATGTGTCCTCCAGAGCCTCAATATAACGAGTCCTAGACCTAAGTATAGATATGTCTATCCCATGTCATCACTCCCGCTCCGCTAGCTCTGCCTGGAGTCTCGTCACCCTGTCATCCTGGGGCACCCTAGTCGCTCCATCCAAGTCCGCCTGCATCTGGGCCATCCTCTCCTCCTGAACAGCTATCAGGGCATCCCGCTCTGCAACCTGTTGCTCCAATCGGGCTGCCTCCGCTAGTCCCACTACCTCCAATATCTCCCAGTCTGCCTGGGATAATGACCTCCTCATCCCCGGAATGATAGGGGAGAATCGATGTCGTGCCTCTAACACCCTAAGCTGCAAAACAACAAAACAAAAATTGGTTACAAATTTTTTTCCAAAAAAAAAAAAAAAACGCAAAAAAAAAAAAAAAAAAAAAACAAATAAAAGTACTTGCTTAAATAAACAAATACCTCAGCTTGCTGCACTGGCACATCCGCTCCCATCTCCGCCATAGCTCCCGTGTGCTTCACTCTCCCACACAACCTTTCACTTCACTTCACTTCATTCCACTCCCTCAGATGCACTTCTCTCAAGCTCGAACGCACAAATGAGCAAAATTCTCGCTGAGACTCGTTTAAATAGTTGGTTTTGGCACCCTGAAATGTAGTGGGGCATTTCATGGCACATTCAGATGCAGTGGGGCATTTCATGATGCATTCAAACACCGGCGGGCGTTTCTGCCACCTCCAAATGCATACCGGCGTTTGGTGTCAATATTGAATAAAAGAACAAAACTTACAAAATTGAAGCTTACCTCCTCCAAATTTCATCAAATTGCATCCATCCATTCTTATTATCATAATAAAACATTTTGTGAAGGTTACAATAGTTTTGGAAACAAATTTTGTCATTTTGCTCAAAAAGTGCATCATTCATCATTGATTTACAAATTGGGTTAAAAACATTCAAAACCTTCACAAAATTAACAACATTCATCAATTCTTCTGATTTATCGTCAATTTCATTCATTCTTCTTTCATCATGCATATTTTTGCCAAATTAAATTAAAGTAAACCTCGTATATAGTGGTATATTCTATCACCTTGGCGATTGCAGCGATTTGCATCCATGCAATTCGGTAAGAGGATTAAACCACCATAAGGACACTTACCATTTATCATCATCAATTATTTCACTGTTTGAAAATTGGAAATCAATTTTGGGTATCCTACTTTTTCAAGTGACCTCATACCAAGATTAATTTGCTCAATAGTTGTCATTGATGGCCTAGTTCATGGGGCCTTAAACGTGGACAATCTTCAATATCATCAGTATTTTGAGTCTTGCTAGAGATTAAGGCTACCTAGGTTGATTGGTTCCGACCCGAGGAATTATCCATACAGTCACTAGGAGCATCTCTGAAGTTCTGGACTCTTTCATATTGCATCTCTGCATATCAATGGCACCAACAAGGCAATTTTCTCAACAATATGGATTCACCCACAGGAGTTGGGGCATCTGTTATCAATTTTTAACTTTCCTAATAGTAGAATTCATCTTACATGATCATGGAATTTAAAATTTGGCAAAAATCCCTTTTTCGTTGGGGCAGAAAACGGTCAATCTTTAATATTTTTTTTTCTGGTTCGTACACCAATCCCTTTTCCATTGGGGCAGAAAACGGTCAATCTTTCATATTTTTTTCTGGTTTGTACACCAACCCCTTTTTCGTTGGGGCAGAAAACGGTCAATCTTTCATATTTTTTTTGGTTCGTACACCAACCCCTTTTCTGTTGGGACATAAACAGATGGTTTGTACACCAACCCCTTTTCTGTTGGGACATAAACAGATGGTTCATACACCAACCCCTTTTCTGTTGGGACATAAACAGATGGTTTGTAAACAAATCCCTTTTCTGTTGGGACATAAACAGATGGTTTGTACACCAACCCCTTTTCTATTGGGACATAAACAGATGGTTTGTACACCAACCCCTTTTCTCGTTGGGACATAAACAGATGGTTCATACACCAACCCCTTTTTGTTGGGACATAAACAGATGGTTTGTAAACAAATCCCTTTTCTGTTGGGACATAAACAGATGGTTTGTACACCAACCCCTTTTTTGTTGGGACATAAACAGATGGTTCATACACCAACCCCTTTTTACCGTTGGGGCAAAAACGGTTCATTATATTCCAAATTTCTTCCAATTGGCTTGTGAGAACCATTCTCACTCGCCAATTGAGGGGGTAAGCTGATAAATCTTAAATATTCTTTTATTTTTTTTTGGTCTTCAAATTTGTGCTTTAATCTTGAGAGAGAGTTGCGTCTGATCCAGCTTTTCAGGTGTCTTAAGTTTTTTGTGCTGCATTGTGTCTTCACATAAAGCAACTCAAAAAGGGGCATCTGTAGACACCAAAATCCAGACACTTGCAAGTCATCTATACCTTCCCTGTCGACCACGTGTCGGTCATCCACCTTCCCGCCATTATTTGGCCCAAATCCACACTTTCCCGCCATTATTTGGCCCAATTTCACCTTTCTCACCATTTTTCATCC
Organism: Wollemia nobilis; assembly: GCA_028583015.1. Classification (NCBI taxonomy): domain Eukaryota; kingdom Viridiplantae; phylum Streptophyta; class Pinopsida; order Araucariales; family Araucariaceae; genus Wollemia; species Wollemia nobilis. Next base: position 9,732,606 of record JAQPPZ010017089.1, read on the forward strand.
CCAAATTTATTTAAATTAATATTTATATTTTAATATTTTAATATTTTAATATATATATTTAAATAATAGTTTAAGTGATTTAATCTGAGCCGTCCGTCCTTCATTTAATCTCATCCGTCCATCCATCTTAATCCATTTCACAACCTAAGTTTATTCTCTACCCTTATATCCACTTTAATCTTAGCCACACGTTCAAAGTGTCGTTAAAACCCTAAAGTGTGCCCTAAGAGTGGATTATAAATAGAGCCACCTTGATGGCTCAAACCCTATCTTTTCTACTTCTATCCTGGATATTTTCTATCTTCTTAACTTCTTCTATCTCCTTTTTTGATCCCCTCTATCTCTCTTCTGCTACCTTTTCGTCGCATCCATCGTCGCATCCATCGCCGCTTTCGTCGCCATCTCTTCTGTAGCATTCTGCAGAATCCCCCATTCTTGTCGCAAGTGCCCGCGGGAGTTTACCCCTTTACCAAGTGCCCACGGGCATTTACCAAGTGCCCGCGGGTGTTTACCCATAGCCACAGACTCAGACCGACGTCTGAAACCTTAATCCAGAAGCACGTGGGCGTTCAGCGAGTGCACCAGGGTGCCTTTCGCAGCCGATCTGATAGCCACATTACTTCCAGGTGTCGCCTGGTCTAGCCGCGTTAAACAAAAAAAGAGGTATAGATTAGTTTTAAAGCAAGTACTCATATTTTATGTATTAATCTGTTATTGAATTCCTGCATTTTGTTTTTCTAGGGTTTTAGATTGTTTTCGAGGGCTCACACAGTGGAGCCCTCTTATTAATTTCTAACTCCTTGATAGTGTTAATATGTGCAGGTTCTTGACAGCAGATCCAATTTATTGATGGCAGCTGATTAAGCTGGAGTGGTCCAAGCAAGGGATACAACGAAGCCCACTCACTCTATTGGGATTGAAGATACATTCTTCGAAAGCGCCACCATTTGTGCCAGCTAGGGTTTCGGAGAACCCTAGCATAACTTGTAACTGTGTATCACGAATAAAGGGTTACAGGCCCAGTTGTATTCAAAAGGAGTTTTTAAACTCCATCGATTAATAAAAATCGTTTGTTTTGTGCAACTATTCTGTACTCTGTCATTGTGGTTTTATTTCTGTTTGGCATTGTATTTTTAATCTACAATATCCTTTTAGGGTGACCTTGGATACATGTGATGTAGGATGTCCCCTCAACTTACCATAAATATCTAAAATTTAAATATCATGGTAAGATGTATAACATTTTAGCTAATAGAGATTCTTTTGATTATTGTCAAGCCATCTAGTTAGAAAACTCAAAGGCTCAACTATGACCTTCGTTGAACGCTTCTCGCCATTTTATAGATGATACCTTAAGGTTAGTATCACACAAGGGAATAAGTTTCAACCAAGGATAAGGAACCAATAGTCAAGCCATGAAAAATGATAAGGAAAAAGTTGAGGATATTAATAATATAAACCTAAAAAATAAACATCATGAACCATTATATTTAATTTTTGTTTTGTTACCCTTGCCACCTCATGATTTAGGGGTGTATTCCAGAAAATGAGGGATTGTGCAAATAGGAACTTGCATCTTTGTTTCTATGAGAATAACTATTTAGGAGACAATGCATAGAACCAATCCATGACTAATAGAATGGAAGTATACCTCACATTATCTCTCCAATATTTACCCTATCCTTAAATAATTTATTTGTAACTTTAGCTACAAGGGAAAATATTGGGACTTCAAGAGCAAGGCATTAAGGAGTCTCTAGAATTTGAAGCTTGGTTTCAGAATTAGGGATTAGGATACTTCTCCAACCCTAATGAAAGGACATCTTTATTTTCTTCAAAAATCAGTGATGATGAAGGGGTGTGCCTTTTATCATTAGAACCCCAAAGAGAATTCACCTTGATATAAGGTTTGGATTGGGATGAACATGAGGACACTGAACCTTTACATTTCTCCCTTTATAACCTATTTTTCAATATACATAAATTAATACCCTAAGCATCAAGCTCATTAAGAAAATAACAAAACTCCAACAATAGCCTTGATAGTAATGATAGATTAATTCTACCCCAAGAAGACAACAATAAAATATCCCAATAAATCGAAAAAATTTTATCAACATTACCTATAAATTATTGTGAGGTGAAAGTTTTCCCCCATATCCATTCTAGGGATAATCACAATGTTTTTTCTCTTCAAGAAAATATTCTTATTATAAGACCTCTTTCTTTAGTCACACATCCCTCACAATCATCTAACACTGAGCAATATATTTTGATGTCAATGATATTGAAAGTCTAGGGGTCTCACCCACCCCTCCACAATATGAAGATGAGTTTCATATCCAAATAGAAGAAATCGTTGACATTAACATAGGATCCAAAGACAATCCAAGAATAAAAATCTAAGAAAGATTCTAACTTTACAAGAATGAGAAGAGTGCATAAAATTTTTAATTGAATTCTGTGACATATTTGCATGGTCTTATATAGACATGCTTGGGTTGGTCCATCCTTACTAGTACACCATTTGGTAGTCAAACCTGATGCTATTTTGATAAAATAAAAGTTTAAAAAGATGCATCGTAAGGTTGCTTTACTAGTTAAAGAGGAACTCCAAAAACTTTTGGAGGTCAAATTTATTAAGGCCATTGAAAATTTTGATTGGATCTCCAACATAGTCCCTATAGCCAAAAAGGAAATTTTTGTGCAAGTTTACATAGACTTTCAGGATATTAACAAAGCTTGTCCCAAATATAATTTTCTTCTACCTAATATAGACATGATTGTATATGTCACTGTCGAACAAGAAATGGTATCCTATCCTTGATGGATGGATTTTATGAGTAATGAAATTCAAATTTCACTCGAAGACCAAGATAGAATTGTATTTATTACTAATTGGGACACATTTTGCTATGAGGTCATGCCCTTCACTTTGAAGAATGTTGGTGTAACCTACCAACATGTAATGACATACATATTTCATGATATGATGGATGAAATTGTTGAAGATTATATTGATAATCTTCTCAGGTGATCCATGAAATGAGAAGATCATGTCAAAGACCTAAGGCAAATTTTTAAATGACTCAAAGAGTGTAAAGTTTTTCTAAAACCCTCCAAATGCATATTTGGAGTAACACATGGTAAAATAATAGGATTCATTGTATCCAGGCATGGCATTGAGGTAGATCTCAATAAAATATCTACTATCACTAAAATACCACCACCTAAAAACCTAAATGAGCTTCAAAGTATACAAGGTAGATTGCAAGCCATTAGGAGATTCATATCCCAATTAGAAGATAAATGTTAGTCCTTTTCTAGACTCTTAAAGAAAGAGATCAAATTTAATTGGGATGAAGAACGCCAAAATTCTTTTTATGCCTTGAAAGCATATGTTTTATCTTCACCAATACTTATCCCAGTAGATCCCCTCAAGGTAATATACATCACAGTGATAATTCATGCCTTAGATTTCATGTTAACACAATATGATGATCATCATAGGAAAAGTGTTGTCTACTATATTAGTAGAACCCTTATCAGTTATGAGACTAGATATACCCATTTGGAAACAATGTGTTTGAAAATGGTATTTGCTTCTCAAAAGCTAAGATATTACATTCTTAGTCACAAAACCTATGTTATTGCTAAGTTTGAACCAGGGAGATACCTTATGTCTAAATCCTATATTTTAGGTAGGATAGCCAAATGGGTGATGACTCTCAATGAATTTAACCTTGAATTCATAAGACAAAAGTTATTAAGGGACAAGTCATCGTTGATTAGGTAGTTGTAGCCCCTTTACAATCTAGCCACCCCTTAGTAGTTGAGTTTTTGATGAAATGGAAGGAATCCTAGATGTACCCCAATAATATTCTTGGACTTTTTTATTTGATGATGCAAGTAATGTCAAAGGTTTGAAGGCATGAATTGTCTTAGTGTCACTTTAATAGATCATATTCCTATTATTCTTGAAACTTCAATTCTCATGTACAAATAACACAACCAAATATGAGGCACTCATCCTTGGGCTTTGATCACCCCTAGCCTTAAAAGTCATAATCCTCTCCATATTTGGAGATTTTTAGTTAATATTTAATTAGATTAGTGGATTTTATCAAACCAAATATGATAAACTCAAGCCTTATAAAGACATTATGCATAATTTGATGGTTTTATTTGAGAAAGTAACTATTGATGCTATTCCACATCCTAGCAATCACTAAGTAGACACAATGGCTATAATTGTATTTCTCATACCTCTAGAGTTGGAGGATAAACAAGCAACAATTATCATATGTTAGATAAGATAACTAATAACCTTGCAATCTAGTCAAGAACCATTAGTCATCCTTTCCATTAAACAAGTGCCTAACCTTTCTAAATGATGCATCTATTGGTGATGAGTATCACCATGCACACCTTAGCCAAATAGAGTTGCTTGATAAAAAGTGGATCCATGCATTAGAGAACTTACGAGTTTATCATCAAAGACTTAAAAAAGCATATGGGAAGAGGGTGTGACCTTGTTCATTCAACTAGATGACTTAATTCTTAAGGAATACTAGAAAAACACTAATGTCAAAGAGGACTTAAAAGGTAAATTTGAAACTAATTGGTTAAGCCCATTCATAGTGACAACTAAGTATAGGTTAAGAGCATATCATTTGGCTTCTCCTTCAATATTCCAAGATTTTTAGAGGGTTGTACAGATGATGTACATAGCTTGCATGATCTCATGCATGATTTCTTGTCATAAATGCATGTTTTCCTATCATACTTCATATGAATTCTTGTTATTCTTTATTTTCTCTCATGAATGGATTATCTGCTTATGCATGGATTATACATTTTATGAAATAGAATATGGGAATTATTTCTTGCTTAAAATAGTTTTCATATGACCCCAATTTTTTTTTACTCAAAATAATCCCCATATTCCCTCCCAAAAAATCCTTGATCTATTTATATATGCATCATTTCACTTTTATTGTCATGATTATATTTTGCATGACTTCTTGTACATTTAGAATTAGGAGACTCTGTAATAAAGCAATGATGACAACTAGTCAAGATAGTCCACTTGCATTGCACTTGTACTAGGTCATTCATGTTAAGCGAGTCCCCACCCTTAAGATTTTTCTTGGTGTTTTATTTACTGTTTGTCTTACTCCATTAGGATGCAATGATTATCCTTTTATATTTAGAATCATATGTTAGTAGATGTTGCTTTTGTTTGGTTTGATTACTTGAAACCTCTAGTGTATACTTTTCGAGGAGGGGATGATGAAGGTTATTTCTTGCTTTATGGATTTCACTCATTAGCACACATCATTGACAAGATATTACCTTCTCATTATATTTCTTACTTGAATTTTAAGGGTTAGAGGATGAGAACTATTTCTTGTTTGAATATTTTTCACACATAAGCATGCAACACTAAAAAAATTCCAAGAAATAATTCACGTCCTCCTTCACTCAAAATCCTTGAGCTCTTGATTGCTTATTTGCATAACTATTAATATCATGACTACGTGCTTGTATAATTACATGACTGCTTGTGCATGTAGAACTAGGGGATTTTATGATGAGGTGATGATGACCACTAGTCAAGATAGTGTACACTTGCATTGCTTTCACACTAGGTCTTGATGCTAGCAGATCCCTACCATTTGGAAAATATGCATGTGTCATGTGTTCCATTAATTTTTCTTGATCATGATATCCCTGTTTTCACTCTTGCATGACTAAGTAATATACATCAATTTACTCCATTGGCTTTGTCCCCTACAACAACTTTAATAGGACTATCATAACATTTGGCATGTAATTTAAAGCTTAGGAATAATGGGATGCTATTTGGTAGGATGTTGTCAATGGAAAAAATCATGGCTTAAATCAATCTTATTTTACCTATTTTTCCCAAATATTTTTTTGTGATAATAACAAGTTTTTCAAGATAGTGCAACCTTGTTATTCATAAAAAGAGCTATCATGGTTGAAAATCAAATAGACAACCACTGAGATGCAATAAAGTACCCATATATATATATATATATATATATATATACAATTACAGGTCTTGGGTCTTGAATGCCAGTGACAATTTCCTAAAATACATATTGATTTCCATATTCCATGCTTGCATTAACTATTTACAATATGAATTAGTTTATTTACATAGTAGCATTCATATTTTAATAGTGAGAATTAGGATTGTTTTTAACCTTTAACTAGCATATGATGGACAAAAACCTATCATTAATTTGAATCAATCCATAGTTATTTAAGGCAATAAAATTATATGTTTCCACATTTTACACATTCCTAAAAAAGACTAATCAATCATATTATTATAAAAACCATCATCTACTTGCAAAACGATGTTAATCTCCTAAGTCATAGGAATGGATGGCCTCTAGTTTATTATAAGTTCACAATTGATTCATGGTTTTAGGCCTCTTATTAGCACCTATCAGGTTATGAGTAGAGCATACCTCATTCCCTTATGATCCCTAATAAATTCTCGAAGCAATAAAACTTAAAATAATTGTATCGTATTCTACTTCATCAATTGATAAAGTAATGGAAAAAATAAGTATACTTAAGGATGGACATAGTATATTGAATCAAATTTATAAATACGAAAAATGATAAACATCCTATGACATAAATATCACTGATGGTAAGGTCTCCTATAAAGCTATTACTCATAAATATTAGTTGAATAAACCTCAAAACTAGGTGACATAAACATAAGCAAATTAACATAGATATAGATTTTCCAACACAATAATTAACATGGACATAGACTTTCCAACTCAACAACTGACATGGACATAGACTATCCAATGCATTAATTAATAGAGAAAAACTATCCAACTTGGTAATATGGACATAGAATATCCAACATAACAATTAATATGGACATAAACTATATGCATCACGTGTTGGAAAATATGGCTATTACATCATTTGGTTATTTTCTAATGTACCCTCATGGGTGCATATTTAGTTTAGGATTAGCTTAGGAGTTATTACTTTATTAATTTAATAGAATAAATGTACAAGTGTAAGATTGTGCAATGATGTAAATGTGCATGTAGTCCACATGTACATGAGTCTTAAGATTGAGTGACACAAGTAACCTGTCTTTCTATATAAAGGTCTCATTATGAGTGTGAGAAGTGGAGTAGTGCATAGGTGAGAATAGTAGTAGGCACAATGTAGATCCATTTTTCTATCATATAGGAGTTGCAAAATCCATGAGAGGAGCATTGTAATTTTTGTGAGCTTTCTATATGAGCATTTATAGAGCTTTGTATCAAGTTTTCTATCATATTTTTATGCATGGTTTTTTTCTATTATCATAGTTGTATCATTGCATGTTTATTTCTATACTTGTGAATGTATTTCCTTTATGTTTAAGGCTCCAAAAGCTAATAGTGGTATTAGAGCCACAATGGATCAAAGGAAAGCCACAAGTGATCACAATTACTATTGTTAAGTATTTACAAATTGGATCAGCCATAATGCGTCACTGTATGTAAACACCATCACAATAGATTTTTGATAGAAGTAGCTCTAGGTAGAAGAATAGAAAATAGAGAAAACCACATGATAGATTTAGCTAAAGTTTTTTCACAAGAGTTGTAACGCTTGTGAAGACTAGAACTCAACATTGTATCCACTAGGTTCGTAATCCTACTATTGAAGAGTATTTCTCATAGAGTCATAAATTTTTATCATCTCTAATATTTCATTGCAAGAGAGAAAAAAAAGTTTTCAGGAGAACTATTTGGTTGCTATTATCTAAGTTTTTCTTGTTGCAAAAAATTAACTCTAAAAATGTGGGAAGCTTCTTACAATAGATAGAGAAAAAATTCATCTTCGTTGCCTAAAATTTGAAGTTACTTTCCTCTTGCAAGGATTGATTCTTTGTTGCAAAAAAATGAGGATTGAATATTTGGAGGCCTAAGGAGAAAGGTACCATTGAAATATTTGCAGATTGAAGACTCCTAGTTGATAGATCGAGGAGAGATTGAGTGGCCAAGGAAGCCACATTGAAGATTGTAAATCTAGGAAGGAGGTCCTAGAAATAAGACCCATTGAAGATCGAAGAGACTCAAGGAGAAGATTCCTAGAAAAATATTGGAGATTGGTGATCTCCATTGAAGACTAAATTTTTTTTATTGAAGAAGAGGTCCATTGAAGGCCCTATTGAAGAAGAGGTCCATTGAAGGCCCTATTGAAGAAAAGATCCATTGAAGACTCTATTGAAGAAGAGGTCCATTTAAGGTCCTATTGAAGAAAAGATTCCAACAACAACAGATTTTGGAGATCCTAGAAGAAGATCTCATGTCCATAGTTGAATATTGAAGAGGCCAAGGAAGGTCTCATTGAATATTTAGAAGCTGCAAGATTGAGAAACTTGGAGAGGTCTCAAGGAGAAACAAGAAGAAGGCTTGGTGAGCCTCATTGAAGGAGTTCATATAAGGACTCATTGAAGAAATTACTACCAAAGAAGAAGCTAAGGAATTAGGATAATTGTTGCCATATGACAACAAGCCCAAAGGAGAAAGTTTGGCAAGAAGTTTGTCAAATAAAAAAGGTAGTATTGAATAGATTTCTTGAGGAGATCTACTTTAAATTCAAAATTTGGCAAGTGAAAAGAGATAGAAGAACCATAAAATCTGCAATATTTTGGGGCCATCATTGAAGGAGGTTCTTGAGCAACATATCAGATACAATTTGGGGAGAATCCTACCAAATTTTTGGGATTCAAGAACAATATTTCAGTGACGATATTGACTACCTTACAATATAAAAATTATTTAGATTTGAAGACAAAGAAAAGGGCAGAATATTAACAACACTTAGAGCTGCAAAATACAGAGTCCGTGGACAACAAAAAAGGTAGCAGATCAAAGAAATTATAAGCAATAGTGAAGATTTATTAGTGCTGAAAATTTCAGAAATTATGGGCAGCATTAGTGACTGCTAAAAATCAGATTCCATAAGTACATTCTGAAGAAGTTTTTGAAGCCACCAAATCAGAGTTTAGAGCAGCAAGTTAATAAGGTATTGAATTTGCAGATAGGAGAGCAAAGAGTTATTTTTGGATAGCATAAAAGAGCTACAAAATAATCCACACAAGGCATCCATTGAGGTGACCTGAATCACCACTATCTCCATCATCTATGAGAGAAAAAAGGTATGAAAAAATAAGGTGCAAAAGTTCATTAATTGAGCTGTTATATTTTGTTTCATATTAAGGTTTATCAAGCATAGTTTTCAAAGGATAAAAGAGTTGCATAGAATAGTTTCATTTCAAGTCTTCAAAATAGTGTTGAAGTTATAGTTTACAAGGTTCAAAACTACACAGTAGAAAATAAAAGTTAGGCATATTTCAAATGAAAGAAATATAGCAACATTCTATTGCCTATTCTAAATAAAATAAGACTATACTTTCATAATATAGAGTGAAAAATATTACATTGAGTAGCTTGGATTTATAAGGGAAATAATAACCAAGCAGAGAAGGTATTTCCAAAATATAGAAGGCAACATTGGCTTCAAAGCATATCAATCCGTAAAGTAAGTTGAAGCCTACATTTTGACAAGACAAGAGGCTCCTTTTAAAGAGCACAGGGGATAGATGTCTACATAATTTCATTCTATGTTTGGAAAGCACTTTATTTATAGCCATCAAATAGAGCTCTAAAGTTAGCATCTCCACGGTGAAATAAATCTAGTAAAGCACCATTTGATTCAAGCCATTGAGGACGAGGATATTCAACAACACTTATTATCTCTACAAACTTGTACTACATAGCTCAAATTTCAACAACAACACTAGGATTTTATGTAGTACAAAGATTACAGGAAGCAAGTATTAGAAACAGTAATCACTTTTGTTGGTGATCGCAAAAGAGCATGCAAGGCACACCAGGAACCTGAATTCATAGCCACGTTGAGTTAGAAATAATGCATATGCAAGATTTGAAGTGCAATATTAGGTTGAGCATATACACATAGTCAAAGAAAAGGAGTGTTGTTTAACGCCTTGAAGGAGCTACCAAGTGTATCAAAAAATTGTGATACAACTTGCTCATTGGAAGTTTACTGGAACAGGTGTTACAAAAGAATAACCGTTACAACCCAAGTTGAAACAACTTGTAAGGGAACAACATCACATGAACCGATTGAGAATAAAGACATTTGATGCAGAGGAGCTATTATCCATAAAGGAGCTTATAGTAGAAGAAGCACAGATGTTCACTGCAAATGGATAGACCTGTGAAAAATAGTTAAGGTAATGAAATCCAGCATTGGGTTTATTGGTGTGAAAAATCTAGTACCATTCATACGAGAGATTCATGCTAGTCCAAGAAAATAACTACGGTTTCCACATTAGATCTATCCTTGTGGAACCCTACTGTGCACTCCACTACATAGAGAAAACCTTGTTAGAAGAAAGAGTGGCCATACAACGTAAGTTTACAAAAGACAAGATCAATTAGGGCCATCGCTAAATTGTTCTAGATTTTACACTATGAAGGAAAAGAACCTCGAGAATTGTGATTAGGGTTCACGTAGTAGATCGTAAACCCTAATCATACACTATTCAGTCAGCGCTCTAATCATTGACATATTTATAACCCTAGAACACCATATTTGGTAACACTTGAAGAAGTGTGCCCAAACCATGAACACAATATTCAGTAGAATTCAGACATATCTCCGCTCAAATTGACAAAGAACACCTATGGAGGTAATATTTAAATCTCAACTATTATTTTTTATAAAGAATAGGGAGATATAAGGTTATCCAAGGTTAATTAAACTGGGAGATATAAAGTTTTTTCTACCACAAGAATATATCTTTGGTGATATTATAATTTTCTTGATATCCAAAGCTTATGATATTTGCAAATAATTTTTTAAGGAGTATGAGGTTTTTCAAAATTGGAAAATTAAAATTATTGTGCAAATATTATTATTATTTTCTCAAATTCTAAAATTAGGGAGTTGTAAGGAAGGAGTACCACTTCAAACTTTAGTTAATTAGAATTTAGATTGAAACATTGAATTCAAATATAGAGAAGCAATTAACAACTTACTTATAAGTGTTGGAATTTATTGCTTATATATGTCTCATAGTTACAGTAGAGAGACAATAGGATTCCAACCATAGATCCAAATTGATAAGCACATACTTCATTAGGAGAGATAAGGAGAGTAGGAAGTTGATTATTGTCATTTACAAAACCTTACAAAATCAACTCAAAAGGTGAACTACTAGTTACTAAGCACTTAGCATACTCTAAGCACTAGGGAGACATAAGGATTCTATAAAACTAAGTGTAGAGATATTTTAAGCTAAAACTAGGAAGTCATAAGGAAGTCTACCTCAAAGGATTAGGACCTTATAAGCTAAAGTAATTATGGATATAGAAACAAGTAAACATATAACAGGAGATCCACAATAATTTGATGATTTTGAAGCCACAAATATTGAACTATGCTAACCATTCATTTGATCAAGTATATAGGTAGATTGTAGTTTACAACAAGGAGAAAATACACATGAACTCCAAGAGATAAATTAAAATTTGAACCTAACAACAACAAGAATAAGATCAAGCTAAAGAATATGTAAGAGGCAAATATCCATATTGAATACTAAAGTCTTCAAAAACCAAATAATATAATACAAGGGGGTATTGGAAAATATGGCTATTACAACTTTTGGTTATTTCCTAATGTACCCTCATGGGTGCATATTTAGTTTAGGATTAGCTTAGGAGTTATTGTTTTATTAATGTAATATAATAAATGCACAAGTGTTAGAATGCACAATGATGTAAATGTGCATGTAGTCCACATGTACATGAGTCTTAGGGTTGAGTGAGAGGCAAGTATTCTATCTTTCTATATAAATGTCTCATTGTGAGTTATTGTGTGAGAAGTGGAGTAGTGCATAGATGAGAATAGTAGTAGGCACAATGTAGCTCCATTTTTCTATCATAGAGGAGTTGCAAACTCCATGAGAGGAGCATTGTAATTTTCATGAGCTTTCTATATGAGCATTTGTCGAGCTTTGTATCAAGTTTTCTATCATATTTTCATGCATGGTTTTTTGCTATTATCATTGTTGTATCATTGCATGTTTATTTCTATACTTGTGAATGCCTTTTCTTTATGTTTAAGCCTCCAAAAGATAACAACATGTATATATGAATATAGACTATCCCAAATCATTGTATCATATAAATATTGGTTATCCCTAGGAGCGTATTATATGCGAACATAGAGTGTTTAAAGCATAAAAATGCATTAAATACCTATAAATCAATAACTTATATAAGCATTTGTCAAATAATCAAGTTAGAAGAGCAACTTCTTGGGAGTAAGCAAAATATTTAAGGACATATACTATCTAATGGCACTGACTTCCAAAAAACATAATCAATCATAATCGCCTAAGCTCTTGTCCATTGATTCGACTAAAAGGTTACTGCTTAGGGTCTAAGGACACAACATATAAATAAACAAGTTAGAAGAGCAACTACTTAGGAGTAAGTAAAATATTTTAAGGACATATACTATCTAATGACACTGACTTCCTAAAAACATAATCAATCATAGTTGCCTAAGCGCTTGTCCATTGATTCAGCTAAAAGGTTACCGCATAGGGTCTAAGGAAACAACATATAAATAAAATCAGTTTGTTAAGCACTACTAAATTAGTCCTTCAAACTGATAATTTCAAAAGTACAATGTTGAACCTTTTTAAACACCTTGTTTAAAAGGGGTCATAATAGGAAACATATATGGATGTTGGCACTAACCCTTTTCCACAAAAAAAATAAATTTGTGAGAAATGCTTCTCTTTCTAACCCTAGGAAAATTATCCAGAGAGTATTCACAAACATCTACTAACACGAAACATGCCTCAAATAATAAAATCAAATCATTTCTAAAATTTTAGTCAATTTATCCCAAATGTTAATTTTAACATTAACACAATAAATATATATTTTTAAAACATGTTCAACATTGTTGACATCTTCTAAATCAACTTTATATATCTTTATTAACCTAATTAAACCCATGTTTTGTGTTATTGCTTCACAAAAATTACTTCTAAAATTATGCTAATTCCACGTCAACATGTTTAACACATATTTTTTAAAATTAAATTATTTTGTTAAAATGTTAAATTAGTTCTAAAATCCAATGCGTACCAACATATTTCAACCATATCTATTGTAAAATATTATTGAAACATCATAATATCTATATACTCATTCATCCAATTACTACAATTGTTTACATCATATCAACTCAAAATAAAAACACATTATAACATGTCAGTGAATCAATAATGATCAATATATATAAATATACACATAATCCAATCATACAATATTATGGTGCTTAAAACCACTCAAAATGGTGCATGCAGACTATGCTAATCTAGCTGAGGTACCTCATAAATAAAATATAGCTGAGGCACCTCATAAATAAAATTGTTGCTCTCACACCATTGACAAGATACCAAAAATATAGAACAAACCTAGAATTGACCCTATATCTTCAATCTACCCTTAGCCAATAAAGGAGTAATCTGAACTGACTATTGGGAAGGCCTAGTCATTGATCTTGTCTTGGATCGATATTGAGATTTAGATCTTGGAGGATATGGATACCTCTAGTCAGGAGGAAATATTGCATAGTATAATACTTAGTAGTGGGTGCTCCTGTCTACCTCAATAATGTACTAGGATTAAATATGAGATATCTAGTCAACCAGTGCTCGAACAATTATATTGTTGCTCGTAGTAGCTATTAAGGTTGTATTGGTTACAATTTCATCCCTCTCTACCTGTTGATATCTCTCTATCCTCAGTTGGCCTCTCTCCACTATGACGTAATCTCTTTCATTCTAGACCTTGTATCTTTGAGCTATGGCCTAATCTCTCTCCAAGATAGTTATGTCTCACTATGCCAAGGCCTAATTCAGCTATGACTGAAGAAGCTCTAGCTTTCTTGCCATGACATCTCTCTCCTACTAGGTCATCTCCTCTATTATTTTACTCGTCCCAACCTTGTTATCTTCCCTAGTGCTTAAGGGAGGAATAATCGAAGCCCTCCTATGCATCGACCCATCTCTATGTATCTATCTTAGCCTCTCCCATGCTTATTAGACATGAATATGGACCATAATGTTAACTCTTGCTCCCATCCAAGGCTACTCATGATTGGAGTGACTCACATTGGATAAATTTACCTAGACCACTATAAGTAGTCATACATGATCCCAACATCATCTACCCTAGTATTAGCAATAGGAGGATCATCTACATCCTCCTCTATGAAACTATTTAGATTAGGAAGATCTCTAAACTCTCTCTTTCTCTCCCAAGTCACCCATTGGAACCACAATTCTACAATAACTAGAATCTCCTAAACAAGGCCAAAATCCCATAGTATTTGATCTGGTTGATATAGATAAAAATCCCCATGATCTCCTTGTAGCCATCTGATCCTCCATATATAGGGCTAGCTAAAATCCATCCTTTGCCCATCTAGGATACCCTCTCCTTAGGCACCATAGCACCTGGTTTACCTATATATCATCAATGACCCATCACTTTACCATTATAACTCCTTGAAATGGCCTCTGGATGATCTCATAGGTGTGGTCCCACATAAAACATATCAAAAACTATACATAAACTAGATCCTTGGGAAATCCAACTAGTTATATAATAGCCAAGTGTTCCCATTTATAGACCTGTAGAAGGGTGAAATAAACTAGAATCTTCCTCTTCTTGTAAATAATTAAAAGGAGGGTTCAGTACAACCTATGTAAAATATAAGGACCCTAGGAAAACTACACCTTTTGGTTCCTCATCTGAGCAATGATCTCACCCCATACCTAATGTAGCAATATCTTGTTGGTATCTCCAACCAACAAGCCTAAAGCTACAACACATAAAATAGTTGTTGGTCAGTCCAATAGTCTGACTTGGTACATGATATTAATTCCAATGCCATACCTTCTCAACTAGAATGGAGGGCCACATGTCAATTCTTGAAGACCTTAATTCTAGTTTTGACCCATCTAGATATGGGCACCTTGAATAGGTACCCAAATAATATTCTAAAAATCCTCTAGTGTGATTGACATATCCCTTGTCGATAGGAGGACAATGACATACTCTTCTTACCATCGCTTTGTCAAAGCTATCAAGAGTGCATGGTCTAACTCAATATAGGGTATCATAACTAGGTTTTCTTAGCCTACAACATCCAATATTGCCCTATAATATTGTGCTATAGTGTCTACTATTGAGTGTAGGATATGAGAGCATTGATCCTCACTTTCTAACACATCTAGCACCTATATACACATAGAAAACAAAAATAGAGTTAGATTTATCTCTAAAAAGTCATTCAAATTTTCCCCCCTATACCTTTGCAAATCCATTGGTTATGAGAGAATTCATTGCCCAAAAAATTTGCCACCCAGTTTTGAATTTGTTGAGGCCAAAAAAATCATGAGTACATCACTTGTGTGGTGAATATGAGATAGCATATTTGCATTGCATGGAGTGAATGCATCGACCTTAGTGTATTAATTCTAAAAATAAAAAAAAACAAAAATATAACAGAGAGAAAAATCTCATACCTATCCTTGGACCCTACCTTGGCCTACCCACATCTCACCAAGTCTAGTTGGTACATTGTACATCTTTACTGTACCATTTACCAAGTCCTAGCTTTTTATCCATGGCATATTTTCTCTCCATGCATGGTAAAAATGAATTGTTTTACCCCTTGTCTATTACCTCACCAAGGTAATTTTTTTTTCCTCTCCATTTTTAGTCCAACCTATTTAAGTTCCATCAGGACTACATAAGCTCCCTCAAAAACTTGAGGGGGCACCCAAGATAGGGGCATAGTGGTAAATATTTTTTCTTCACGAATCACCCAATAAAAACCTAGGGTAATTTTTTGCTCTTTTGCAATTTGTTTTTGGTATGTTTTACTCCATATTAATCAACCAAAGCGTAATATTTATATTTTTCTAAAAATTGGGGGAATCTATAATAAGTTTATATGCATTTATTAATTTAAAAATCGTAAAATATGGAAAATATAGATAACTAAAAATGAATCACTTAACTTAAACCAAATTTGTCACAAAAACACAAAATAGTCAACTTAATTATGATGATTGTCCCAAATCCAGAATTTATAGCCAAAACCCATCATAAGTGAATTTGCCACCTTTGAGAAAATTCACTATTAAGCAAATTTTATTTCTAGCTAGAGTATTTGCTCTCAATATAATTTGTCAAACTTCCCCACCCGATTTGACCTATAATGGTCAACATCTATGAATTATTCATCTACACAAATTTGTTGGTGGCATATTCATGTCTAATGCACAACATGTATTTTGTTCTTGACTACAATAACTAATTAAGGTGAGATTGACTCCTTCTGTCATCCTTATTAGTGTAGGCAACTGACATAAAAAGATGAAGGTGGCTAACTTTCCCTTCCTCCACCTACCTAAATAAGCTCAAATTAGGGGGTAATTAATTTTATTCAGTTTAACAAACTAGTAAACATCCATATCAACATTTTCCCATAGGGAAATCCTAGTGGTATGTCATTGGACTATTATCTATGCTGCCCAAGTAAAAATCATGGGGAATGAGGTCCCCATTGTGCCTCAGGGAGTGTTTCCCCCAGTTGTACCACATGATGTACTCCACCTTAAAAACACCATCCATATCAGCCTTCAATCAACCTCTATTATTAGTGCCACCTTGTCTCTCAAGAGGGATAATTATATAAATTGGTCCGTTGGGAGGGCATTAGGAGGGACTTTTGGGAGATGACAAATTGCTATCTAGTTTTTTGAGAAAGTTCCTCTTTATGTATTGAAGTGTTGTCAAAATTCCTCACAAGGTCATCTTCAAGAAATGTTTGGGATTTAAATGTATTAAGGAAGTATATTATATTTTGTGAAATTTTGTGATAGCATTCTTATCCCATTTGATTTCAATATTTGATCATTATTAACATTTTGTGATCTAGCACTTTTCATGCATGTATCTATCTTTTATTTTTTGTATCTAGTCAATCCCTTATGTTGTTAAGCTTTTCTATTAAGTTTTTTAGGCATCTTAGGAGGTCTACAAAATAGAAAATTACCCCTAGGGTTCCTAGAGTATTCGTTGTGAGGATCTATAACCTTTTTTGACCTAGTATTTTATATATATTTTCCATTAAAAGTGAATCTACTACCTAAATCCAGCCCAAGCTACATAATCACTATAGGTAGTCAAAATCACTAGTTCATGATCCTAAGCCCCTATTATCTCTCTTCTAGTCATAGAAGTGAATAAGCCACCTATAACTATTTTAAATGGTGTATTCATTACCCTTCAACATGGTCCTAGGCCAGTTTAGCAACCCAACATACAACTTGTTCAACCATTCCCTGTGTATATTTTTTCCATATTTAATAACCATTGACTTTGTTCCTAGCCTCTAATAATATGAGTCTATCCTTTTAATGAATTTATCTGTTATAGGATTTTTAGGAGATAAATTTGCTATAGATATTTTAGCATCCATTCCAAGGTTATAAATTTTGATTTTATATATAAATAGGGGGCCTGACTATCCCAATTAGGAAGTTTCCTACTTCTTGATATTTGATAGGCCCCCAAACTTTGATGCACCTCTTATTTATTTATTTTTGTAGTTTTTAGTGAATTTTATGGTTGGTCTTCTAGGAGGTGTATCTACTCATCGATGATATATTCACACCAAGAACTAGAACAAGTATACCTTCTCTTCCTATTTTAAATAATTAGTGTAGGCTATTTTTCTGAGTTTTTTTTACATATTTTTTTGCTTTGTATTCCAAATACATATAAAAATGAAATATAAAAAATGAATATATAAATCTTAGCTTAGCATTCTACTATGCTTTCTAAAGCATTTTATCTGAAAAACATGTAGCTTGCATTAGGAAAAATTGTGTGTTTGCATCTTCTTTCAACCTTGAATTTTAAAAATAAGAAAAGAAACAAATTAGTTTCTCCTAAATTTTATCTTAGATAGCACTCATCAAAAGTAAAAATAACATATAGGCTAGCACCTTGTATTCTACATTTTGTCTTCATATTGCATTGCATTAGCATCTTGTATATCAATCCCTTGGATAGAATAAAACCTAGGTGTTTTTTAAATTATACACATCAAAACAAAATTAGAAAAATATGTAATCCCTTGGTGAACCCAAATCCCTTTCCAAAGTTAGAATATGCAAAGCACAATCCAATAACAAGTTAGCAACATCACTCTCTCATCCAAGTGTGGATAACCCCCATGCACCTTTTGGTTTCCCACATGTTCACTCTCGATGAGACTTCTCTAAAAATAATTGGTGGGAAGTTATAAAGAGATAGGAGGGTGGCATAGTTTCTTCCTTGATGCAGGAGCATCCGAGGGCAGCAAAGCAATCGAGCATCAACCAAACTTTTTGTTGTTATTTTTTTTCTAAGTGTTGCAATGTTATTTTTTTCTAAGTGTTGCAAGAAAAATATGTGTCGCGATATCGTGACACAAAAAGTGTCGCGATATCGCGACCAAAATGGAAGATAGGGGAGCAGCGGACACAAGGTCGCGAAATCGCGACCATCGCAGGGAAAACAAAGGCGCGGAGACCAAAGGTCACGAAATCGTGACCACCGCAGGGGAAACAAAGGCGCGGAGACCAAAGGTCACGAAATCGTGACCACCATAGGGGAAACAAAGGCACGGAGACCAAAGGTCACGAAATCGTGACCAAAGCCGGAGAACAAAGGCGCGGAGGAACAAAGGTCACGATTTCATGACATGTCATGAAATCGTGACCAAAGCAGGGAAGGCAAGGCGCGGAAGACAAATGGTCACGAAATCATGACATGTCACGATTTCATGACCAAAGCAGGAGAACGGAGGCCGACAGACAAAAACGACGCGATATCGCGACAGGTCGCGATATCGCGGCCAAAACGGAGAGAGAAGGCTTGACGGAGGAAATGTCATGATATCGCGACAGGAGTAGGAGAGAGAAAGCATAGGAAGGAAATGGTCGCGATATCGTGACATGTCGTGATATCGTGACCAAACAGGAAAACATGCACTCCCAGCTTTCTTAAAGGTGGCCCTTCGTGCGTGGCAAGTTAGCGGCAGTGAAGCAGCAGTTCCAAAGAAGGATTTCAATGGGCATGTTGGCCACTCATGCAGGATATCTGGAAGACGCATTTAAAGCAACTAACAACAAGCACAGATCGAGAAGAAGATTTCATTGGATATGGCAGCCAGTCGCGCACCTCACCTAGAGTCTCATCAATGCAACTTTCCAGAATTGTCCCAGGTGGCAATTGTAGATCGTGGGAAGTTTGAAAGCATAGAGGATCGGGACCTCGATAAAAACCCATGGATTGTAATGAGAGGGGGTTGGCAAATGGCAGTTTGGGCTGTATATTCTTGTAAAATTCTTTCGAAGTATTGAATACAAATTTTTGGCTCTTGTTTCTCTGGTTTTCTGTATTATGCAAGATCTATTCTCCACCAAGTGGTATCAGAGCCAGTAGTTCCTGAGTGTGTAACAGATCACCGGAGGAGAGGCAGTTACACCAGGATCTGTGGAAGGGCTTGGAATTGGGTGAGCAGAATGCCTCCAAGGAGAAACCCTATTGGTGGGAGAGGCATGGCAGCAGTGGAAGATGTTCGAGCTTTGCAGTGGCAAATGCAAGCCCTGCAAGAAGAAATGCACAGAAGATTGGAGCCAAGAAGAGACGAAGGTAGTGAAGAGGAAGATGATGAAGAAGAAGACCAACTTGAGGAAGAAGAAGCAGTAGATCCTGCTCAGGCCAGACTATACAAAGCCATATCCCAGATTGGGAAGAGGTCGAAGATGGAGGTTTCCACATATTTCGAGAACCTTGATCCAGAGGAATTGATCGACTGGATCAACGATCTGGAAGAGTACTTTGAGTACGAAGAGGTTGAGGATCCTGATAGGGTCAGATTCGCAAAGACCAAACTGAAAGGTCATGCTAGCATTTGGTGGAAGGGAGTGCAGCTGGAGCGAAATAAAAGAGGGAAAGAGAGAATAACTAAGTGGGAACGGATGGCAGAAAAGCTAAAGAGGCAGTTCATCCCTGGTGATTATGAGTTAGACCTGCTAAAGAAAATGCAAGGATTGAGGCAATCAAGCAAGTCTGTGAAAGAATACACAGAAGAATTTCATAAAATAATGATTAGAACAGGCCACTCAGAGGCCAACAAGGAGAAGGTAGCCCGTTACATTAATGGGTTACGAGCAAGTATTCAGGAAGAATTAAGTCTAGTCCGGATGACCACCATAGAGGACGCTTACCAATTTGCTTTAAAGGTTGAAGAAAAGCTCAATAGGAGGTTTGAAAACAAGCAAAGAGGAAGAGGTCATGGCGGAAGAACCGACGAAAGGAACAGTGGAAGAAGAAATGAAGATTCTCAAAAAAATGGAGAAGGTAGCAGCAATCAAGAACAAAGGAGAGAAAATACAGACCGCCCCCGTAATCAGAATAATGGTTATCGAGGGGGAAGAGGCAGAGCTGGACGTGGCCAGGGAAGAGGAAGATTCCATGGAACTTGCTTCCAGTGTGGGGAAGAGGGACATCACCAATATGAGTGCCCACAACAATGAGAAAGAAATAATCGGAGGCCGAAAGGAAATGCCAGAGTAGCAGTCGCTGATGAAGATGCTGGATCTGAGCATTCTGAAGAAGCTGAGAGAGGAGAAGTAATGATTGCAAGGAGAGTCCTGCTGAATGAAGAGGGAGCTACAGATCAGAGGAAAAGCTTATTCTGCACAAGGTGTAAATGCACGGGTAAGATTTGCAACATTATCATTGACAACGGTAGCACAGATAACCTAGTTTCAGAGGGAATGGTTACAAAGCTACAACTGGAGAGAAAGAAACACCCGCATCCATATCGGATCGCGTGGTTGCAGAAAGACCATAAGGTTTTGGTCAATGAACAGTGCCTAGTAAAATTTAGTATTGGAAATTACCGTGATGAGGTTCTGTGCGACATTCTGCCCATGGATGCGTGCCATTTGCTGCTGGGAAGGCCATGGCAGTTTGACAGGTGTGCGGTTCATGATGGCCGAGCCAACACCTATTTCGTGACCAAGAATGGAATGCGTCATAAGTTGAAACCCCTGAAGGAGGTGGAAGAAAAGGTATGTGGCAGTGCAAGAATTTGCTTGGTTGACGGAAGAAAATTTTTAGATGATTTAAAGCATGAACATATGTGTTATGCATTAATTCCTAGAGTCAGGGGATACAGAATGCAAATATGCCCCGACAGAAGTCCAAGATCTGTTGAAGGAATTTCTAGATATCATATCCGATAATGTGCCTGAGGGTTTACCCCGGTAAGAAAAATCAGTCACCATATTGATTTGGTGCCGGGGGTCAAGCTTGCCCAATAAAGCTGCACATAGAATGACACCTGTAGAAACTGAAGAACTAAACGAGGCAGGTCCAGGAGTTGCTTGGAGAAGGGATTGATTAGGGAGAGTCTTAGCCCGTGTGCGGTACCTACAGTACTAGCACCCAAGAAGGATGGAGAGTGGAGAATGTGCACAGACTCTCGAGCCATCAACAAGATCACAATAAAATACAGATTTCCACTGCCAAGGATGGATGACATAATGGACTGTTTGAGTGGAGCCAAGTACTTCACCAAAATTGACCTCAAGAGTGGTTACCACCAGATCCGTGTCAGGGAAGGAGATGAGTGGAAGACAACCTTCAAGACAAGAGAGGGCTTGTATGAGTGGTTGGTCATGCCATTTGGGCTGTCCAATGCACCAAGTACCTTCATGCGGCTGATGAATGAGGTGCTGAAAGAGTTTTTAGGAAAATTTGTCATTGTTTATTTAGATGATATATTAATATTCAGCGAGAACCCTGGAGGAACACATGATGCACATCGAGGAGGGTTTTTGAAAAGCTGCGGGAGGAGCAGTTATTAATAAATCTGAAAAAGTGTAATTTTGTCAAGAAAGAGTTAGTATACCTGGGATTTGTAATCTCAGTAGAAGGTCTAAAAATGGACCCAGAGAAGGTGAGAGCTATCATCGAATGGCCTACCCCAAGAAGCACAATAGAGGTAAGATCATTTCATGGTCTAGCCAGCTTTTACAGAAAGTTCATAAGAAACTTCAGCAACATTTGTGCACCCCTCATAGAAACAATGAGAGGGGATAAGAAAGAATTCAAGTGGACCTTAGGGGCTGAAAGGAGCTTTGATGCATTAAAGAAAAGGGTCACAGAACAGCCTATTTTGGCACTCCCAGACTTTAACAAAGTATTTCAGGTAGACTGTGATGCCAGTGGCGAGTGCAATAGGGGTCATATCTTGAGTCAAGAAGGCGGACTCGTTGCTTATTTTAGTGAAAAGCTCAATGATGCTCGGAAAAAGTATTCAGTTTATGACCAGGAATTTTATGCTATAGTTCAGGCTCTGAAGAAGTGGAGGCATTATTTGTTGCCAAAAGAGTTTGTTCTATTTACGGATCATCAGGCATTGCAGTACATCAACAGCCAAACAAAACTGAATCAGAGGCACATGAAGTGGGTTGAGTTTCTCCAAAGCTATACCTTTGTGTTAAAGCACAGAAGTGGGAAATCAAACAGAGTTGCAGATGCCTTAAGTAGAAGGCAGAATCTGCTGATTGAAATGACAGTGGAAGTGGTAGGATTCGAAGAACTGAAGGGTCTTTATCCTGAAGATCCTGATTTTGTAGAAGCCTGGATGGCTTGCTTGGCACCTGTTACTGTGGACAGGACAAAATGGTTAGATTTCCTAATCCAAGATGGAATGCTGTTCAAGGGAAGTAAATTATGCATTCCAAGGAGTTCCATGCGGGAGAACTTAATCAAGGAAAAGCACAGTGGAGGAGTGGCTGGGCATTTTGGTCGGGATAAGACCATTGCCCTGGTGAATGAAAATTACCTACGGCCGCAACTTCAGCAAGATGTGAAAAAGTTTGTGCAAAGTTGCAGAATATGCCAGATGGCAAAAGGCGTAAGGCAAAACACAGGATTATACCAGCCGTTACCTGTACCTGAGAGGCCATGGGAGGACATCAGCATGGATTTTATTCTTGGATTGCCGAGAACACAGAGGGGAAATGACTCTGTATTTGTGGTGGTTGACAGATTCTCCAAGATGGCACATTTTATTCCCTGCCAGAAAACAAGTGATGCAGTTCACATTGCGGGGTTATTTTTCAAGGAAGTGGTACGACTTCACGGTCTACCAAGAAGCATAGTTTTTGACAGAGATACAAAGTTTGTTGGGTATTTTTGGAGAACATTGTGGAAGAAGCTGAAGACAGATCTGAAGTTCAGTTCTGCATACCACCCACAAACTGATGGACAGATAGAGGTGGTAAATAGAAGTCTGGGTAATTTATTAAGATGCTTGATAGCAGATAAACCCAAGGGATGGGATTTAGTTTTTCCGCAGGCGGAATTTGCATACAACAATTCTATCAATAAGAGTACAAACAAATCTCCATTCCAAATCATATATGGAAACAGTCCAAGAAACGTTTTTGAGCTGAGAAAATTAGATAAAGGAGAAAAGTGCAGTGCAGAGGCTGAGGAATTCATGAAACAGATGAAAAGCCTGCATGAAGAAGTGAAGAAACAAATTACAAAAATGAATACTCAGTATAAAGCAAGAGCAGACCAAAAGCGGCGGTTCAAAGAGTTCGAAGTGGGGGATGAAGTCATGGTCCATCTCAAAAAAGAAATATTTCCAGCCAAAACTTATAACAAGTTGAAGATGAAGAAGTTTGGGCCATGCAGAATACTGGAAAAACGGGATTCAGGCAATGCATATGAAGTGGAATTGCCAAGTGGGCTTGACATTTCACCTATTTTTAACATATCAGATTTAGTGGAATACCATGAAGGAGATAGTACAGAGGCACCAAGCACAGAATTGTGGAGCATTCCAGCGTCTAACCCAACCAAAGACGAGATCGAGGAAATATTAGATACTCGTGAAGGCAGAAGCACAAGGAACAAACAATATTATGAGTATTTGATCAAGTGGAAGGGCAGACCTGTAGAAGATGCAACTTGGTTATCGAAAATAGAGGTTGACCACCTGGGTCTTCCTCCCAAAGATCAGAAGTGAGGATCACTTCTCAATCCACCCCGGGTGTCTGATGCAGGAGCATCCGAGGGCAGCAAAGCAATCGAGCATCAACCAAACTTTTTGTTGTTATTTTTTTCTAAGTGTTGCAATGTTATTTTTTTCTAAGTGTTGCAAGAAAAATATGTGTCGCGATATCGTGACCAAAACGGAAGATAGGGGAGCAGCGGACACAAGGTCGCGAAATCGCGACCACCATAGGGGAAACAAAGGCGCGGAGACCAAAGGTCGCGAAATCGTGACATGTCATGATTTCGTGACATGTCACGAAATCGTGACCACCGCAGGGGAAACAAAGGCGCGGAGACCAAAGGTCACGAAATCGTGACCAAAGCCGGAGAACAAAGGCGCGGAGGAACAAAGGTCACGATTTCATGACACGTCGTGAAATCATGACCAAAGCAGGGAAGGCAAGGCGTGGAAGACAAATGGTCACGAAATCGTGACATGTCGCGATTTCGCGACCAAAGCAGGAGAACGGAGGCCGACAGACAAAAACGGCGCGATATCGCGACAGGTCGCGATATCGCGGCCAAAACGGAGAGAGAAGGCTTGACGGAGGAAATGTCGCGATATCGCGACATGTCACGATATCGCGACGGGAGCAGGAGAGAGAAAGCGTAGGAAGGAAATGGTCACGATATCGCGACATGTCGCGATATCGCGACCAAACAGGAAAACACGCACTCCCAGCTTTCTTAAAGGTGGCCCTTCGTGCGCGGCAAGTTAGCGGCAGTGAAGCAGCAGTTCCAAAGAAGGATTTCAATGGGCATGTTGGCCACTCGCGTAGGATATCTAGAAGACGCATTTAAAGCAACTAACGACAAGCAACAGATCGAGAAGAAGATTTCGTTGGATATGGCAGCCAGTCGCGCACCTCACCTAGAGTCTCATCAATGCAACTTTCCAGAATTGTCCCAGGTGGCAATTGTAGATCGTGGGAAGTTTGAAAGCACAGAGGATCGGGACCTCGATAAAAACCCATGGATTGTAATGAGAGGGGGTTGGCAAACGGCAGTTTGGGCTGTATATTCTTGTAAAATTCTTTCGAAGTATTGAATACAAATTTTGGGCTCTTGTTTCTCTGGTTTTCTGTATTATGCAAGATCTGTTCTCCACCATTCCTCCTCTTAGATTTAGGGCACGAGTAAATATTTCCAACTTAAATTAAATAGTAATAATGATGATATGATCAATATCTTATCACCTCACAATTCTATGGATTTATTTGTTGAATGTAGAAGGTCAAGATCCTATTTTGATAAGGGTGGTGTTATAGAAGAGTTACATTGTGCCAATAGGTTCCAAGTTTTAATTGAATCTAAAAAGGCTATATGAAGCTAGTCATAATATCATTGAATGTGGGGGACATTTCCTTTTCACCCTAAAAAAATGGCCTTATATATATAGTAGTCTATCATAAGCCCAATATTGATTATTTAGAAACTTGAAGGAACTGAAAGGAATTTTTTTATCAATCCTACATAGAATATGATAGAAGTATGTAGGAGGCCTATGCATCTCTTTTGATATTTTTGCTTGGGTGGGACCAAAAAACATATTTATTTTTATATTTTATCTTATTAAATTTTTTATTATTTTTTCCTTGATTTTTCTATTTTTTTGTCCTCATTTTTTAATAGAATATAAAATGAGAAAATAAAAATATATAAAATAGAGATATATACATATATACACATTTATAAACCAAGGAGGTAGCCTAAAATTATCTATAAATACTTAAATATTGTTCATTCATTGAAATGGATAGCTATCGATCGTCTAAGATCACCAATCCATTTATATTTACACCTTGTACCTTGGTGATTTAATATGGTTCAATTTTTAAAGAGTTGAAATTATTATTTTTCTTGGATTAGCCCTATCTTCATCCCAACTTTATACTAGATATCTAACTTTGAAATCTATCCCCATTGCTTTATTATGGAACCAATGCTTAATTAATGCTTGGTTAAACAAATTTATTTAATGTCTTCTTATTCTTCTCTTCCAAAAATAATAATGCATACAACCTTGATTGGATAGACATGATGACAACATCTTCACGCTCTAGTTATTTAACCACTTTGAGTGATGAGATATCTAGATTGATTTTGATCTTGAATTCTTAAATCTTAACTACCCAACCTACTCTTTTTATCTATGTTCATCCTACAATACAAATGATTTGATATCTAGATGAACTACAAACATGATGGTCTTGGTCAATGAAATATAATGGCTAAACTTAATGATTTTACTATAGTATAAACTTATTTCTCAATAATGTGGTATCTTTCCTCAATTTTATGCAAGGTATGAATGAAGGCTAGTTGTTGTTCCTCCTCTTTATATTGTTCTAAGTACAATGATAATAATGACATATATTCTAAACATGTAGAGTCTAAAATCCTTGCTAGAATGTGAGTTAACCAATATTGGAGCCCAAAAAATTATACATTTGATATTTTGAAAGGTCTATTTACCCTTTTTTGTCTAACTGTGTATGACATGCCTTTTCATAATATTTGTGATTGGTCATACCATATGAACAAAAATAGTAATGAATGAACTTATGGAGTTAATTTGACACATGAACAACTGAATTGATTTCTTTAAATATGGCACTGATAATACTTGTTTTTCTTTGATGTAGTGAAGATCAATTTCAAGTTCATCGTTAGAAATAATGTGTCCCACCAATTTTTCTTACTACACACCAACTACTAATTTTTCTAAATTCAGTGAAATTCCATATTCCTAACATCATTTAAAAGCTATATGGAGGTGACTCACGAGTTTCTTTATATATTAAAAAAAACCCTTTATATCATCTAAGTATATTAGAATTATTTCATTAATAAAGTCCAAAAATATGATAACTATCACTCACTAGAAGGTTTCCTCTGTATTTACATTTTAAATAAATTTTCTTATATTTAAATGCTCCCTATTTAATGGTAAATATTGTTCTATGTTCGTCTTTATCTTTTACATAGATCTACTTATACCTTGAGAATCCATCTAATAATGATAACATATCTAATTTTGTTATCGCTTATAGTATTTGATCCATATAGGGTATCATATAATGCTATTACAGTAATAATATATTTAGATTATAGCAATCAACATAGCTTGATATCATTATTTGTCTTTAGAATTGGTACCATATTTGTGACCTAGGTTGAGAACTTTATTGGATAAATAATCTATGCTTGTAATACATTAAGAAATTTTTTATCATTATTACCTTGATTATTGGGTTAATAGTTATCTATTTCCATCTAAATGACCTAGCTACTCATGTCAAATTAATTGTGTGTTCAATAAATTTCCTATCATACACCTTTAAATATTCATAGCCCCAAGTGATGATATCAACTTTTTTGATGCTACCATTTGGTTAATCAAACTCTACAAGTTCTCTAGGTGATTTATTTATCTTCAATTGTATGATACCATTCGTGATATCATATCTATAATCATTGTATTATTTAGCATTTTGGAATTCTTGAATCATGAAATCTATTCTATATTCATAATTTTGAAACAAATTTGAGTGATTAATATTATTTGGTACAATTGGTCTATAAATTACTTCTAATTAATGAAGCTTTAACCACATCTTAATAATTAAATCAAATTGTGGGTTGTAAAAAGTTAATTCATATGCTCCTTGGTACTGTTCTCATCAAGCAAATTTACCAATAATATAAAATCGTTCTAAAAAGTCCTAAGCCATATGCTTGTTTAACTTCATCAGTTTACACTTGATGGTAGAAACTGATCAAATTTATTTTACCACTAACTTAGAATCACCAAAAATCTTTAAATATTTAATATCATGCTTTTTTACTTTTTGAAGTCTAATGCATAGTCCATCAAAATATGAAACTTTATAGATAAGTTTTGGGTCCATTTGCAATACAACAACACTCTAAAGTATGATGGAAGGCCAACCATACACACTTCTTACATAACAATCAATTCAAAAAGTTAGTATACCATTATGCTTAAATATTTTTAATTCCCACATAATTTTTACATGTATTCTATCCATTTGAATAGTTCTATTTGTGCCATGGGCATAAGTAAATCCCCTTCTATTCCATAAAGCTTTAGGTATGAATTTCATAGCTATTGTTGAATCTACTATAGTATTGCATAGTAAATATTCTTAAATTAAAAGAGTGATGTAGGATGATAATATTCTCATCATCTTAGTATTTGGTAGTCTCATGATATCTATGGTATTCATTTGAATTTTTAAACGATCTCTAGCCATTAGATTTTATTTTCTTAGCTAGTTGGATGAGTCATATATTTCTTTTGTTGTGTTGGTTCCTATTTGGAATACACTCTTGTTCATTCAAATATTTTTGTAATAGATCTAATTTCCCTAAAAATGATAAGACATCTAATATGTTCATATTTGTAGGGGTTTTATTTAGCTTTTTGACTTTATTAATGTTGGTTTTTGTTAAATTTACTTTATTCTATGATGTAAACCTTCTAAATTATCTTGTAATGACCTATTGATCTTCCATAGTGAGTGATGGATAATTTTAGTTCATAATGTGATTCTATATTTTTTATTCCAATGATTTTGTTTTCCAAGTTGCTAAATTATTCATTTGGCCACCTTTTGTTCTTTTCCTTTCATCTATTATGATTATTGATTGTATTCTTGAATCTCTAATGAGGTTTCTTGAATAGATTGTTGAGAATCTTTATTCTTAGTATGTGGTGGTAGTCATCCTCTTCTTAGCATCATAGTATTTGATCTTGATTCAACTTGCCTCTATGGGATTTCTTAAGGAATTGACTCTCGATATTGTTCTTCTATTGCTCTCCCCTTAGGTAGTAACCCCTTATTATTGGTAAATATTTATGGAGAAAGGGTATATCGCATGTAATTACATTAATTAGTACAAGAAAACGAAAATAATTTAATCAAGCCAATAAAAAAATAAAGTAATTATGCAATATTAATCTAATACTATACTAGTCAAAGCAAATATCATTGAATGAGAAGATAGAACTTACTACACTAAGGTTATCTACAAAATGCATGTAATACTATATCCTAACATAATAAAAGTAAATATAACCTAGGGCATCAAGGGCCATATCATCCATAAATATTACAATAATAAGCATAATAAACACTTGTTCCTATTCTATCTTGATTACAATATAACCACTATAACAAGGACCACACCTATGATCAACATAAGGGACTTGAATTGTCTTGGAAATTGGTTCTTGAGTAGCAAATTTGATCTTTAATTACAAATCCTAGTAGATCTTCCTACCCTCCTCTATGGAAGGTAGTAAATAAAAAATCAATTTATTTGGTTATATATATAATAACAAGATAGAGAGAGAACCAAAATAAGGTCACATAATATATGGTAGCAAAGGTAGTAAATATAAGTTTTTTGAATGCAATTAAGTATGTTAGTAGTAAAAATATTGATAGTTCGATGTATGATAAGTAAATGAGGATATGAAATCAATATATATAATAGATGGAAAAATAGATCTCCCTTTTGAGGTTTATCACTATATTAAAAATTTGTTAGTCAAAATGATACACCATCTAATCCCTAAGTATAAAACATGCTGGTATTGTGACTTCTTATCCAAAACCCTAGAAAATCATTTTTACTCTTGTACTTGCATTTTCTTTTCAACATTATGAGATTCAAAACTCTATCAATATTTTACATGACACATTAATAAAAAATGTATGTAGCATGTCACTTGAAACCTTGGAAAAGAATTAAAATAGATGCCTCAAAAGGAAAGCATATATGACAAGAAAGGACCAAATGACACCACCAATAAAATATGTAGGTGACCTATATCATAATCAATAATACCTGTTATAGTATCTAATACATGTAATATATCAAAAAAATTGCATATCACTATAGTAGGTAGACATCACACTACAATATCTGATGGGTTCAATGTGTCACCAAGCATGTTTTCCACTATAGATGGAAGGATAAGACTACATGCAATATCCAAAAAGTGTAACGTGTCAACAAGCTCACTAACCACTATAATGGGAGTAGATTGAAGTGATGTCACTAACAAGAGGTGTAGATGATTTGTACCTTGGTCCTAAAACACCCTATAATACTTGGGAGTATATTGAAGTGATTCCACTAACAAGGTATGTAGGTGTTTGTACCTCGGTCCTAAAACACCCTATAATATCCATCAAACATGATATATCAATAAGCATACTTACAATTATAAAAGAGGCCAATGCACTTAGTATTTGATCAACAAGATGTGTCAATAAGCATGTTAACTACTACAATGACAAAAGAGGGTTGTAAGACACTATTCAACAAGCATGATGTTCTAACAAGTATGCTTACCATTGCTATAGGACAAGGTAACCAAAAAATAGTATCAGATAAGCATGATGTGTCAACAAGCATGTCCACCCACTTCTATGAGTTAGACCAAGAGTACACCATCAAATTAGATATGCATAGGTGATTTATCTCTCAATCCAACTCAATCTTTGTCATAGTCAATGAACATGATGTATCAATAAGCATACCCACCATAATAGAGAAAAACAAAACATAAGTAAATAAGTGGATAATATATGCATTAGAGCACACCCAAAGTAATAAGACCTTATAGAAGGATCCACATGCCCTTGCTATAATGGTCTAAGCTCACACACCACACTATATGGTAAATTGGAGTGTATAATAAGCATGCTTGCCAATGGAAGACAACTAGGGATTGATTGATAGATTGAATATTCTTAAAATTTTAATGTAAAAAATAGAAATGTTGCCTTGGTGTTCCAACCACATACCATATGGAAGATAACATAGGTTGAACTAAGGTAGTTTCTTTATCACATTTAACGCTGGGTTCTAACATAAAACAATAGGAAAGAACTCAAAGATATCATGATGCCCCTTACTAGCAATAGCAACACCATGAGAAAGAAGAGAAAATAAAGTGTAAACAAGATTAGTAGTAATAAATGCTAGTAAAAATATCCGCCCATGTAGAGGAGTTGGAGAGCAAGTGGGTAGTTAAACCTCTCTAGTTGCTGAGAGGCCCAGGTTCTAATCTCTCGCCTCACATGTTGCGGATATGTTATGTAATGGTTCCCTCGTGGTCATAGTCTGTTTACCCCTTGTGGCCACCACCAAAAAAAATAAAATAAAATAAATGCTAGTAAAAATGATGAAAAACACCTAGCAACAAGGAAAACACAATACAAATCATACAAATGGAAGAAATCAAGATAAAAAAATAGAAATCAACATTTGTCAAACTTAAATTGCTAAGATATTGGGTTTACCGCTTAAAATGGTAGTCATAGTCAATAGATAAAAATCATCCCAAGGTATAGAGAGATGTTCTAATAGTGAATAATACAAGAATAATGCAAATAAATACTCAAAAAGCAAACAATAAATAGTTAATAATATATAAAAATGATACAAATATAGACTTAAATAAAATAGTCAAAGTAATCAAAGTGTAAAATAAGACAACAAAGTTATATGGGCCACACATTGAGATAGGCCTCCCGCTCTAGCTTTGGCTCTCTAAAACCCTTTGAGTAGGAGGCCTCCTATTCTCCCATTCTAGATCTGGCTACTAGCCATGCTTAGTTTCTCTGTTGTGGCCCATGACCAGGGTGTTCTGCTTGCTGGGGGTCTTGTTGGTCCGTTTATGCTCCCTTATGGGTTTGGCATTATCACTCTTATCTAGGGCAGAGGGCCAAATGCTAACTCAAACCAATTAGGGTGATTCTGGGCTATTTTATCATAATGGAAAATTTTAGTTTTTGATCCCCTAACTGGCCTTTGCTCTGGTTGGTGGGTGTACAGGGTGGCTACATTTCTTGGGTTATTTTCTAGTTTTGGGGACTTGGATGGTGCAACACTTATTTTGGGTTCAGTAGTTTCATGTTTTTCTAGTTTTCAAAGAAGGAGAAAATTCCATATAGCGACCCAAACCTATGGGGGTGAGCTTGAAAAAAATACATATAGAGGTATGGTATTTTTCTATGGATTATGACGATATTCCCTTGGTTGCCTTTGGTTTCAAGGGGGTTGCTCTATGCTTGTTTGGCCCCATTTCTAGGGTTCTCTACCAATTGTGGGTTCATGGTTGGTTGGTGCTATTTTCTTCTAGGTTCAGTAGTTTCTTGTTGTATTTGGCTATTCTATGGAGATAGGGCCAATACTATCCTAAACCAGTTGGGGTGAAAATGGGTTGTTATGTTGTAGTGGATTTCAGCTGTTGGCCCCATGTATTTGTTAGGTTCCCTAGCTTCGGTGGTCTATAAAGAATTTTTTCTCCAGTTCTAGCAGTGGTGGTGGGTTTGATCATCGAGTATTAAGGTTTTTGTTTTTGTATATTACCGTTCTCCCTCTTAGGTATGATGTTGAACGTTGCTATCTAATTTTTCTTGTACTTGAGAGTTGATGTTCTTATTTTATGGATTTTTCTTCAATTTAAGAAGTTCATGGTTTTTTAATTTCTCTTTCGAGGTGTTGTAATAGAGAATTTTTAAATCCTTCGCTAGGTGGAGTGATCTACTTCTAGTTTTGTGGTATACTAAATATTGAGCTAGTTTATTTGTTAATTTTTTCTTAATTGGTAGCATGCTGGATTGTTTTACTAGACTAGGCTATGGTTGGACTCTAGTGAGATCTGTGGGATTTTTGCTTTCATAGATTTTCATGTTGGAGGGTTTTCCTATCATTGAGGAACTCTATTGCAGATCTCCTCTTTTGGCTAGTTTTATTTTATCTCCATGGTGTGCTTTGGTTCGGGTAACTTTATTGTGGTATAATTTTTCAACTGAGGTAGGATGGTGGACGAGTCAGATCCTAGGGTTC
This sequence comes from Wollemia nobilis, assembly GCA_028583015.1. NCBI lineage: Eukaryota > Viridiplantae > Streptophyta > Pinopsida > Araucariales > Araucariaceae > Wollemia > Wollemia nobilis. Next base: position 9,765,821 of record JAQPPZ010017089.1, read on the forward strand.
CAATGCTCACATTTTTATCCGGGATCCTCCCTTTTTCTCTCTTAGGTGTTGCACTGGGTGTTTTCTATTTTTCTTTCCAAATTCCCTGAGAGTGGTTTTCTCCAATGGGATATGTGGGTTTCTTGGTGATTATTTATGATGTTTCTCATCTGGTGGATCTTCCATTGGCTAGATGAGTGAGCCCTGTGGGATTAGTTTTTGATATGTTGTGGATTTTATTGGTCGGTATTTTCTAGTGTTATTTTCTTAAACTAGTTGTTGTTATGAGGGGTTGTCTTGTTACATGCTTTGTTGGATGGATTTTTTTATTATGATGATAGGATTCCCTTGTTCTCCTTTCTTGTGAGGTAGAAAATGCTTTGATTTGGATGATCTTTATCTGTAAATATGTTTTAACCAATTATATTTTTGTTATTCTACTATTTTTCTTTAGTGCTTTAGATTCCTGAGCACACAGTGGTTTGATCATGGGGTAATCTCTTGTATTTACTTGATAAAAATCTATGGCTTATTTTCTAGGAGGTTGCTTCATTGGATTTTAGGGTTTGATTCATGGAATCTAGCTCAGTCTTTCTTGATGTTTTATTTCTAGATCTAAGGTTTGGGGGTACCTTTAAAAATCCTACTTGTAATAGATTTGGAGACCCTTTAAAACCCCTTCTATCAATAAAAAAATAAGATAACAAAGTCAATAAGCTAACTAAGAAAATACAAATACTGTAGAAGTAGGTCAAAAGAGGCTATTCTAAAATTGTTTGACATGAATGGAATTAGAGGTTTCCTCCATTTCAACTTCATCCATTATTTACAATTTCATAACCTTAGACCCATACAACTCTATGATAATATTGAACCAAGCCATTTTTGTGTAAAATTGCCCTTGCAATTTTATGCACATTATCGAGATTAAGGATAAGGTCCTCAGATTTGAAATAATTATGATAAAATTTCTTATTATACTACTTGGTGACATACCTATTGTTAGCTATATTGTGCTCAATAGCATGAAGGCACCTCTCATCAAGAGTAATTATTTTGGTAAGAAAGGTTTTGGCGATGTATTTTTCATGATCTTGATTGATGAAAAATTTTCTTTACTCATTTTTCTTCAAGCCTCATTGTGAAGAAGGTATTTTAAGACTTTATTAATTATAGGTGAAGGATAAGTTAGAAAGTAGACACACAGTATATCAAACATAAACAACAACTATCTCATATATCTTAGAGACATTGTTGAAAATAATGTTGAGAAGCTCAATGTTTTTCTCCTTGTCCACATACTATAATTCTTCTCTTATCCCCTTTAGAATTACTTTAGTATCCTGAATTCCATATTGTAACTTCTTAAATCAAATTATATACTCATCAACAATATCAAAGAAGTCCATAGTCAAGGTAGCAAGCTCCGCCTCCAATATACTTATATATGTGGAATTAATCAATCACTCAATCCATAACATTTTTCAAGCAACTCCTTAGAGTCCATAGTGCTACTAACATGAGTTTAAAAAATATTATAAATATAAAAAACTATCATACTAAGAGTATAATCCTTCTTATCCCTATACAACTTATTCATTTCTTCAAAATTAGTCTTTTAAGGTTCCTCATTCATATATTTGACAATTGCTTGCTTTGTGTAGACACCTTAAACACGTCATGTCGAGGGCGACTACTCATATGGACATGCTACAAAACCATATGGAGGATCTTGGATAGACTCCAAGATAGAGCAATGGTTCTAACCACTCAATTTAGGTATTTTGGCTTTAGCAGTCTAAACTGCAGCCCAGACCTGCGATCTCCAACCTAAACCGTGGTTGACACCTACGGTCTATAGTATGGACCGTAATTGTGACTTGCGATCTTAACTGAAGTTCAGTTAGGCCTCCCATCCAAGCCAAATAAGTTGGAATGGCAAAAAGATCTAGAAGGAGGTAGTTGAAGGATGGAAGATTCCAGAGGCTTCCATCCCAACTATCCTAACCACCCTTCTTGGTCTTGGATTCTCCATGAAGCCACTCCTAGCCCTAGGGGGCATGCTATAAATATCCCCCTCCAAATGGAGAGGGAGGGGAGAGATGATTTGTATAGCGAAGTGCTAGAGAATTATCGAGAGAGAGTTAATTGATCAAGAGAGCAGCGAAGCCCTATCAAATTGCATACTGAGTCAGTGCATTTGAGAGCCCCTTTTCTATTCACCTAAATACCAATTAGCCATGGATGCCCTAGGTGCCTAGGAGATTCAAGAAACATAAATTCGGGCAAATGAAGGCCCTTCATAGTTATTTGACTGCCAAATATTTCAGAGGAGAACAAAGGTGACCCTTGAACATCAATTTAGATAAGGAGGTCAAGCCCATTGCCCCTAATTCTGAGGGTAAACCTATTAGAGGTCAAACCACGGCTGTCAGCCACGGTTCACAATGCAGACCGCCCATCATAGCTACGGTTTGCAACAAGTGACTGATCACCTTACTTGCTTTACTTTTGATCGCATAGATTAATCATATTAGTCTTTTCATAAGGTTTAATTGCATTTTAGAGAAACTCTGATTGTAGAAATTAGTTGTTTCATGCATTGTATTAAGTAGGAGTATATTGGATCTTTTATACACTTTATTATTCCTAACTTGATATTTGATCCATGCATCATTTGATTATTCATGTCCTTCATGTTGTAGTATAATTCTTGATTTAATTAGAATAGTTTAAAGTATTTCTTTATGCTTTCTTGTTTTACTAGTTTAATGGCATTTGCATATATATTCCCTTAAAGGGCCTCATCATGAGAGGCTATCAATATTTTTAATCGTGTGTTGTTGTTTCTTGTTCACAGGGAGATAGGTACAAGAGGAGCTTATGTCATAATCCTTCCACATCACGAAGAAGGGGGTTAGCTCCACCCCAAGGCATTTTGTGACTAATCAATAGAGCACTACAAGTGTGCCTACCCCATTGAGGGCATTGGCAATTGTAATATTAGTATCATCTTTCAAGTGACCTTGAGAGGGCATTTTTGTAATCAAAGCTCATTCAAAGATTAATACGAGAAACCTTACATACGTTGTTTTTGTTCAATTTATGTACTTGTGTGAATCTTTATGCTTTTATGATGGTATAGATCAATACAGTAGCTAGGTGCATGCTCCGTGGTTAGGTCAGATGGCGATCACGATGGGACTCTGCATTTCTAGCCCCTGAGTATTGACATCTTTGTTTTTTTTAATCTCAAGTGCTAACCACATTTAATAGCTACAATTATTTTCTGGCCTACGATTGTAACCTGTGGTCACCATTGCAGCTCACAGATCGGGCCTGCGGTTAATAGAGAAAAATACAAATAGCGGGAAACTCAGTGGGCAATAGAGCAGGAGCTAAGGTAGGCCCCAATTTCACTATATTTTTCTATTTTTTGCTTTGTGTTTTTCCACAAAGAATTGAACTGTCGCAAACTAGGAACTTAAGTAAAAAACAATCAATGAACAAGTTTTAGTTTGTTTTTGTTTTCCTTTCATTAGAGAGGCATTGTTGGGAATAGTAGACCTCTGAGTGTAGTCCGCCCCTAAATACAATGACCTTGATAGATATTGTGTGTTGTTTGCATGCTTGAGGCCCAATTAGTGGCCATGTCATTATAATTGCATCATCAAAATATCATATAGGACATTAGCATGCATTCTTTCCAAATTTGAAATGTTCCTTTCTTTTCATGCATATCATGTAGGAATGATCATTATGCTCCTTTATGCATTTGTCATTTTTGTAAATTAAAAGGAACCACACGCACCACCTGGCACTTAAACGCTAGTGAGTTGGGCTTCATCTCTAACCACTAGTAGGGTTAAACGACAGTGGGCGTAACTTCCATATGTTGTCCCAAATCCCACGTACCTTGTGTTATTAGACCATACCGGGTCCAAGATCCTTTTGTACCCTAAAATATTTGCATGTACTCCTATTCAGAGGGTATGATGCTGATTAGGGGAAATGGGTGAGGAACTGGGAGGACCTGTGCCCCTTGACCATGTGTGGGCTTCACTTCCACACATTATAGGTTGGTTTACGTGACTTGGGTTTCACCGCCAAGTTGTCGAGCTATGGGTATACAGGTGAAATATAATTTAATTGAGTATAAAATCCAACAATCTTTCAAAACATGTGAGAGTTTCTAACACCGATACAACACATCTGAAAACAACATCAAACAGTTTAGGGCTCACAATAAAAATTTAAAAGGAGATAATCATCATTTGTATACCTTGTTTGTCGAATAAAACACATCTAGACGTTAGGTACACAAATGGTGAAAACATGAGGTGATCGACAAAGTTCTAGGACCGATGCCCATGATCAACCTCCAACTGGTTCACAGCAGCATGTGTTGAGTCCTCATTCACATGAGTGAACCGAACGACGTTCGATGAGCATCAGAGGCAACAACTCTACACGGGGAGATCCCGTTGAGCGGACCCCCGATAGAGGAGCTTCAGTACACTCCTATAGGCATAGGACAATGTAGAGCTTCTTAGCATGAGGATACTCTACTTCAAAGCCATTACCGAGACTGCACTGCATGCACATCCACGGGATCGGCCGAGGAATATGTTGTGTAGGGGACCAAGTTGGTTTCCATACGTACTAGGTCCACAGGAGGTTCTAACCCTCCACAGTCAGAGTATAGATGGACCAAAAATCTACCCATCTAGGGGCAAGATGATAGGTTCACTTTCGAGCATAGATCCACCCATTCTCCTACAAGTGGCCCACAAGGAAAGATCACCATTGATATATCAAAGGTGGGAGCTAATGGAACACCATCGCATGAGCGATGGAGGTCTAGATAGTTAGATGGTCTAGGTAGTGTTCTTGAGTAGCTAGGCTGCAAGCCTACAACTCTGCCCACTCGTGCTCCGAGTGAGCATAGCGGCAGTTGTATCAAGATCACTAGAGAGCATGGAGAGGCTTCTAAGCACCCTCATGTCACACGTCCACCATCCACACATTTATTCGATGGGTACAGAACCCATAAGATAGCTCGCACAGAGCACACACATCGGAGGCCTCCCACGACCGATCAGATCGATAGATCACATAGACTGGTGTCTGAGAAAAGACGTCAACTCCTCCAAGATCAATTGGATGATGCTCACCTAGAGAGGCAGCATATTGAAGATGAAAATCTTCAAGCGTAAAGGCTCCTACGACAAATATTATATGAGCAACGCATGCGCGAGGAGTGTACTCTAGCTTAGAAGGAGTGCATAGAGTAGGAGGATCGGCTAGCCAGGGCTGGCCTATACCCTCTTGAGGAGCATAGAGAGCATGTGCATAGGAGGGTTGTGTCCCTAGCCGATATGCACGAGGAGCGCAAAGACGCTCATACTCATGTCAGTGCCCAACAGAGGGAGTGACTGATGTCACTCAATAATCTTAGACAGAGGTAGCATGAACATGTGGATGTAGACGGATACGATCAAGAGTATCTTGAGAGTTATCGAGTTGAGGAGGAGGAAGAGCCATGTCCTCCACCTCCCTCGAAGAAGATCGTACCTCCTAAACTGCCTCCATGATAGCTTAGGGAGGAGGACTTTTTGTCTTCTGAGGTGTACAAGGCTTTGGTCGATAAGGTCAAAGCAATAGAGAGGCAAGGCATGACTATTCAAAAGCCAACACTGAGGAAGATACACAATGAACCTCTAGACCCCTTGGTGCCCATGCCTCCATATCTTGAGCATTTTGATATGCCCAAGTTAGAAAAATTCAAGGGTGATGAGGATGCCCAAGAGCATGTTACGAGTTTTTTGGATGCTTGTTTCTATATAAAGAGTCATGATGCCTTGTTGTTGCGCACCTTCATTACGACACTCTCTAGCCTAACTCGAGAGTGGTTCAACCAACTAAAGAAACACAATATTACTAGTTTTGAGTAGTTAGCCAATGCATTTCTTGAACGCTATTCATTTGGCATCAAGAAATAGACCAACCTTTCTGATTTGGCTATGCTAGCTCAACACGACGATGAGCCCATCGAGCAATATGAAAAGAAATGGCATAGAATAATGGCAAAGCTACCATTCCCCATTCTTTTAGGAGAATTGACCCGAATGTTTACAAAGAGTTGTGCCAAGCACATCTCACTATTGTTGTAGCTGCAATAGTACGCTACATTCGAGGAAGCTATGGTGCAAGCCGAGGTGATCAAGGACATCAAGTTGCAAGAAGGCAACTTGAATCTCAAGACCAAGAAAGAGGGGTTTAAAAATAGTACTATGAAGCAACAGGGCAAGCAAGCCCATGTGAATCAAGTAGTACTAAATCTTGGAGGAGAGGACAAGGGACAACAAAAGCCTAATTATCAGGCCCAACCTCCTCCTACGTGTTATGAGACATGCAAAAACAACTATAAGGGAAAAAATAGAGAAGAGCGCCCACCTCACTAGTTCACACCTCTGATGGAATTGATGACTTCAATTTTCCATCAACTGTGCGAGGCCAAGGCCATACGATTGCTCGAGGTCAAATTAGTAGATCTGAATGTGCCAAAGTCAAAGTGGCATCAAGACGATCTATTCTGCATATTCCATAGAGTGAAAGGCCATGACATCGAGACATGTTGGTCCTTCAAACACATTGTGCAAAAAATGATAGAAAAAGGAGAGCTTTTCATACCAAGAAATCCACAGGTGCTCGACAATAGAAACATGGGGATTTTCAAGAATCCACTACCTAATCATGAGGTACCTCATAACAATGTTGTCCAGGTCAATCAAGTGAGAATCGAACCACCTACCCAGGGGTTCGTAGGCATGGTCAATATTATTACTAGACACAAGAGGTATGATCAACCAAATCAACCTCGTGCTCCCATTAGAATACAAGCTACGTCGGATCAATGGCCAACTCAAAACATTCTAAGCCCACCAACTAGACCAATGGTGACCATAAGGGGTAGGTTAGTTCAGAACCTACATATAACTCCTACGAAGTTGTCAATATATGAGATTATTCAACAGTCCCCTAGACACAGGGAGACTCTTATGGACATTCTGAGGTCCATTTAGGTATAGTCCCAAGATGTGCACGCATTTACAAATTTTGTGGGACATGTACAATAGTGTCAGGAACCCATCATACAATTTTATGATCATGAAGTGAATATGGTTCCTACTATTACGGTTGACCCATAATTGCATATTATCGTATGTGTTAACCACATGCCTTTCAAAAGGGTCTTGATCGACACTGGGTCCTCAATAAATATAATTATGACCAAGGTGCTGAGCCATCTCAAGTTACCCAAATCACACATTGTGCCTACCACCTTTACGTTGAGAGCATTTAAAGATGCACTATGCTCAATGGTTGGTACAATTGTTCTACATGTTTAGGTGGGACTCAAGACCATCTCTGTGATGTGTCACGTGATAGAGGGCGCCATGCAGTACAAAATTCTACTTTGAAGGCCTTGGATTCATGAAATGCATTGCATCCCCTCTATCTTGCATCAATGCATGAAGTACATTCATGAGGGATAGGTTCACGTAGTGTCCTTAGACAAAGAACCATTCAAGTTCATGAACCTAGCAGATTTACCTGGGGGTTTTGTACTCCCATCGATGCACTTGGATATTTGGCCTGCTTCATCGGTTGAGATTCCAAGAGGTAAACTAGTAGACCGTGCTCAATCATCAACATCTGTGTCACACAGATATGAGCATATGATTACAACTTCTATAAAATAAATGCATCGGCAAGGTGAGAAGCTAAAGGCAAAATTGGGTGAGAAAGTAGGAGATCATATGCCCGAACCAGTCACCAATGAGACTCCCACTCCCATGGATGTGGAAGAACCCTGAGACAAAGCCGAGGAGGCACCTCAGCCTAATTCACCCGCATCTTCAGTAGGGTCATCTGCACCGTAGGTGACCGTTCATCTGGCTAGCACAAGGTTGGGTGAGTATCTTGTGAAAAATGTTACTTTTGGATCTATCCTAAAAACTGCACAAGATATGGGTCAACCGCACACCCATGAATTTTTGATTGGATTTGTAGTGCCATTGGGTGAGCCACCCAACCAAACAAACTTCGTCTACGCAAGGCTGGATCAAGCACCCACCAGAATATCCATAGATGAGGATGATGACGAGCCATTCACTATGAATGTGCACTATCTATCCAACCCGAAATATGCCATGCGCATTTTTGAGTCGTATCATTGGCATGGACATGGTCTTGGTCTTTTCGAACAAGGATGTAGGACTCCGCTTGAACCTCATTATTAGTTAGCTACTGATAGGTTCAAGTTAGGGTTATAAGTACAAGATCATGATAATTTGCTTACCGCATCCTTAGATCACATGTACCTGAGTCTGGGGGATGATGTGGATTTAATCCATATCACCCTAATCCTTCCAGCTATTGGAGGACTCACCATATGGTATCATTTGTTACCATAGGGTCACATGATTCATATAATGATGGGCCCTTAGAGGAAAACCCTAGAGGCAACTTGGGTAACCAAATTTGTAGTGCTATCGATGACACTGGTATGCATGGGCATAACCCCACCACTATAAGAAATATCAAGTCATGAGATCTTTTTGATGGTGATGGAGAGGAGTCCACCTTCGAAGTGATTGGACCTAGTTATGATGCATATGATGAGTCCTCAAATGATGATCAATCTGAGGAGGGAATCAAGCCGACCTTTCTAGGTCCGACGTTTATACGCCATCTACTGCCTATGGAACAAGTGGAAGAGACGAATGAGCACTTCATAGTCGATAGTGATTATAAAGATGAAATAGAGGAGGCCTACTTAAAGCCTCACCCAACTAATCTCCCACTGTGCATAGACACAATAGAGTGGCCCATCCATGGTAGTGACCATAATGATGTAGATGAGAGGACCGATTCTAGGCTCATGTATCCACAATATCTATTGCCTAGGGAATCAAAGCATGTTATGGAGGAAGTCCCTCCCAACACTAAGTGCTCTGAGGAAGAAGCAGTACCAATTTACATGGTAGTATCATATATATGATCATTCTATCAAATTTATCCGGATAGTGATGATAGCGATCGCAGAATCAAATACATGGGGCCACATCTGGAAGATCACCCCTTAGAGGAGGGGGGAAGTGACATATTGTATTTGTACAATGATGATGAGGACTCATTGGAGATGGCCTATTTGGGACCTCATAACTTACGTAATAGGCTCCCACCTCGAGGTCCCCCACCTATTACAGATGCAGGTTTGCATTGGGAGATTAATCTCCATCGCAACCTGAGGGAAAGAAGAGAGCTCGAAGAGAGGTATCAGGAAATCTTTCCCCATCTGCCTACATACATGGAGCTCCTTGAGTCGAGATATCCCATTTTGTAGCTAGTGCACCAGGAGGATCCAGTTATATGGGCATCCCATAGAGAGGATCCATTTGTGCTCGTACCATCCGAACTAGATCTTGGGTACAGAAGCTATGCTTTAGATATAGATTTTTGTCTATGTGGTTTCATAGATCAATTCCATTCCATCAATATGGTCTCCATTGATTTGACCACTCCACTCCACAATCTAGAAGATCCATCCAAACCGTTGCATCTGAACATGGATGCTATCGATTGGGATCGCGCTGACTCATTGGTCCAACCTGAATATTTCTTCCCTAATGAAGAAATGCTATAACCATTTCATTTTTCGCTAGGTTGTGCTTATGATGTTTATCACACTGAGGGTGCTTCCCACGAGGAACATGTGAACCCGACTGATGACATCCATCTGATTCCTATGCCTCACTAGCTTGAGGAGGGATCACATATGTTAGTAGAGAAAACCTTTGATGTGGATATCATTAAAGATCCCACCAATCCAAGGAAGGTTAGATTTGGGGAGAGTCTCACTCCAGATGAGCATGATAGCATCATCCCTCTACTGAAAGAGAGACCTTATCTCTTTTCTTGGACTTACAAAGACATGTCGGGTCTAGATCCAAAATTGGTTACTCATAACCTTTCGCTAGATCTATCGAAGAAGCCAATCAAGAAAAAACTCAAAAAAATACATCCAACAGTAGCCTTAATGGTGAAAGACGAGTTGCAAAAGTTATTGGACATAGAGTTCATCATATCCATCGACTATCCAGAATGGGTGTCCAATATGGTGCCCATAGGAAAGCCAGATGGAAGGGTCCGTATTTGTACAAATTTTAGAGACCTCAATAAGGCAACACCCAAAGATTCATTTATGTTGCCAAATATTGATGCTCTGGTAGATGCTACTACAGGTCACGAAATGCTCTCCCTTATGGACATTTTTTTTGGATACAATCAGATTCTGATTAAACCCGAATATCAGCATAAAACCATGTTTATAACACCATGGGGGACATTTTGCTACAAAGTTATGCCATTCGGTCTTAAAAATACTGGTGCCACATATCAGTGGGCTATGACATATATATTTCATGACTACATGCATAAAATCTTAGAATATTATATCGATGACTTACTAGCTAAGTCATTGCTATGAGCAGAGCATGCGGAGGTCTTAAGGAAGGTCTTCGATCTCCTGATAGAGCATAATGTTAGGTTGAATCCTAAGAAGTGCATATTTGGTGTAACTTCAAGTAAACTCTTGGGATTCATCATTTCTAAACGAGGCATCGAAGTAGATCCAACAAAGGTCAAGGTTGTTCTAGAGATGCGTCCTCCCACTAATATCAAAGAACTAAGAAGCCTTTAGGGAAAAGTAGCATCCATAAAGTGATTCATCACTCAATTATCGGATAAATGTCGACCCATGAATTGAATGCTACATAAGGGGGTCCCATTTGATTGGGATGAGGACTACCAAGCAACCTTTGTTGAGATTAAGCAATACCTGGCAATGCCGCTAGTACTAGCTCCACCAAGGCCAGATGTGCCTTTTTTGCTATATATATCGACAATCAACTTTGCATTAGGGACCATGTTAGCCCAAAATAATATGCAAGGCAAAGAGCAAGCCATATATTACATCAGTCACACCTTGGTGAGTTATGAGTCAGGATATGCATATGTTGAGAAGCTTTTTCTAGAAGTGGTGTTCACTACCAAGAAATTGCGGCATTACATGCTAATTCATACAACATATGTTATATCAAAACAGAATCCTTTGCAGTATATGATGAGCAAGACATATCATAACACACGTACTGCAAAGTGGATCATGCTATTGACAGAATTTGATTTGCAATTCATCAGCCAAAATTCCATCAAGGGACAAGTCATAGCTGATCAACTAGTTGAGGCACCACTGTCCAATAGTAGGCCTCTAACCATTGAGATTCTAGATGATGTGATCTTCATAATATCTAAAGCTCTCAAACCCGAGGAACCAAAGAATAATGTTGATATGACATTGTTCTTCGACGGTTCGAAGTGTGAGCAAGGGGGTGGTGTAGGAATAGTGTTTTTCACACCACAAGGAGCTCCAATGCCCTTGTCATTCAAGTTAGACTTTTCGTGCACCAACAATAATGCTGAGTACGAAGCCCTACTTTTGGGCCTCCATGTAGCCATCACCATGGGTATTAAAAGACTGAACATTTTTGGTGATTCTCTACTCATAGTTAACCAAGTTAAGGGGCTCTTTCAGTGTCGATGTCCCGTACTAAAAGCCTACAAAGATCTTGTTTCCACTTATCTGGCTAAATTGGAATGGTATGACATTGAGGCAATCCCTCGTTCATCAAATAGATTTGCAGACACCATGGCATCTTTGGGGTCCTTGATCCCTTATAATTTGTTTGTCGATTTTACTACCATCCATGTTAGAATGCTTTCACACCCAAAATCGAAGCGTGTAGACTTTGATAACAAAGAGTTAGTCAACATGATTTTTGTGGAACCAACAACTGATTGGTTTCGTAGAGCGAAATACTTTCTTAAGCAGGCACCCTAGGAGTCATTGACTTCTCAGAGTCCTATGGAGAGTGGTACTACCATTCACCATAAGGTTGTTTTCCAGTCTACATTTACAAAGTTAAATACGTAGGGTGAGCAAGTCATCTTAGCAATCGAAGTTGAGGCTTGTCAAAGCTAGATGTTGCAAATCTAAGATTTTCTAAAACTTGGTATGATCCCAGAGGGATTATCGTGTGCCGCAAGATGCACATTCAAATAGAAAGTGACTAAGTATGTCTTGATAGGATATATTTTGTACCGATGCAGCCACGAAGGAGTTCTCCTTTGATTTCTTGAGCCCCAAGAGTCATCTTGGGCAATTTTAAAAGCTCACGATGGTACGTGTGGTGGCCATTTCAGCGGCATGGCTATCATCAAACGCATCCTTTGCATGGGTTATTATTGGCCCACTATGGAGAAGGATTGCAATGTGTATGTCAAGAAATGCATTAAATGTCAACATCATGCTAATCTTATGCACTTGCCATCACAGGCCTTACAACCCATTCAGGCGGCTTGGCCATTTGCTCAATGGGGACTAGATCTTATTGGCAAGATTTCTCCTCCATCGTCAGGCCGACATACATTCATTATCATGACTACTAAGTATTTTACAAAGTGGGTGGAAGTCATTCCCCTTACAATGACCACTGGAGCTCGCATCACAAAATTTATTCTTGAGCATATCATATGTTGTTTTGGGATACCATCCAAAATAATTTTGGATAATGGAACTTCTTTTAAGAACAAAACTATGTGGGCTTTAACGTCTAAATACTACATTAAACATAGTTTTGCAACTCCATACTATCTGCAAGAAAATGGGAAAGTTGAGGCCTCAAACAAGACTATGGTAGCCATCTTGAAAAAGACAATGCAAGAACACCACAAGGATTGGCATATACAGTTGCCCCTTGCACTATGGGCTTACAGGACTAGCATTCGGATGCCCATTGGGGCAACTTCATTTTCACTAGTATATGGCACTGAGGCCATTATGCCCTTAGAGTTGGAAATTCCAACACTATGCGTCGCATTAAAAGAGTTCATCGATGATGACACCGCACGACAAGCTCACCTTGATCAATTGACGTTGCTCGATGAACATCACGTGAATGCCCTCGAGCATCTCCATGTTTATTAGGAGTGATTAAAATAAGCTTAAAATATCAAAGTCCACTAGAGAGACTTTGAAGTTGGGGATCTTGTGCTGAAAGAGAACCAATAGAACTCAAATTTATCGCCGGATATGTGAGACAAATTCATGGCTAATTGGCTAGGGCCTTACATCATATCTAAAAATATTGGTCCAGGTACCTATCACCTAACATCTCTAGAGGGTGTGGAAGAGCTTGAGCCTCTCAATATCATCCATATTAAGGTGTTCTATGCTTGAGAGTGTAGTAAAGGCACCAAAGGCATCTATAAGCCCTTTGGTCAACCCAAAAGCTCCGAGGGTTTGTCCACAACCACTCGGTCATCCCAAAAGGCTTTGAGTTCTCAAATTGAGAAGCTTGGTCAAGTAAATGCACCAAAGGCATCTATAAGCCCTTTGGTCAACCCAAAAGCTCTGAGGGTTTTGTCCCAACCACTTGGTCATCCCAAAATGCCCCAAGCCCTTTGTTGAGTAGCTTGGTCAAGTAAAATTCCCAAAGACAGTTCCTCACCGCTTGGTCATCCTTAAAAGCTCCAAGGATATGTACTCATTGTTTGGTCAAATATGACAGCTCAAAAATGTATAAAAATTTGAAAATATATAAAAACCCATAAAAAAAATTTTAAAATCCAAAAAAAAAATTGGCAAAGCATAAAATCCAAAAATATTTGCTTTTGCAGTTTGCATTTTCATACATGCATTCACATCATCATATTGCATTTAGGCATTTTTCATCCATTGCATTCCACAATAGAGCATAATGTGTATATCAAAATCTTAAAAATGATCACACGTTTGTGTTTCAATCATGCACCCTTGCATGTATCATAATCCATTGCATTCATACATGATACTTGTTGCAGAGAAATATGTATGTATATTAAGTTTTCTAGTCACTCAACAATACCTATTGGGTTCTTCAAGTATTGTAGAAAGCTTGCTTTGTTGTTATAGACAAGGTCATTAGTGGGGATAGTGCTTCAACATATCAGAATCATGTCACTAAGTAAAAAAATAGAAAATCCTGTTAAGACAAGAGAGGATGAAAGCTGTGAAAGCAGTCTTAGGTATCTAGAGAGAAGGGTTTCATGACTTGCTTATCTTGCAAATAGTCTATCTAGAAAGGTGTACTTTAGCAAAAGGACAATAATTTCCCCTATAAATCCCAAAGTCACAAAGTTTAAATCCCAAGTTACAAAGTGTAAAAGTGCAAATTTCAAGTTCAAAATGTAAAGTGACATAGTGGATCAAAAGCACTATAAAAATCCCTTGCACACAGAAAATGGTAACACGTGGACTAACAGTTATTTTTATCACTACATATGAGCAAGTAAGAAGGGTGAGAGCTTGAATCCCTAGATTTTCCACCTTTTGAAAACCATAGAGTGATCCTCGATCGCAGCAATGGGTTGGAATAGTCCTGCCTGCAATCAGAGGGGTAGTTCTATTGGATGATCCCCAAACATAGCAATGGGTTGAAAGTCCTGCCTGCATTTGGAGGGGTAGCCCTGATTAATTTGCAAGATGAGCTAGCTCTAGGTACCTAGGATTATCTAGTTGTATAAGTCTAATCAAATCTAAAACAAGGATGGTACGATCGTATGAGGAACCCTATCTCACATATGGGTTGAAAGAGTCCCAACTGACATACGGGGTATGCTTATGATCTATCTAAAAATACTGACATGCACACATAGGGATAATGAATAGTTGGGTCTATCACGGTAAAAGCCCTATCCAATATAAGCCTTGTACAGTTTGTATGTGATTTTTAGAGAAATCTACTAGGGTGTTTGAGTCTCAAGGAAAATCACAAAAAGTGCTCCAATAGCAACAAGATACCAAATATCATTAGACTTCATAAATATGAGTCATTCATTCATTAGAATGCATTTTACAAAGCACAATTAAACATATAGGATATATAAAGCATGAATATCAGAAATGATGTTTAGACGGCCACTGACTATATAGTGCAACAAAGAAGAAATATACAAAATGACATAATCATTCATTAGCATCATACCAATCCATTTCATTGCATTTCATATATGGGTGATTAATTGATTAAGTTCTTGTAATGAGAATTATCAATTATTTTGCATGATTTTTATAAATTCTGTGGTGTCATATTTTAAAAATTGATATACATAGTTTACATTCATTCCTTATGTTTTAAGTGATTAAAGCATACAGGTTCATTTCCATTAGATTATGATTTTGTACATAATGCATTACCATACATTGCATAGCATACCATAAACTGCATAAAATAAACGCATACCCACAAATAAATATGCATTTAAAAATAAACACTAATCACTACATCCATATACATACATCATATATCGCACATCTAATCATCTAGATCACTGCATATCATCATCATAAAGTGGAATAGATATCTAGTGTATGTCATCCATACAACTAGATTTTCCAAGTGACATAGTTTAGATCATTTAGCAAGAGTGAATGTTGATATACAATATTCCTCCCAAGGTATAAAATCATGTACATAGTTATGTAAAAATACAACATTAGTAATCAAAATATCTCAAAACACTATGTGATTTAAAAAATGGGCCAAAAATGCTTTTTGTATACAAAATTTATGGCCCTTAAAAGTTTGACCCAAAATCATAAATGCCTTCAAAACATTGTTTTTTTTTACATGAAATAGATGGGAGGTTGCCATGTGTTACTACTTAAGTGAATTATGGGTTACTAATTGGGCATTGACTAGACAATATACCTAAGAAATAGATGATACAACTTATCACAATTTGGAAGAAGGGGCTACTAACTAGGTGCTAACTATGCAAGACATTAGTCAATATACCAATAAATCAAATTATGCCAATTGTTACATAATAACTTGTTTTATAATTTACAAACCATGTTACACCACTTGTCACTTTGTGACTTGATCCAAATTTATGCTTTTCCAAGTGTACTATTGACTATATGATTACACACTTAATGGGTTTGATGAGATGATAGAATGTGATTGTTTGAATCCTTTTTTTACCTACCATGTGGTGATTTGTCTACCATATCAATTAACATATTAGTCCTTGCCACATCATCACTTGCTATGTTATCTTGCACCACATCATCATTTGCCATACTGGTTGTCATGTCATCATGAGGTATTGTACCAATTTCCACATCATCATCACTTGCCACATCATCAGGTGCCATATCATGAGATACCATATCAATATCTATTGTCAACTATAGGGTGACATCATTAGAAACTACAACATAATTCAGTGCCACAACATCAAAGTTTACCATATCATTTACCATGTATCATCAAACTTTATTTTGACATCATCAACTTTCTTTAAAAATATGGGCAACTAATATTTTAATCTTGGACCTCCAAAGCTCAATGTCTTAAGGTGGGCTCTCCTTGATACCTTGTCACGGGAACCATTTAAATATAGAAGTTCCCATACGAAATAAAGTAGTTCTCCCTCCCCTAGATAGTTGGGTGAAGCTTAATTTTTATGGTGCCTCAAAAGGCAATCCAGGTCCAGCTGGTGCGGGAGGGGTGGTAAGAAATGAAGGTGAAATTTTATTTGCTTATGCAAAGTTTCCCTCCTCTCAAAATTTCCACTTTGTCGAGGCTAGGGTTTTGTATCAAGGTCTAATATTGTTAGAATATTTGGAATTTAAGAAGATCTATGTTGAAGGGATTTCTCTAAACTTGGTTCATCTGATCAACTCCTCTAAAATTACTAGCTAGAACATAGCTAATATGATTGCTGAAGTTTTTTTTAATACTTCATTTGAGAGAGGAGTTTTTGGTTCAACA
Source organism: Wollemia nobilis (assembly GCA_028583015.1). Classification (NCBI taxonomy): domain Eukaryota; kingdom Viridiplantae; phylum Streptophyta; class Pinopsida; order Araucariales; family Araucariaceae; genus Wollemia; species Wollemia nobilis. The sequence continues at coordinate 9,782,746 of JAQPPZ010017089.1, forward strand.
CATTTTTAGGGAAAGGAATAAGTTGGCAGGCCTCATGGCTAATATTAATGTTTCTCAATAGGGTCTTATATTTTGGAACTCAAACTACCCTATAGCCTTGTGAGGCTCTTAGATGAAGAAGTTATTTAACTCCCATTTGTTTATGATGATCTCTAATTTTTATTGCTAGCCTTTGGGAAATTTTCTCTCTTTGTTGTGGTGGTTGGTTTTATCTATAGCTTTTTTTCTAGATTACTTGGGTTTCCCATTTCTCAAATTCAATTTCATAATTATTTTAAATTTTAAATCTTTTTGGTTGTGCTTTGGCACCATACCCTATTGGGCCCATCATCTGGTAATTTTGGAGATCTTTTGGATTTATGGGTATCATTTGTGGTGGGTTTAATCCATTGGCAGGATTCATTGGAAGGATTGGTGGTGGTTTTTATCCATTGGTAGGATTCATTTAAGCCTCATAAGCATCATCATTATTCCTAGTTGGATTAGTTGTTTTGAAATTGTGGTTTGAAGTGGGGTGGTACACTCTTCAAGTGTGCCCTATTGTGGGAATTTACTCGATGTTTACATCATGTGTGGGATGTATAGATCCACTCAAAATTAACCCTTTAAATTTTCCATAGCAGGGAGTTCTCATTCATTTACTCACTTGGATGTTGGTTGATGTGCCATATTTACATCTTCATTTTTGGGCCACTTTTGCTCATGATGGTTTCTCTTGGGTTGCCCTGTATTCTTACTAGTTCTCAAGATTTCATTCTTCAATATGGTTGGGTGTCAAATCTCCTTCCCATGATTGGATTATAATTCACCACGTCTTTGGCTTTTCTCACATTGTTTTATTTTGGAAAGAGAGCAATATTTCTAAATTTAAAATCTCCTCTTTGTCTAGTTGGTGCAGTTGTAAGGATTGTTAGCCCCATGTGTGGGGAATTATTTTTGCTCATCATGTCCATCCTCTGTATTTGTGGTACTAATATTTTGGGTATTTTTTTCAACTTCCCATTGAAAATTCTTGCCTGAGATTGCACAACGGTTCTAGTTATTTATACCTTTGGGGGGTCCTCTTCTTCAACTTGAGTTGTCTTAGTGATTTTTGCAATTGGTTGGAGTGGTTAAAGCTTATTGTTGTGTGTAAGAATATGGGCCAAAAATGGTAGATTATTCCTTTGGAACCCAACTCTCTTGTGGTGGATGACGATGTTAAGAAAATCCTCCATAAATATGATCTTCTAGAGTGCCTTCAATCTTTCCATGGTCACCATAGGGGCCTTTCCAGGATTATGGCACTTTCTTGGAGGAAAGGATGAGTCCATGTGGGGGGTCTAGATTTCAAAATCACTATGATATTGATTAGAGAAGTGATGGATATCCTAGTAGATGATGCTTGTCATAATAGACTAAAGAATTCACTTCTTAGAGAGCTAGGTTTCTTCGTAGAATAGGATGAATACCTACCCAAATTGTAGAATGGTTATGATGCTAAAGAGCTTAGGGACCCTTGGGGATGGATTATCAAAGTTATTATGGATTTCTTCATTCTAGACTATGTTTGAGAAGTTGTACGTAGTTTCCATATCATGTTTTTGAATCACCTTAGATGGAAGAGGACTATGAACATTCCTTCCTTCCTCTTCTACTCTTTGGAAAAGACCTTGACTGATGTTAGAGGTGGTAAAGGAATGAATCCAATTCACCAAGGTTTAATATTGCTAATTTTTGAGCATGTTGCAGGTAAGAGAGGAGTGAAGGTGGATGAAGCATTAGCCCAAATTGAAAACCAAAAAATTCCTCCAAGGAGAGAAATGTAGATTTAAAGCACTGCACTTACTGAACAAATCGGTCAAAGGTGACCTTATGCTAGCAATAATAAAGCTCATACCAAGGAGTCAATCAATAGGCTCACACTCTTCACATCCAATATGGTCGAACCTACAAGATACAACAAAGGAAGAAAAACATAAATAAAAGAGCAATAGCATATGTGAAAGGAGGACGCATGCAAGCAATGAAGAAAGAAAAAAAGGCACCATTGGAGCATTACTCACTCTATGATAATTGGCAAAAATCGATACTCGAAGCCTCCACATTATTGCTCCATATCCCAGCTGAAAGTAAGTGCAAGTGAATAAATAAGGAGTTATGAATTCTTGAAGCTTAAAGGATTCCAAAAAGGTTTGTTTGAACCAGCAAAATGGAGGACGTCCATGCAGAGAAAGAGTGTGACACTTGTCACCAAAGAATAACCCCAACGCTCAATGCAAGAGAGCACTCATATTTAAGAAGGGAGTTACAAAAATTGGTTGGTGCATTGAGTGTGGGATACACTTGTCTCTAGGGAAATTGAACATTTTGCTAAAGAAGTGTAATATTCGAATGTTACAAGAAGGAATACAAATGCATCATTTGCACCAAACTCATCTCAAGTGCTCAATATGAAATGGATGTACCATTTGGCACCTTAGACAATAAGCTTCTCCATATTAATGAAATCAATGCTCGAGTTCAAAGAGAGCACAAGTTAATTCGCATATCGATATTTACTCTTCACCATATTCATGCACATTGCAGAATTGTAGCATGGAAATAAGGTGCTAGAACCTTCAATGCTCAATCCAAGCGATGTCAAAGTGAGACTCCAAGTAGCACCAATTTTGGAACGTGTATAGATCCAAGTGTTTCCATTGGAGGGTGCAGTCACAACATCTTCGTAAACTACATGCAACCCTAGCCTATCAGTAAGAACAACACCGTATATTTCTTGGTTAAAAGTAAAGTTGAATTCCCATTATTATATGCTTTCTTTCCTTGGGAGTTATAAGGTTGTGATTAAATGAATTTAATTAATTTAAAGCAATTTATCAAAAAGGAAAACTTTATCATATAAAATATCTAAAATATAAATCCTAGGAGCAATAAGGATTTCTCCTGGAATATAATAATTACTTGCAAATATAATTGTGATCTAATTTATCTAAATATTAGTGAGTCATAAGGACTACTACTTAAAATTAATTAATTGGAAAATTAGATACACTCAACCTAATTCCCAATAGGTTATTTATAAAGAGAGGTTTATCAAATCTTTTTCAAAGGTTGGATATACATATTATTATTATTGTCTCAAATATATCAAAAGGAGACAAAAGGTCCAACATTATTACCTCTTTAAAATTTGGAAATAATGCTTATTTCAATAGGAGTAATAAGGGATAATAAGAATTGATTTTGCCATCTAAAATACCTTTACAAAATCAATTATATATTCAACTATAATTTACAAAAAGCACTATATATTATCCGTAGCAAACTAGGGAGTCATAAGGCAGTCTACAAACTTGGTAATATCAGCTTCTATCAAAGATTATCAAATTAAATATAAAATTTTATCAAAACCTAAATATCCTTAGGAGTAAAATACTCACATTACTTGGGAGACATAAGGTAGTCTACAAAACAAGGATCAATAAAGGGTTTTATCAAATCAAGCTTATATTCTTCAGGAATCATATATCCTATCTTGATTCTTCTATTTCTTCAAATGGAAAAAGGAATGTCATATAATGAATATGGTTTTTTCTCAAATCATCCCAAACCTAAAAATATATGGTACATTGACTTAGGAGCAAGTCATCATATAACATGAAATATACAATGTTTCGATTTTTGGAAGATGTTAAGGGCTACAAACTAAGAATTGTAGATAGTCAAACTTATCCCATACATGGATATGGATGTGTAACACCATGTAGATCATTTCCAAATCTTCTACTACAAAATGTATTGTATGTTCCTGAACTAACTCAATCTCATCTCAGTAAGCAAGTTAGTAAAAGATAACTATATGGTAAACTTTGGATATATGGATAAAATCAATAAATGTATCATCATGAAATAAGGGGAAATAAAAGCAACAAGATCAATCCATGAAAATATATATTCTAAATCCAATTAAAAATTCACATAATATTGTAATGTATCATGATGATGCTAACATATCTTCAAAGGAACAGGTTCAAGAAAATGAAGGACCAGTACATAAAAAAGGTAAGCATAGAAGAATAAAACTAAAGAAGATGAGAGGACAAATGCACCATGCTCTACTCAATCACCAATAGTCAGAACAAAATAAAGACACTCATGAAGAAAGCAATAAAAGTGGTTGGATAGAAGATGAGGATGATGAACCTGACGAAGAAGAAGATTCAGAATCTCAAGAAATCTATGAAGATCCACATTGAATACTGAAGTCTTCAATATCCAAATAATGTAATATACAAGGTGTTAGAAATAGAGTCTATTACATCATTTGAATCATGTAAATGCATCTTTACCTTGGTATATACTTAGGACATTAGATTACTTTAGGGGGAAGTTATCTAGTTACTTCATGCAATGTAATAACTGCACAAGTGTCAAAGTGCATGTTGTACATGTGCAAGTTATCACTTGCACATCTAGGTAGAGTGTTGGCCAAGGAACCTATTTCCTATATAAATGGTGATAGGTATAGATAAATAGAATAATCATAGTGAGATATATCATAGAGAGAGTCATATAGAGTCATAGTGATATGAAGTAGCATTGTGATGTAATCTAGTGGGGTGTAATATGCTCAATACCCATTATTGAGCAATAGCTCTATTCATGGAGTGTTCATTTCCTCCATAGCTATTTTGTAAACACCACCATCATTTTTATATATGTATAAATTTCAGTCATCTTGTAGATTTGCTTTATGTCATTTTATTCTGCATCTTGTGTGTCATCTCTCATTACATGTTGCATAAAAAGCTAACATATATTTCAAAAACAAATTGTAACCATTGGCTCAAGAATACCTAGCTTGTAAAGCTATAAAGATCAAATACTATATTAATTTTAGAAACAACTCTAGATTATGAATTTATTTTAGTACCTTGGTTGAAGGAAAACTCAAACAAATTGTATATGAACTTCAAAAGGTGATTGAAGAGTTTTATTTGCCAATTTTTACAAGAAAGGATGAGTTGGATTGGAATCTACCAAAGGATGGTGGATTCTCTATGAAGGTGGTATATGAGGATTTAGAGCAATCAAAATTTCCTACTTCCAAATATTTTCCATGGAAGAATGTTTGGTCATTAGGGGCTCTCCCCAAGCCTCAACATTATTTTGGTTAATAGTTCAAAGTAAGATTCTTATAGGAGAGTGTCTACAAAGAAGAGGATATCATGGAAATTTTAGATGTGCCTTGTGTGAGAAGGATTTAAAAACATTAAACCATTTACTTCTTTATTATCCCTTTTCTCACACCATTTAGGGTTGCTTTTTAAAAATATGAAAATATATTGGGTAGATCCATCAACATTGAAAGAGTTGATGAAATATTGAATTAATTATTTCAAATCTAAAGCATTATGTATTCAATGAAGGGTTGGACTTGCCATTATTTTTTAGAATTTATGGCTTCAAAGGAATAATATAATTTTTAAAAAATAAATATCAAAATCATGCCCAAATTGGAATTGTATTAATGCCTCTCTTGCAAAATGTCTACAAATATGGTTCTCATCATAGGAAGTCTTGGGTGTAGAAAAAACATGTTGCAACAACTAGATTACATGATTTGAACATTAATAGAAGGGTCATATATGATAATGGAATTAAAAAAAAGGATCTACTTTGATCTAGGGTAAATTGGAAATGACCAAAAACTGAATTTATCAAAATTAATTGTTATGGTGCTTCTAAAGGAAATTTGGGAAAAGTTGGTAGAGGTGGTATTTTTAGATATAAGGAAGGCAAAATTCTTCTCACTTACTTAGAATCATATGGAACTTCAACTAATAACTATGCAAAGGCTAGGGTACTTCTTACAAGTTCTAAAATGACAATAGAAAAATGATGGAAATATTTTTTAATTGAGAGGGATTCACAAATTATCATTGATGCTATCAATAAAAGTGGATGTGGGTTTGGATAAAAAATAGTAATCACCTATTATTGAAGTTATTCTCTTGGAAATGTGATTATATTTATAGAGAAGAAAATCAAGTAGCATATAATTTAGCCAATCACTATGTTGATCTTCATCTTGGTGAATTCAAATTTTAAAAGGAAACTTACCAAGTAAGATTTTATCTCTTAATAAAAATTATGTCAATGAGGTGATTGTGAAAACATAACACTTTGAGGAATTTAAAAATTATATTTAATAGAAAATAAAATGAAAGATATTTGTGATAAAAAAAGGCTTGCTAGATACGGTTTAATTGACCTAACAATAAATGTAAAATTTTGGTATTTTGATAAGAGTAGCCCCAATAGAAGCCACATATAGCTTATGAATAAAAAAAAGGTTGAGGAGAATGAAGATGAAGAAGTAGTATTCACATGATATTATTTAATAGAGGTTGTCAAGGAAGGATACTATCTTGTTGGAGTCTATGAAGACCAATACATGGGATGTATACAATTTTGTCAAGGCGAAGACCAATTTATTCTAGATTATATTGATGCTTTCCACCCTATGGTAATAAAACTAGATATTTAAGATACTGAAAGGCATTGAATCCTCAAGTACTGTAGTGGTTTATAATGTTACATTTGATATGACATGGATCTCTTCAAATTTAAAATATTGGGAGAGGCATACAAACTTATTTTCAAATTAAAAAAGAAGCATAAAAATAAAAATAGAAAATGAAGAGTAACAAATAACAAAAACTAGAACACCAAGTACCACCTAAATAAAGGTAAGAGTAACTCTCCAAAGAATTAGGATAATGGAGGTCATCCCTAAATTTAGATTTAGAAGCAAAAAAATGACTCCCATAAAAATCCCTTGAAGGCCAAGATTGGAACATAGTAGGATTGTCACAAATTAAACCAATATTTGAAGGAGTTGAGCAATTCAATCTTCATTCATTGAGCTATAACCCTCTATAACCATTGCACCATGGTCTCCACATTAACAGGCCAAGGATAAATGGAAAAAATTGTGAAAGCCAAACCAAATGTGACCATTACCACCACACATGCTACACCAAAGGAGTAACAAGAGGAGAAATTTATATTCCACTAATAAATGTGGGTTAAGGATAAACCATTAAATTCCATTATTAATAGTGGGAGTCAAAAGAATTTAATTTCTACTTAGATGGTGAAGGACTTGAATCATCCTGTTATACCACATTCACAACCATATCATATTGGATGGTTACAACAAGGGGATAGACATTCATGTCACCCAACAATGTCTCCTCTCTTATGCCATAAATCCCTTTAAATATGTATTAAGATTTAATAATAAAATATGAGAAATAAATAAATACAAAAATAAAACACAGAAGAATAAAGTAATACATAAGACATAGATTTATATGGTTCACCCAATGTGGGCTACATCCATGGATAAAATAACCAAGCCTTTTATTTTGTCCAGAAAACCATGAAGAGATAAAACCTACAAGAGATCTGTTGTAACTTCCTCTTTGCTCTATCGTCGTCTCTTAAATATGCACAATACATTACAACCTCCATACATCATCTTATTATAAAAAATGAGTTACAATTTAGGGAAAATAAATGAGCCTAAAATTCATCGTATGATCTGTGATCTAATAATAAATGGTTTAGATTTACATAGATAAAAACACATCTATTTGTGGCTTCAGTTGTGCTGCCCCAAAAAACCCCACCATGGGGGCTCCATGGTGGAAACAAGTAGGGAGGCATTACCCCCTACAACCCCCCATGGAGTGGGTCCAAATGCGGCTAAAAACAAAGCCTCCAAATAAGAGAGTGAATCAGGCTCCACAACCAACAATCTCCCACTTTGAGACTGGTCATATTAACTCCATTGAAGAACACAAGCTTATACCGAGAGGGGGGGTGAACAGTATAAGACCTCTTTTTACTTTTTCCATTATACTTCAAAACAGTAAAGCAATATACCCAAAGCAATATCAAAGCAATGCACAATATCATCCACAAAGTGACACCAATTTTAACGTGGTTCACCCAGAATGGTCGGGCTACGTCCACAAAACTTTTCTCTAAAAGTTATCTCAAAGTTCTTTGGGAATCCTTCCCAATTACAATGTTTATGAGCCTCGGCCCAAAGGAGATACCTTCCCCCAATCAGAATTTATGAGCCTCTGCTCAAAGGAGATACCTTCCCCCAATCAAAATTTATGAGCCTCTCGCTCAAAGGAGATACCTTCCCCTCTGCTCTGGAAATGATCCCTCAGAAGATCAACTCGCCTCTACCTCTTGCCAGCACGTGGAACTCCTTTCCATCGAAGACCTCCTGTCCTCAATGCTTAGCCTAAGAGACCTCTACTTTCTATGATCACGTCCACAATAGCTCAAGAACCTATACCAAACATAGTCAATCGGTCTAGTACAAGTCTTCCTCTATCTCGTCAGATCTATCCAACTCTTGAACAAATCAATCCTCTGCATACAAGCCTTCTCAAAGACTTGCCAAATCTGTCCTCAGGTTCTTCTCATAGAACCAGTGCACCTCTCATCCTCAAGTTCTCTGATAGAACTATCAAACTCAGCTCACAAGTCCTCTCGCTAGGACCTGTCCAAATCTGCTCACAAGTCCCCACCGAAACCTGTCCAAAACTGCTCACAAGTCCCCACCAGAACCTGTCAAAAACATGCTCACAAGTCCCCACCGAAACCTATCCAAAAAGCTCACAAGTCCCCACAACGTCCAAAACCGCTCACAAGTCCCCACTGAAACCTGTCCAAAAACTCAAAAACTCAGCAAGCTCACCAAGAAAAACTTTCTTAGTAGGAAATCACAAAGTGAATTGTTAGAGACCCAATGTGATTTTTCAAACTCATAGAAGCATAAAGAGAATTGTTAGAGACTCAATATGTTCTATACTCAAATCCCAATCTCAAAACTCAACTCAAATCAACTCAGCTCAATCTCAATCTCAAATCTGAAAACTCAACTCAATATCTGAAATGGATAGGATAGAATGCTTTCTTTCAAGAACATGAAACCCCAACAATTGCCAACTATGCAAAGAATCACATAACAATGATACTCATGTTCTTTTCACCATCAATTAGGGCTTCAACAACAATGCTCATCAAACAAGGTTCAATCAACACCATTCAACTCAAAACACAACCTTGAAGCATTTCACAATCAACATTAGAAAAGGAAACAAGTAGAACTCCTTTTCTCTCCAACATTATTTGAACAAAAAGCATCCACCAACTCAAATCACAATAGCACAAAACAACTTTTCAAATCATCAACAAAGAAGTAAGCCCAACACTTTAACCAAGTAAAGAATAGCTTGATTATAACCAATTTAATGAAAGCTAATGTCAATCTCAAAGCTGCCCACTTAAGGTTTCACAACTTCACACAAGAAGCAATTCTAACCTTAAAACATCATGCTTTCATTTCCATAATCAACCAAAAGCACTCTCAACATTACAAGAAATATTTATCCCTTATACACCTTATTTCTCCCTTATAGTCTTATCAACAATAAACTTTATCTCTCATAAGAATGCAATAAGATAATGCAAACAACACCTTAAAAAGAATCTTTTATCAAAATAAAGCAAGCTTCAAACTCCTTATAACTCCTAAGCTGTTTTTCTCTCTAATAAACTTCCTCCATCCGCAAAATACACTAGCAAAAATTAATTTCGAAAATACCTTGGCCAACACCAAAAATCGTGCTATGGAGAAATTGCGCACGAACTCTAACACCACCCGCTGCGTCCACTTCAACGAAGAAAAAACCCTTTCGCGTTATTCGAACGCGGAACCTCCCGTTCGGGTAGCGCGCCAACAGCCTAGCCGCTATCGGTGCGCCAAAGGCGTCCGGTGAGGTTTGAACCTCACTCTGTTTCCCTTGTACCTTCTGTGCCAGGGCTAAAATAAACAAGCAGGCCTCCCTGTCTTCTCGACGTGAACGACGATGATGAAACCTTACGGCGGATACAAAAAATGAACGACGGATATCCGAACAATGGATCACGAAATCTCAGCGAAGAAGAAATCGAACATCAGATCGCGAAATCACAGCGAGCAACACTTTTTGAAAATGCGGATGGGATAATATTTGATCTTCATCATGGGAGATTTATATGCATATTTCCCATAAACTCTTGACGTCGGCGAGGAGTTTAACACGTCGACGGAGGTCTTGGCTAGCGCCCACAATCTTAGAACATAGCGCCATCAAAGTTAAGACATTTGCGCCATGGGTTAGGAGAACCCAATGCAAACAATAAATTAATATTTATTTAAAAATAATTAAAAGGAACCTTAACAAGGTTTTTAATTATTTAAATAAATACTTCCTCCTGGACCCAAATGCATTAAACTAATGCATCCACCTGTAATCTTTAAACCTGCCAACTTGGGGTTTACAAAAGACCTTTGAAACTGTCATGCCGTAACCTTCATCAAAACAAGTTGTTTGACATCAAATCAAATTCCTTCAAGAGCTTCTTGACATCAATGACAACTTATACACTTGAGCAAAGGCAATGTACCCAAAGTACCCAAAATTGCCAACAATCTCCCCCTTTGTCATTGATGGCAAACCTTTACTGAAAACACTTCTCAAGAGCCAAAACCGAAACCAACTGTGCTAACAACTGACCAACTATGCCCACAACTGAGAATATTCCTTTGAAGTTTTGCTCCCCCCGACTTGAAGCTCTCCTCTTCACTTTGAAGCTCTCCCCCTTACTCATATCTCTCCCCCTTTGTCATCAATGGCAAAGGGTCACCTTTGGGGCTCCGGGACTAAGAATGAGCCTCTTAGCTTAGTCCCTCCCCCACCTCCCGATGAGGTGATTAATTCTGGGGTGGGAGTAAAACTCCCATTAGGCACTGATCATCATCAGCGTCTATAACTTCCTTGTCGGGCCTTCTCTTGAACTCTTTGCCCATATTCCTGTTCTTGTCACTGTTCTTGTTCTTGTTCTCATCCCTGTTCTTGTCCATGCCTTGATCCTTGGACCTGATCATGCCACTGTTCTTGTTCCTGTATTCTAGAATTTTAGCTCTACATTGTCTGATTATGTGACCTTCATTGTTGCACTTGAAACACTTGACGATGTTGTTTCTCCGAGGTAAACCCGATCTTTGAATCCACCAGCTTTGACCAAACTCGTTCCGACCAAACCTGTTCTCGACCAAACCTGTTCTCGACCAAACCTGTTCTCGTTATTTGCCTTGCAATAAACTCGCCTTGTGCCCAAACTGTTGACAAGAGTAGCAATACCCTTGAAAGTAACTAGCACTTCTGAAACTGTCATTTACCTTCTTCACTTGAGCCATGCAATGTGAAGCCATGTGACCAAACCCGTGACAAGCAAAACATCTGCCTTGAAACTTTCCTTTATTTGACCTCTTAGGTTCTGAAAACTTCTTCTTCTCATTCTGAATTCTGTTTTCTATTTCTGTGCATCTATCATTCAAGGACTCCTTTTCTGAAATACTTTCCTCATCAGAACTCTCTTCCTTTTGGAGTCTCTTACTAGACTCTCCAACTTGTTCCTTGTGTGGCTTAACAAAACCAAGGCCTGTTTTATCTCGTCTTTCTTTGACCTTTGATGAGTGACTTAACCTTTTTGGAGCTATCTTGAAACCTCGTAAAGCTTATCCTTGTACTCTTTAGTTTCCTCTTTCAAAGAAGCCATTTTCTGTTCTAACTCACTATACTCAAGAACCTTAGACTCTAACTCATCCTTGAGTTCCCGTGTCTTAGCTATAGAGAAGTCAAGACTTTCTATAAGATCATCTCTCTCCATACAACATTCATCTAACTTATCCTTGAGTCTAGCATTCTTCTTTCTTTCCTTTTTCAAAGCACTAAGAGCACTAATAAGTTCACCTTCAAGATCTACTTCACCTTCCTCTATATCTTCCTCTATTTGTTTGCTTTTTGAATCATCAAAGCCTTTTTCAGATTTCTTATCACTAGAGGTGCTACCCTTTTCAAAAACCATACATGCATCTTCCTTATAGTTTTTTGAAGCATCCTCATACATACTAGAAACCAAATCATTATTTGTGCAATCATCCTCAAGGTGACCAAAGTTTCCACATCTAAGACATTTCATGATAATGAATCTATGTTTCGGTTCTTCCTCTTTTTTTGATATGAACAACATCTCATTTTCATTATCACTTGAAGAACTTTCACTATCACTACTAGAACACTTACTTGCTTTGTCTAGGTAGAAACTCTTCTTGTGCTTGTGAGAATACCTCTTTCCTTGATTGTTGTGCTCATCTTTGTTCTTCCCGTGATGCTTGTGCTTTTCAGAATCCTTGCTCTTAGAATCTTGTTTATCTTCATCACTTTCATTCTTGGGAACAGATACGATCAGTAGCATAATGACCAAACTTTCCACAATTGAAACATCTTATATTTTTCATACTTTTGTGCTTTCTAGAGAACTTGCCTTTCTTGTCGTAATATGCCTCTTCATCACTAGAAGACTCATCACTATCTTGAAGCTGTTTACCCTTGGATTTCTTGGTAGCCTTGAAAGCCGCCTCTTTCTTGACATCAACCTTCACTTGAGTTCTCAACTCAAATGCTGCAAGTATACTATGGAGCTCATCCTTTTTCAACTTATCCAAATCTTTAGCTTCCTCAATAGCAGAAATATTTTCACTAAATCTATTAGGAAGAGATCTTAAAATCTTATCACAAACATCATTTTCAGCAAGCTCAAGACCTAAGTCTTTCATGGAGTTAACAACCTCATCCATACGAAGCATGTAGTCACTAATATTTTCATCATCATTCATCTTGAGTTGTTCAAACATACCTTTGAAGTGTCTCAACTTGGCCTTTCTGACATTTGTATCACCTGTATGAACCACCTTCAACCGTTTCCACATTTCACTAGCTGTCTTGTAGTGAATCACTTTGGTGAGATCTCGCTTTCTGTAAGCCTTTCAGGATTGCATTCATTGCTTTTGAATTGCTGTGATGTAGGAGCCTTTCTTCTTTAGTATTAGGACCATGTTCAGGAATAGTGTACTCATCTTCAATCACTTCCCAAACCTCATTCCCAAGTGCCATTAGATGAACCTTCATCCTTGCACTCCAAAGACCAAAATATGACCCATCAAGAATAGGTGTTGCATTGCCACTTGAATGATCCATTGTGTTCTTTACTAGCTTTTCCTTCAAGCTGTTAAACTTTTCGAAGGCACCGGCTCTGATACCAATTGAAGAACACAAGCTTATACTGAGAGGGGGGTGAACAGTATAAGACCTCTTTTTACTTTTTCCATTATACTTCAAAATAGTAAAGCAATATACCCAAAGCAATATCAAAGCAATGCACAATATCATCCACAAAGTGACACCAATTTTAACGTGGTTCACCCATAATGGCTGGGCTACGTCCACAAAACTTTTCTCTAAAAGTTATCTCAAAGTTCTTTGGGAATCCTTCCCAATTACAATGTTTATGAGCCTCGGCCCAAAGGAGATACCTTCCCCCAATCAGAATTTATGAGCCTCTGCTCAAAGGAGATACCTTCCCCCAATCAAAATTTATGAGCCTCTACTCAAAGGAGATACCTTCCCCTCTGCTCTAGAAATGATCCCTAGAAGATCAACTACCTCTACCTCTTGCCAGCACGTGGAACTCCTTTCCACCGAAGACCTCCTATCCTCAATGCTTAGCCTAAGAGACCTCTGCCTTCTATGATCATGTCCACAACAGTTCAGCAACTTGTACCAAACATAGTCATTCTGTCTGTCAGATCTGTCCAACTCTTGAACAAATCAATCCTCTACATACAAGCCTTCTCAAAGACTTGCCAAATCTATCCTCAGGTTCTTCTCATAGAACCAAGGCACCTCTATCCTCAAGTTCTCTGATAGAACTATCAAACTCAGCTCACAAGTCCTCTGCTAGGACCTGTCCAAATCTGCTCACAAGTCCCCACCGAAACCTGTCCAAAACTGCTCACAAGTCCCCACCAAAACCTGTCCAAAAACTGCTCACAAGTCCCCACCGAAACCTGTCCAAAACTTGCTCACAAGTCCCCACCGAAACCTGTCCAAAAACTCAGCAAGCTCACCAAGAAAAACTTTCTTAGTAGGAAATCACAAAGTGAATTGTTAGAGACCCAATGTGATTTTTCAAACTCATAGAAGCATAAAGAGAATTGTTAGAGACTCAATATGTTCTATACTCAAATCCCAATCTCAAAACTCAACTCAAATCAACTCAGCTCAATCTCAATCTCAAATCTGAAAACTCAACTCAATATCTGAAATGGATAGGATAGAATGCTTTCTTTCAAGAACATGAAACCCCAACAATTGCCAACTATGCAAAGAATCACATAACAATGATACTCATGTTCTTTTCACCATCAATTAGGGCTTCAACAACAATGCTCATCAAACAAGGTTCAATCAACACCATTCAACTCAAAACACAACCTTGAAGCATTTCACAATCAACATTAGAAAAGGAAACAAGTAGAACTCCTTTTCTCTCCAACATTATTTGAACAAAAAGCATCCACCAACTCAAATCACAATAGCACAAAACAACTTTTCAAATCATCAACAAAGAAGTAAGCCCAACACTTTAACCAAGTAAAGAATAGCTTGATTATAACCAATTTAATGAAAGCTAATGTCAATCTCAAAGCTGCCCACTTAAGGTTTCACAACTTCACACAAGAAGCAATTCTAACCTTAAAACATCATGCTTTCATTTCCATAATCAACCAAAAGCACTCTCAACATTACAAGAAATATTTATCCCTTATACACCTTATTTCTCCCTTATAGTCTTATCAACAATAAACTTTATCTCTCATAAGAATGCAATAAGATAATGCAAACAACACCTTAAAAAGAATCTTTTATCAAAATAAAGCAAGCTTCAAACTCCTTATAACTCCTAAGCTGTTTTTCTCTCTAATAAACTTCCTCCATCCGCAAAATACACTAGCAAAAATTAATTTCAAAAATACCTTGGCCAACACCAAAAATCGTGCTATGGAGAAATTGCGCTCGAACTCTAACACCACCCGCTGCATCCACTTCAACGAAGAAAAAACCCTTTCACGTTATTCGAACGCGAAACCTCCCGTTCGGGTAGCGCGCCAACAGCCTAGCCGCTACCGATGCGCCAAAGGCATCCGATGAGGTTTGAACCTCACTCTGTTTCCCTTGTACCTTCTATGCCAGGGCTAAAATAAATAGCAGGCCTCCCTGTCTTCTGACGTGAACGACGACGACGAAACCTTACGGTGGATACAAAAAATGAACGACGGATATCCGAACAATGGATCACGAAATCTCAACGAAGAAGAAATCGAACATCAGATCGCGAAATCACAGCGAGCAACACTTTTCGAAAATGCGGATGGGATAATATTTGATCTTCATCGTGGGAGATTTATATGCATATTTCCCATAAACTCTTGACGTCGGCGAGGAGTTTAACACGTCGACGAAGGAGTTTAACACGTTGACGGAGGTCTTGGCTAGCGCCCACAATCTTAGAACATAGCGCCATCAAAGTTAAGACATTTGCGCCATGGGTTAGGAGAACCCAATGCAAACAATAAATTAATATTTATTTAAAAATAATTAAAAGGAACCTTAACAAGGTTTTTAATTATTTAAATAAATACTTCCTCCTGGACCCAAATGCATTAAACTAATGCATCCACCGATAATCTTTAAACCTCGCCAACTTGGGGTTTACAAAAGACCTTTGAAACTGTCATGCCGTAACCTTCATCAAAACAAGTTGTTTGACATCAAATCAAATTCCTTCAAGAGCTTCTTGACATCAATGACAACTTATACACTTGAGCAAAGGCAATGTACCCAAAGTACCCAAAATTGCCAACATCCATCGCTACTACACCTACCTCAATTTTTCTCAAATTTACTATCATGCTTGAAGACCAACTAAAACTGAGCAATAAATTAGTTTCATCTTGGTTATTACCTTTGTTAACATGTCTTCAGGATTTTGGCTAGTGTGTATCTTTTACAGCTTCAACCGTCCATATTCTAAAATTAATCATATGAAATTGTACTTGGTCTATATATGTTTAGTCCTAGAATGAAAGGCTAAGTGATTTACAAGATGAATAGCACTCTAACTGTCACTATATAATATGCTATTCTCCTGCTTCATTCCCAATTCCTTCATAAACATTTATAACCAAATCATCTCTTTACTAGCCTCTATAACAGTAATATTTTCTACTTTCGTTGTTGAAAGTGTAATAACCTTTTGTAATTTTGAAATCCAACTTACTATAGTTCCACCTATAGTAAAGATATATCCTACGATACTCCTTCTATCTATATCACCTATCATATTTGCATCAACATGTCCCTGTAAAATAGTGTTAGCACCTCCAAAACATAATACTTGAATGCAATACCTCTTAAATACTTGAGAATCCACTTTACTGCCTCTCAATACGTTTTTCTTGGGTTTCTTATAAACCTACTCACAACTCCCCCTGTATGTGCTATATCTGGCCTTGTGCATACCATCACATACATAAAATTTCCAACTACTTATGAATAAGGAACCTTGGACATGTAGTCTATCTCCTCCTATGTCTTAGGACACATCTCTTTGGTCAATTTGAAATAATTGACCAAAGGTGTACTAACAGGTTTTGCATCCTGCATATTTAATATTTCCAGCACCTTCTCAATGTACTCACCTTGAGATAATGTTAATTTGCAATTTTTCCTATCTCTTGTTATTCTCATACCAAGGATTTTCTTTGTAGCACCCAAATCCTTCATTGTAAATGGATCTACCAATTTTCTTTTGAGCGCATTTATATCCTGCATGTTAGACCCTGCAACAAGCATTTCATCTACATACAATAATAGGATAATATAGTTACCATTATCCAATATCTTAAAATAAACATAGTGGTTAGAATAATATCTACTATAACCTTGTTCTAACATAAACCTATAAAATTTCATATACCATTGCCTTAGAGCTTGCTTCAGGCCATACAAGCTCTTTTTCAACCTGAATACTAATTCCTCCTACCCTTTGACCTCATAACCCTATGGTTGCTGCATATAAATCTCTTCCTCCAAATCCCCATGGAGAAAAGTTATTTTTATATCTAACTCTTCAAGATGCAAATCCTCTACAACCACTAGGCTTAAAACAGTTCTAATTGAAGTCATTTTAACAACAAGAGAAAAAAAAATCATCATAATCAATACCTTTCTTTTGTTCAAACCCCTTTACAACCAGTCTAACCTTATACCTCTTTTACCTCCATCTTCTTTCACCCCGTAAACCCATTTATTCTGCAGTGTTTTTTTCTTGTAGGCAACCAAACAAGATCCCAAGTCTGATTATGTACCAAGGAGTCCATATCCTCTTTAATGTCTTGCTCCCACTTCTTCTTGGTTTCTACCTGCATCGCTTCTTCATATATTTTTGGTTCACCAGATTTAGACAATAATACATAATATAATGAAGGAGAGTAACGTTCAAGGGGTCTACTTATCCTGGTAGATCTTCTAACAATATTTTTAGGAGTTTGATATGTTTGTTGCTATTTTTTTTTATTTTCTAGCACCTTTGGAGTTTAAATTTTTTCAAGCACTATGAATTTTGTGTTTACTTTTTTTGTTTCTTTTCCTGCAACTGGTCTTTATACATAACTTTCTCATTGAATACCACATCTCTACTCCTAATAATTTTATGATTTTTATAATCCCAAAAATGATAACCAAAATTATTAACTTCATATCCTTGTATTTTACCTCAAGTTTAGTTCTATTTTCTTTATCAATATGCACAAATGCTTCGCGACCGAAAGTCTTCAAAAATGAGTAGTTAATAGGCTTACCTGTCCATGCCTCTTCTGGAATACCATCATCTAGGTATTTTGAAGGCCCTCTCTTTATTAAATAAATAGCAGTATCCATAGCATCTACCCAAAAATATAATGGCAATCCTATATGTAATCTCATACACCTAGCACATTCCATGATAGTCCTGTTCATCCTTTCTGACACACCATTTTCTTGTGGAGTTCCTAGAAATATTTTCACTCTATGAATCCCATGATATGAACGACTATCAAACTCCTTGCTACAGTATTCACCTCCATTATCTGATTTAGAGACACTTCAACTTATTTCCTGTCTCATTCTCAACCAAAGCTTTCAATTTCTTAAAAGTATCAAAGACATCTAATTTCTTTCAAATACAATAAACCCATGTTTTTCTAGTTGCACCATCAATAAACGTAACATAATAATAAGAGCCACTAAGAGATGAAAATGAGTTGGTCCCGATACGTTTGTATGCACAAGCTCTAGCTTTGTTAGATTATATCCTAAGTTGTTACTAGGATATTTAGGATAGTTTTGTGTGGCTGAGATCTACTCAGTTTGTTATGATCTGATGGATCATATTGTACACCTTTGTTATTTAAGCAAGGTCCCTCTCATAGAATAATAAGATTTTTTTATTCTCTACATGGTATTAGAGCGAGATTTCCTTTTCCTATAAGTTTGAAGGGGGATTTCCCTCATGGAAATCCTGTCCTCATTTGTTTTCCCCATTTTTCTTCAAACTAGGAAGTATGCTCTCCATACTTTGATGGATCAAAAACCAAAAGCTTGAAGAAGATTAATGGTAGAATATTAAGTTAGTTTATGGTTTACTTGAGTTTTAGAGGTTTGTGGTAATCCTCCTGAAACCACAATAGATCTTCAAAAATTGGTTAGAGCCCATGAATATAGAAAAAATCATTAGAGTGTTCTTTGTCGACGGTGAACCCCTAATATTCTGTCATAGCCTACTCAAAATGTTATAATTGTGTTGCAATTTTTAATTAAAATATTAAAAAAAATGTGCACAATAGTGCACACAATGCACTGCACTTGGAGGTATCACTTGGCATGTCCTAGCATCACCACATCCAAGAGGTGTGCAAATATCATTCTTCGTATTTTGTGCTTATCCATTGTTCGAATAACCTTGAATGTAGTAGTCTCTTTTCACCCGTGATGGAAATGTATTTTTTGGTGTTCATGGTGCTAGCCCCTCTTATTGGTGATGCATCATGAATGTTTTTTTTTTGGGCATTCAATCTTCGACATGGGTTCCCTCCAACTATAACACATTTACTTTTGCGTTTACAGCAAGGCAACATTAGAAACGATACACATGATGTTGGTGAAATATAGGTAAACACGATTCATTTTCCTGGTGATGCAATGGAGTTGTGTGTGGTTGCTCATGCCCTAAGATGCAAATGAACACACTAGAAATTTTGTGGAGGTCGATTAGATCTCAACGAGCCCTTGCTGGTTTTTTCATTTTTTCATTGAAGCAAATTGAGAATTCGACAAGCAGATTTGAGCATACATTTGGCACCCATGTTCAAGTTTCATCATGCTAGTGGCTTACTATTGAAGCCAAGATTTTGTGGATTAGAACTTCGTGTTTGTTAATTGCAGGATCATCATGGTGACGTCCAAAATAGATAAAAATATTTGTACCAATGTGATGATGCAGTGAATAACATAAAGTATTAGCACTAATGTTTCTATAGCATACAATGATGATGTTTCTATAGCACCATGTTCATTGAACAAGGTGGACAAGATGATTCAGGAGGCATTTCTGTCTGTCAAGAAATAAAAGTAATGAAGGTAGAGTTCCCATACCCTGATCCACAATAGAGATCCTCAATTTACAGGTGAATTTCTCAACTGTGCTTCGCTCACAGCCCCACTCAACGGTGTTGTTGAAGGCTTCAATCAACTACCACCTATTTTTATTCATAGGATTTTTGGACTTGATTTCGACCAAAAACTGCTTAAACCATGTACACTATTGAGATTTTTCAAAGCCATGTTATTTTTCTGCTAACAGCTCCTGCGCACATACACTACAACCTCTCCACATTTTTTGGAGCTACCTCAATGGATATTTTCACAATATGTGACCTCCACTTACTGCCAGAGATTTTAAAGAAAGTTTTCTAAGTTTTGTTGGGTTTGTGGATTTCTCGTTGCTTTGACTTTCAACCACTGGAAATTAAAGAAGATCAATCATAGACTTGATACCGAGTTGAGGAATATGTAGATCTATTTTGTAGACCATGGAGACTTTCGTAACGGTATATTTACATGTAATTTTTAGAGTTTAGTGTTTGCAGATTTTAGTGTGTTGATTCAACTATATTCCAGATTGATCTGCTATCAAAGAGCTCATATATATAATAGCATCATGGGTTGCTACATAGCTGATTTTCCTGTAGATCTGTATGAAATCATTGAAGAGTTTAAAAAATAAAAATATTTTTTTTGTTTGCATGCTGGTGTGTGCCCTCGTAGCTACTTTTTTTACTTGATGATTTTGGGTTTGAATATGCAAATCGATCTAGAACTAGAGTAAAGACCTCAGAACGTGCTTCGCAGCATTAAATAATGACAATTTATCATAGCTTGGTTTGACGCCCAAGTTTTATGGTGCGTAGGGTCCATGTGCCCACATTCCTATGGATATTGTTGTTTTCCACTACTATCATAAGGTAGGTGCAACATCAGATGACATAAGCATGGTCTTCTTCCACGCTTCCTTGATCACAAATATTTCCACCTTTACCATGGTTTGGAAGACAATGGAGACGTACATGGAGTCAACATGCAAGGCACGTCCATAGCAGTGCATTTATGGTTGCTACCAAAGTGCAATATTTTTCCCTGGTTGTAATGCCTAGAAAAATCAACTAGCACTGCTAAATTGAAGGAGATGAAGCCTAAAATATTATATGGAAATCCTATCCATAATTGTTGTTGTGAGAATATGATCATGAGATGCAAGCTATATTTTACACAATATGAAGACCAGTGCATTCCCAGGAGTCAAATAGATTATTCAATCATTGTGGTCCCATGAGGAGATCCAAGAAATAGATGACATCGATATTTGAATGCACATCGATGTTTTCTTTTTATGGCATGAATATTTTTTTTTGTCAAGCAGACTCAACTTCAACGACCTCCGCATGGCCCTTGTTACCTCAGGTTGTGAAAATAATGACTATTTTCATATCTAGGACTATGGATCATGTTAAAATTTCAACAGGGATGGTTGACTGAGCACCATGATCCTCTTTCAATCATGTGGTGCCTAATGCGACCAAAGTTTTATGGTGTTTTCATGGAGGTCGATTATTGATTCACTGTTCATCGTACATGAGAGAGTGATCGATATTAGAGCCCCGATTCTACCAATGTTTTATCATGGAGTCATTTGATCTCCCTACACTATGTGTGTTGCTCATGTGACATCACCATGGATGCACACGACAAAAAAAATAGTTTGTTGGTTGTAAATTAATGGTGGACATGGGAGTACAGTAAACATGTCGAACAAAGGATAAGCACCGATGCATCCCTTCATGTAGCAACATGCCACCCTGCGTGAAGACCCTATATCTACACACTGGCATGGTTTCCAGATGGAAAATGTGATGTGTTCATGTTCACATGTGTCTATTAATGACACAAGTTTACCATTTTTTAAAAATATTTGAAATTTAAACATGCTGAAGGGGTTTATTTTTTAAATATGTAAAAAGGGGGAAAATAATTTTTAAAAAACATTATCCCTTTTTTAATTGTAAAGTGGGATATTTAATGGCTATGTTGGGGCCACATGTTTTGGTTCTTATTCAATATGTGCAAAATGTGGACAACCCAAGTAGGCCATGTAAGTTTTTTTTGAAATAATTGTAAAATCTGAAGGTAAAATATTAGAATCTATTTTTCACCAGATACAATGCCCTCAAAATATTCCAAGGAATTTCTCTGATGCCAGGAATATTTTAGATTTTCTATTTGAATATTGTTGTTTTTTCTGCAGATGAAGGCCACATTGACATCCAATCATAGAGGTGTTTATAGTTGTCGAAAAGGTTTTTTCGAGCCAGACACATTTGTGGTGTCCAATTTCCATTTTGATGTAGTTCAATATGTGTTTTTTGAACCTCAAATAAATTGTATCATGGAGTGCACTCTCAGTTAAACCTGACACTCCCAAGGTAATTTTTTGGGAGGTTTTGTCTAGCTACTACACTACATTTAGAAAGTTCCTTTTCCCCTTGTTTGGATGTTTTTCCATATACTTTTGAATATTGTTATCAGTCAATTATGTTCGTATAGGTGTAAACCACATATTTATGCTTACGGAGTCATTTTGGACTACCCTTACGATTGTAGTGGTTCTTTCTCCATCCTATATTTTCACTATATTTTTTTGTGAGACACTTTGTTTTAAGGGGGATTTTCTCTAGTGAAATTTTCATAGTTTGATAGCTACATTGGTGCCATTTTATTTTGATCCCCTTGTTTAGCTGTTTGTACACATAGTTTTGGAACTTTTTATCAGCCCATTGTGTTCGTATAGGTGGACATCACATATTTGTGCTTATGGAGTCATTTTGGACTACCCTTGCAATTGTGGTTCCTCTTTCTCCATACTATCTTCTAAATATCCTTTTTTGTGAGACACTTTAGTTTAAGGGGATTTTATTTGGTGAATTTTTCATGGTTCACAGCCTTGTTCATAGTCACAAGCACTAGATTTCTTGTTGTTCCTCATACCTTCTTGGAGTGGTAAGACTTTGAGCTCGACGAGAGGCTTCTATATTTTTGGGACATCACATGGATCCTTTGTAGGACCTTCTTAATGGAAGTTGTCCTAGGGGGCCTTCCACATATTCCTTCTTCTTATTTTACAGCACGTGGTTTTCTCCCATGTGGTTTTCATCATCTCTCCAACTGAGTTTCTTATGGATATATTATACATGAGTACTTTATCAAGCCTTGTTACTAGGACTCATATTTGTGGATATATCACTTCTTTGGTTTTGTTATTTTTCACTACCTACTCATAACAATTAAGTGAGGGCATTAGATATGCCACTTGTTTGGTTTTGTTGTATTTCACTACCTCCTAGTACCACTTAAGGGGGGTGTTAGAGTATATCCCAAGTTATTACTAGGATATTTAGGATAGTTTTGTGTGGTTGAGATCTACGCAGTTTTTTATGATCCAATGGATCATATTGTACACCTTTGCTATTTAAGCAAGGTCCCTATCATAGAATAATAAGAAGTCTTTATTCTCTACAAGCTTTTCACTCTTCTTTTCTTTCCCAACTCTAAGAAATCTGACTCTTTTATATTTTCCATAAACACGGTGCTCACAAAAGTCCAAATCAAATTGCTTAAAACCTGACAATAATTTCCTTAAGTGGAGAATTTTCATCCCCTTCTCACTCATGTACCCAAGCTTATGATGCCACATACCTGTATCTCCTCCTATAGAGGCTAAAGCAATATAAATATCAGTATTACCAGTACAGACATATATCACACCTAATTTTTTTCTTTTGCTAATATCAATGATCCTTTAGCAACCTTCCACAAATTTTCTAAGAATGTAACTATACATATTTCACTATCCAAATACCCTATGGAAATTATATTTCTTCTCAAATAATGAATATGCCTTACCTCTTTCAGTAATCATTGGTTTCCATTCGGTAATTTTATCTGTATATTACCCTTTCCAACAATTTTACATGATCTATCATCACCCAAATAAATCTATTCTAAATCACCTTCAACATAATTTAGAAAATATTTCCTATGGGGTGTGGCATGATATGAAACCCCTAATTATAGCACCCAAAAATAATTAATATTATCTAGTGAAAGGATTAAAACATCTTGCAATACATAACCTACTACGTTTGCTTCCTGATTATCCTATTTTTCATCTCCCTATTTTTCTTTTTGAGACAAAAATTTTCTTTTCAAGTGTCCTTTCTTCCCACAGTGCCAACATTCTAATTGCTTTCCTTTGGATTTGGATCTACCTTTCTCTCATTTTCCATATTTTCTTAGAATCTTTCCTCTCTCCTTTTAACTCCCCATGTTTTCCACAGTCAATGTATTACCTGATGCCTCACATGTACTATTTTGTTACATTTCCTTGTTAAGGATAACACCAATAACATCATCAAATTTTTAAATTATTTGTACCAAAAATAGAATTACTCACAACCATGACCAAGCCATTCTAGCTTTCTAGAAATGAGCACAAGATCAAAAGAGCCCTAACCTCATCATCAAAATTTACTCCAACAAAATTTAACTGATTGGTAACCGTGTTAAACTCATTTAAGTGATCAGTAACAAACCCACCTTCTAACATCTGCACATTAAATAAAAACTTCAAAATAAATACCTTGTTTGAAGTTGAGGTTTTTTCATATATTTTTACCAATGACTTCATTAGATCCTCCATTATTTTTTCCTTTGAAATATTGAAGGTCATTGATGGTGCCAAGTACAACCGTATTGTTCCTAGTGCCTTTCTATCAAGAAATTCCCATTATTCGTCTGATAACTTCACCATATTTTTTTATTTCTGCCTAATGGTAGGTACAAATCCTTCTGATATAAATAGTCCTCCATTTGCATATTTTAAAGCTAATAATTTTGGTTTTTAAATTTCTCAACCCTAAACCTGCCTTCTTCTACCATTACTCCCACTCAAATCGAAAACCCTCCTTTCAAGCGTATTTTTCAAACCCTAGGCTCTAATACTAGTTGTTAGTATTTTATAATAAAATGCAAGCAATAAATAAATACATAAATAAAATGTAGAAGAATAAATTAATACACGAGACACAAATTTATGTGGTTCACCCAATGTGGGCTACATCCACAAATAAAATAACCAGGCCTTTTATTCCATCCAAAAAATTGTGAAGGGATACAACCTACAATAGATCCATTGTAACTTCCTCTTCACTCTATCGTCATATCTTCAATATGCACATGTATGCACTACAATGTATTGTAACCACCATACATCGTCTTCTTATAAAAACACATTACAATTTAGGGTAAAAAATCAATCCTAACATATGTTGCTTGATCTATGACCTAATAATAAATGGTCCAAATTTACATAGATAAAAACATGTTTATTTTTGGCTTCAAGGGACACAAGTCGGGGGGATTGCACCCTACACCACCCCTTCATGGAGTGGGTCCAAATGTGGCTGAAAACAAGGCCTCCAAATTAGAGAGTGAATCAGGCTCCACAACCAACAAGATGAAGTTTTGCGCAATGTTGTGCCCTTGGATGTTTGTGATTTGATTTTGTCCAATCATTTATGTATATGAGGTATTACATTTAATCCCTAAAGTGTCATCATCACTTTCAAGTGTTAGTGTTGTATAATACCAAGGGTATCTCCTCCTACCTCTATCTTCTTTGTCAATGCTAAAATATGATAGCTAAAACAAGGAAATTTATTCTTTTGATGATCAATCTATAAATTAAGAGGAACCTTGCTACACTAATTGTAGACAATATACAATAGAATTATATGGATCATATTGTAGAAAAATGTGATGACTTATTCAAGTCACCAACTAGAGTTCCATTTCATTGTGAGGTAAAGCATTCCATTAGTTTAGTTCCTAGTTATCATTTGTCTAATGCACTTGCTCATCATGTATTAGACCTTGGAAATGATGAAATTAGAAGGTAAATCTAAGAATTGATTCAAAATAGGCACATCATACCAAGTGCTTCATCATGTGGTAGTTCAATCATCTTGGATCCAAAGAAAGATAAAACTTGTAGATTTTGTATTGACTGATAAAAATTTAAATAAAATCACTATGAAGAACTACTATCCACTCCCTTGGATAAATGACTTGCTAGAAAAACCCCATGGTGTAATTTTCTTCACCAAAATTTATCTCAAGTCTAACTATCATCAAATACCCATAGATCCCATTGACATATGGAAAAATACATTTAAATTAAAGGAGGATTTATTTGAGTGGAATTTTATACCTTTTGAATTTTTTAGAATATATTACATTATTTGGTACATGCCAATGTACCACCATGGTTACATCTTTCGATTAGGAGTTTGTCTTGGATTAGGGTTTGAGTATTTACTTTATGGAATGTAATAAATGCACAAGTAATATTATAATGTGTAAAGTATTCAATAATGTAAATGTGCATCATAGTCCATGTGCACATGAGTCCATAGAATATGAAGGTTAAGAGTCATAGGAAGATGGAAGGCCAAGAGTTACATCCCATTATATATTGGCCTTGGTGTGAGAAAGTAAAAGCCATCTTTCCATATCAAGTAAGTAGAGTAGAATACAAGTTTGAGAAAATGTATAACTTGTATGAAGCATGGAGTACTTGAGATCTTCATATTTTGTATGAAGATCCTATTTTTGTGAGATTTTAATGGTATTTTTATGAGTTATTTCAAAATTTTCTTATGATTTTTACATGCTTAGTATATTTCCATTATCATTGATTCGATATTTCATGCTTTTTTTATATCTTGTGGTTAATTTCTCATTAAGTATCTAGCATCAAAAGCTAACAGTGGTATCAAAGCACAAGGTAAATTGATAGGAGATAGGGAGAAACACAAGAGAGATTGATAGGAGATAGGGAGATCTCATTGTTAGAATTTTGAGAATAATTTTTTAGCTAGAGTCTTTCCACAGGGTTGTAGGAAAACTTGTGAAGACTAGGACTCAACATAGATCTCTTTTCCACTAGATTGAAGGATAAATAGTAATATTTATTGACTTATAGAGATCTATATATTTGCATGGATTTTCTTGCTACTGTCTAAAGTTTTTTATTGCAGAAAATTAGTTCTTAGAAGTTGAGAAGCTTCCTACAACGGATAGAGAAAATTTCATCTTTGATTTCCTGAAATTCTATGTGCTTTCCTCATGGAAGGATTAGTTCTTTGTTGCAGAAAAAGTAGACATTGAAGAAATAATATACTCAAGAGAATTTCTCATTAAATATTGAATAAAGAGGATACTCAAGAAAAAGATCCCCATTGGAGATGGAGATAGAATATTGAGAATACTCAAGGAGGAGGTCTCTATAGAATATTGAAGATTTACATATTGAAAAATATGAGACCCAATAGAAAGGTCCCATTGAATAAATTCTAGATTTGGAATATTGAATATTGAAGATTGAAGATAGAGTAGGACTAGGAAAAGTCCTATTGAAAATTTTAGAAGCTGTAGAATTTGAAGATCCAAAAGAAGAGGTCTCAAGAAAATTTGAAAGAAGAAATAAGAAGGATAGAAAAGCTCTTTTGAAGAAGTGGCCATTGGATAATATTTGAAGCTCAAGGTAAAATATTGCAAAAAGGATTAGCTCCTGAAAAGAAGAATTTGGGACAATTGTCACCATCCGAAAACAAGCCTGAAAGGAAAAACGATTTGGCAGGAAGTTTGCTAAATTTGAGAGAGTATTTTTTAAGACCTCAATACATTCATATTCTTGAGAAATAGGCCAACTAAATAGACCAAGTTTGAAGTCGAAATTCTATAAGAGCTAGGGAGAAAGAAGGTGGAAGAGTCCACCAATTTAAGGAATTTGAATATTATCATTAAAGGCTTGAAGGCTGATTTGTGAAGGAGAATATTGATGATTTTGGCAGTAGAAGTTGAAGAGACAAGATAGCAAATTGAAGGGGGATTTGGTAGAAAAATAAGGTATCAAATCAAGGAAATTGGGCAGCATTAGAAGGAGAGAAAAATATGAGGATTAGATAATCTCAAGGAATAATTGAGAGCACTTTGGAAAGCATAGAAGTTGATTCTCGAACACCATTAGAAGCTAAAAATTATAGAGTATAGGACAGAAAGAGGGCATGATTTTGGATAGCACTAATAGCTGCAAATATTAGAGTCTAATAGAACAAAGTTGGAGGAGACTTGGAGCCACAAAAATCATATTTTTTGGATAGCAAATTAAAA
Source organism: Wollemia nobilis (assembly GCA_028583015.1). NCBI lineage: Eukaryota > Viridiplantae > Streptophyta > Pinopsida > Araucariales > Araucariaceae > Wollemia > Wollemia nobilis. The sequence continues at coordinate 9,810,648 of JAQPPZ010017089.1, forward strand.
TATAAAAATCAAAGACTTTTGGTAGCAATTAGAGATGAAAAATTGACAAGTTTGAGGTAAAAATTATGTAAAAAGAGAGCTATAAAATTTAGAAATCCGGGGTATCAAATAGGTGAAGAAAATAACCAAGAAATATTGCTATAAAGGAGGACAAAATAAGATTTTAAAAATGGTGTTATTAGGGTTTTTTATCCAAGTATTATTTATATTTTTTGAAAATACCATATTTGAGTAGCAAAAGAAAAGGTCTCAAGTTTATATCTTCAAAGATCAAAGAAGAACTAGCTACAAAAGGTATGCCACATTGGTGCTATAAATTTTTTTATTTAAGCATTTAAACCAATTTACTTTAAGGTTATAAGAGCAAACATATTAGAGCCATTAAAGTTAGCAAAATAGAGCTCTAAAGTTTAATGTCTCCAAGGTGAGAAAGGAGGTATCTTGGTTATCTTAAAACCTAAACATTTTAAACAACATAAAGCAAATTAGATATTGCATAAAAGGAGTTATAAGGTAATAAAGCATTAGTTTCAAATCATTCTATAGAGTCAACGAAGTGCAATTTTTGAAGGCTAGTAAGAGGTAATTTTACAAAGAGAAATATCACCCAAAGAACAAGGTATATTACCTTGATTCTCTAAACCAGTTATTATTATTCAGAGAAACCCATACACTAAAATATTAGATTAATTATGAATATCAGAGATGCATTGCCCTTTTCATCTAAGAATTACTCAATCTCAGGAAAGAACTACTTAGTAATAGTTTGCAAAAGATAACAAGATCTCGACTTATCACTTCATTCTTCTAGCCTCTAGAGGCCACGATCAAGAAGCGCTAGGGTGATCACAGAGATACAACAAGATCAACTCATCGTCGACTCCAACAAAGAACATCTACGACAACATCCAAATCTTATATCACTCACTTCTCTTTAGCCTTGAATGTTGGGAATAATCCTTGATCCATAGATCTTGTATATCATATGTCATTATGTTTACTGTTTTTCTTACTTTATTTTCTCTGGAGCTGCATTAGGCACTCCCGTTGCTTTGTATATGTCTTACTTTATAGTCCTATTAATCTCTTTTGGTCACCGATGAACATTAATATAAATTCTAATTATATTCTATTCTATTCTAAACCTCAAAGTATTGCAATATTAGGTCGAATAATACTTGAATATAAGGTAGAATGTATAAGAAAAGAAACATAAAGTTTTTCTATTCAAAATAAGAAGCTAATACTGGGTATTTAGAGTATATATGGGTGAAGAAGGTAATGTATACTTATTTATGGAGTATCATACCAAGTTAAGATCTGATTCAAACAAGCCAACCATCGAAGGACCACCCAGGTATCATGAGATAGCAACCAACAAAGTGCCAACAATATATTTATAGGATAACATCATTAGAGGTGTCATAAAATAGTGCCATATATAGATAAACTTAAGCACCATTAGCACCACCATATAGCCATCAAGAAGTCAATGTGCCACCAACTTGAAGAAGGATCCACCAAAGCCAAGAACGAGCATCATTTTCAAGAAGTGGAAAATACCTAAATTAGTAAGGCATTGAAAGAAAACCTAATGCCATTTGCTATTACAAAGGCATAGAAGAATCAAGTAGATATGTTTGAGGAGAAGAATTAGGTTACTACCAGGTGTAGAAGAGAAGCAATATGTTATCAAGCTAAAGAAGTGTTACAAAGGAAATGAATCATGCTATGCAAAGGTGGACTAGAGTGTTACTGAGCAAAGAATATTATAGGAAGTGTTACAAAAAAACAAAGTAGATGTTACTTATAAGAGGAGCACCACTAGTTGGAAGGAATAAATACAGTCATAAGAGGAGTAAACCATTTTATTACAAAGTGTCACAGTGCAGAAGGTAACTCAAAGGGAAGTGAAATGTTTTTTTTGCATGTAAGACAAGTCATACAAGTTCACTCTTAAGATAAGAGTGTAATATAGGTTAAGGGAGTGCAACATATACATAAGTCAATGGAGCTAGCTAATATTAGAAGGATAATCAATGTCTTAGAATATGCTAAAAAAGAGGAGCATTAAATACTAAAATAAATGTGTCATATTACATTGAAGTCAGTGAATAGGACAACACCTTAATCAAAGTGTAAGTTACAAAATAGATAAGTCAAGGAGAAGCAGACCGTATACACAGTGCACCATAATCAAGAAGGTACTAAAAGCATTTAAATTAACTTGCATTTTTTATAAAGTTAAAGGAGAAATAAGGAATATTAATGCTAAGGTGAAACTTAGTTAATCTTTTATGCTTGAGATTAATTAAATAAATGGAGGTATTAGGAATTGCGTTGATATAAGACAACCTTAGATGCTTTATTGTAATATTTGAAAGCTTTTCGAAGCAAGAAAGATTTAATTTGAAAGCATTTAGAATTACTTTATTCAAGTATAAGAAATATTTACAAATAAATTAATTTGGAGGAATAAGGAATTCTACATAGAAATTGAAACATTAAATTTGCAAATATCCATATTTTCTAAATTTCTAATTAGGGAGTTATAAGGAGTTCAACACCAACATAGATCTTGAAATTTAGAAACTATATTATTGAGAATTGAAAGATACAAGAAACAAAACATAGAGCTATTAAAAAGTTGGAAAACTACATTGGAATTAGTCTCTTGCTCAAATTAATGAGACATAAGGAATCCAACTCTAAAGTCTTGAAGATAGAAAATTTTATCAATTGAAAGTGCATCAAAACTATCTTTAGCTTTCTATTCACAAATAGGGAGAAATAAGATGAAGAATAGAAATTGAACATTAGGGAGATAAAAGGGATTCAACTCAAAGGAAAATTAAGAAATATAAGTACTTTATCAAGACCATAGTATATTCAAAACACTTGGGAGATACAAAGTATTCTACAAAACTTAAGAATTGAAAATATCTTATCAAATTTGATCTTATACTCAAAATACTAGGGAGTTAAAAGGAATTCTACCTAGAGAGTTGACTATTGTTTGATCATTCTCTAAACATTAGGAAAACAAGATATACTACAAGATTTGAAGAATTTAAAGATAGAATTTGATCATACATTCAAATTCAACTTAGAATTTAGAAGTTAAAAGATAAGGAGATATAAGGTTTACAAGTGAAATTAGTCTATCAAAATTAGGGAGGAAGAAGGATGTCTACTTCAAATTATGCAATGAATAATGATATGGAAAATATCATTAGAAAGGAAAGGGTAAATGTCATAAAAATTAGAATCAATAATTTACTTACAAATACTGAAGGAAACTTTGACCTTACTTCAAAAATGATCTATAGTGAAGCCTTAGAAGAAAACTTTAAAACTCTAGAATATTATCTACATGCTAAAATCATTGAAGCAATTGATAATGGAAAATATGATATTCTAATTACTTTAGAAATTTGTAGCATATTATATATGGCATTACTTACATTCAAATATTAGAACAAAGAAAATATGGAGCAAAATGAATTTATTGAATCACTTAAAGAGAAAATAAAAATAGATGAATCCCTCTTAGAGAAGATATTTCATTCTTGGTGCAGTATTGATACTTCAAGTTCTTCTAACTCAATTTCTTATCATGATGCTTTAAGCGATTGCTCAAAAAATTGTATACTAAAGAAGACTTGTGATAAGAAGGACAAAGATAAAGAGAATATTTTTACAGGAATCTGATGATAGCATGACAACTCATGAAAGTAAAAATACTGGCTATAATGATGAAGATAAAGAAGAAGAATAAGAAGAACCTGACAAAGGAGGCATACATTGCAAAGTACATTGAAAACAATATAAAGATCCATATTGAATACTAAAGTCTTCAATAACCAAATAATGTAATACAAGGGGGTGTTGGAATATATTACATTATTTGGTACATGCCAATGTACCACCATGGGTACATCTTTAGATTAGGAGTTTATCTTAGATTAGGGTTTGAGTATTTACTTTATGCAATGTAATAAATAACAAGTAATATTAGAATGTGCAAAGTATTCAATAATGTAAATGTGCATCATAGTCCACGTGCACATGAATCCATAGAATAGGAAGGTGAAGATTCATAAGAAGATGAAAGACCAAGAGTCACATACCACTATATACTAGCCTTAGTGTGAGCAAGTAAAAATCATCTTTTCATATCAAGTAAGTAGAGTAGAATACAAGTTTGAGATAATGTAGAACTTGTATGAAGCATGGAGTACTTGAGATCTCCATATTTTATATGAAGATCCTATTTTTGTGAGCTTTCATTAATGGTAGTTTTATGATTTATTTCAGAAGTTTCTTATGATTTTTACATGCTTAGTATATTATCATCATCATATATTCAATATTGCATGCTCATTTTATATCTTGTGGTTGATTTCTCATTAAGTATCTAGCATCAAAAGCTAATAGAATTGACAAATATAAATACCACATTCATGAGGATAATGGATTACATGTTGCATCTCTACATTAGCTTATTTGTGGTATTCTACATAAATGATAGTCTCATCTATAGTACTACATAGGAGGGACATCTACAACATGTTCAACAAGTACTTCAAACTCTTCGAAAACACCTAATTTGGAGAATTTTTATTTTGCATAATGAAGATTTAGTACCTTAGGTATATTGTTGACAAAGAAATATTTCATGATGATCTGAAGGAATCAAGTAATTAGAGATTAACCTACCCTAAAAACTCTAACAAAGCTTTATAGCTTTTTGGGTCTTTCCAATTTCTATTAAATATTTATATTGGGGTTCTTATACTTTTCTTGGCCACAACACCAAGTGACTAGAGGGGGTTCAAAATCATACTTCTATCGTGGAGATACACAACAAAGGATCTTTGAGATATTATGTAACGATCCTCCTTGGTAGGACTTGATCTTGATATTTATTTATGTATTGATGTGTGGATATCTAATGCATAATATTATTTTTGTATTATCAATACATGTTAATTAATGCACTTTCTGCTTTGATTATACTTCTAATTAAAAATTATGGTTGTAGGAACGGGTACTCTCATCGATGGATTGGTATGGAACAACCACTAGAGTTGAGAGAAAATGGGAAATAATGGATGATATTATCATCGACAGCTCAAGGGTACAAGAATACCCTTCATGTAGGTGCATTACATATTTGTATGTTCAATTTAATGCACCATTAGGCAAGGATGTTGCTATTTAATCAAAAGAGCCATCCTTAGTATACAGGGGATAACATCATAGTTATCATAAAACCCCCTACTCAAGGAAAAATTGTGTGCATCGAGATGAATTAGCAAGAGCCATGTACATGGAATTATTTGTTATTGATGCTAATGGTTAATATTAGCTTTCAATAGTAATTAAGTAAGTTAGATAAATAATTAATTTAATTATTGTTAATTCTAATGTTATAGCATTAGGAAAAACATTGAGTATTAAAATAAGATTAAATGTCTACTTGTTAATGTTAGCAAACTAAAAGTTAAGATTTGCTTTTATTTGAAAAATGGGAAAACTTCATAATAATTAAGGAGAAATAAAGTAAATTAATACTGAATGCTCTTTTAAAGATGATGTTATGGGAAAACGTTGGCAAGATGGTGATTCTTCCAACATCAAGATTTAGTGTTAATTTTAGAGTAACGCAATAGCTTGCTTGAGGAAGCCGCCCAAATCCTGAGCTTCTCTATTTGAATCATTGCCTTACCAAGTTTTTGGGGATGAATGATAAGGGAGCAAGGAAAAAAAGAGCTAGAAAGAGAACAAATAAGGGTGAGCGCAAGGAGAAATCTTGATCATTGAACTATAGATATGATTCCTTGAATAAAGGAAATCAAATGAATAGACCTTTCTAAAAAAATTAGCCAATATAATATCAACCTTAGTATAAATATGGAAAACAATAGCAAAGACCAAGAGAAGAGAATCAAAAGGGCAATTTAGTCCAATAATTTGAAGAGATTCAAGAGACAAAAGGAGAAACTGATGGAAATGAAATTAGAGCCCTTACAATAAGGATTATAGTTGAAGATCCACTTCAAGAGGGTGGAAAATAAAATCATTTAAATGTTCCTAACGACACTAATATTTTAGATGATAAAATACAAGCAATAGAAAATAAGACTAGATACAAGTGAAAGGTTCAAGTCGAAATCTAGATCATCTTAGAGTTGTAGACTTTGTGAGAAGACTAAACTAGAAATAGATAATGAAAAGAAAATTGAAGCGCACTATATTTGGATCAAGAAATCATATTGGAATAGGATCATGGATATGTTAAATAAAAAATTATGGTTACAAAGAAATTCTGATGAATACTATAGGAAACATGTTAGCAAATCAACACTAGTTGATCAAGTAGTGTCAGATATAGAGCATAAGGACAAAAGCAAGAATCACATATTGAAGACTAAAGTCTTCAATAACCAAATAATATAATACAAGGGATGCTATATTATATTACATTATTGTATATAAGTGAATGTACCCCCATAGTACCATTGTATATTGTAAATATTAGAATAGGGTATGAATCATTAGTTTAGGGTGTGTGATTTATATTTCCCCTAAAGTATGTGTCTATGTGTAATATGAGTACAAGTATCATGTAACAATGTGTGCAAGTGTGTAGAGTGTGAAAGTGTCATCTAATAAAGTGTGCAAGTGTGTAGAAATTCAAGATTCATGTGTAGGTGTCAAGTATACAAGTGACAAGATGTAAATCCAAGGTACATGAGAGGTTTTATCTTATGTATGGAATATGAAAGGATGCATCTCCCGATATGTGAAGAGATCAATAGTCAAGTATTTAAGAGTCACCTTCTAAGGTTATATCATGGAGATAAAGCTCCATGTATTGTATCAAAGAATAACTAGATAATATTGAAGCTTGTATTTGATTTTGAGGAATTTTTTGGACATTTTGAGTCCCTAAGCTAAGAGTTATCATTGATGTCAAAAGGATCCATGTAAGTAAGCACTATGTTTGTGTTTCAGAAAGAGATTCATGAGAAGCAAAGGTTTTTGATCAAAGGTTCAAGAAGGGATGCATGGCATTTGGTTCCAAAATGATCTTCAAGGGAATCTTTGCAAAAGGTTTTTATTTAAAACCATGGATGGCATATTTGAAATGGGTTTTTCTTAACCCAAGTTGGCTTTTAGTTTCATCGAAAAAGGTACCCCGGTGATGGATAAATTTAATTTTAAATTTTTTATTTAAAACTATGGATGGCATATTTGAAATGGGTTTATCTTAAAACCCAAGTTGGATTTTTATTTCATCGAAAAAGGTGCCCCGGTGATGGAGATATTTAACTTTAAAAATTTAGTTTAAATTTTAATTTTATAATTAAAATTAAAAATTTATCCGCCAACGTCATGAAGGAAGTTTCAAAAAGGCCAACGTTTCCAAAGCAAAGGGAAGGCATATAAATATGCCATTTAATTTTTTAATTCATTCATCCTTGCTCGTTGATATTTGCGCTTGGTATTTGTGAAGAAAAAGAGCTTGTGTTTTTTGTTTAAGTGATGCAGTGAACATTAAAGGGAGACAACGACCACTTCCCAAAATGCATTGGGCAACGTGGCCTAGTGGCAAATTGGATTGTGAAAAGGTGTTGGTGACAAGGAGGTTTTGCATTGGATTCCTGCAAGCATCATTTTTGGCTTTGTTCTATTGAATTGCCTAAGGCGCATACTTTTCGCTTCACAGAAGAAGGTGAAGGATAAGAAGCGGGTGGTGCTTCTTTTTCACCAATGAGCTTGCAGCTCGTGCGGTAACTTGGCCACGGCTAGGGCGTTCGCATTGGGGCAATACAAGGGTTTTATTGCCCTCGAGGCAGGTATTAAGTTTTTTATTAATATTTTGTTTGGATTGCCTAAGGTGGAGTGATAAGGGGTAAAGGTGCTTCGTTAGTTGATTTGTTGAGTAACCTTAGGGAATAAGGTCATGGTGGTTGTTTGAGTTGTGAATTATTTTTAATTGTGATTTTTTGAAATTTTTAGGAGTAATAAGGGTTTTTGATAAAGTTCTTTTTAGTGAAAGTTATTTTGAGTAAGGGTTTTCTTTTAAAAAGAACTTTGGTAGATGTTAAAATAAAGTAGGAGTACTAAGGTGTTATTTGGATATTATTGTTGTGTTATTACTCAAGATCTCTAATCCTTGTTAAGAGTTGAAAAATAAAGTGTTTTGAGTGTGATAGATTTAGTGGGCAACTCATAAGGCATCAAAAAGGTATGAGTAATACTCTCCATTGATTTTATTTGGGTGGTTGATTTTTGAAATATCATTGGAGTGAAAAGGATTGATTGTGGTTTCCTTTTCAAAAGTGGTTGAGTTAATGCTTCAAGGTTTTTTGGATTGTGAGTTGTGATTAAACCTTGTTTGATAAGCATTGTTGTTTAAATCATTGGTTGAGTGAAATACTTTGAGTTTATGCTTCAAGGTTTTCTGAATTGAGAGTTGTGATTAAAACCTTGTCCTATTAGTATTGTTGTTGAAGCCAATGGGTGATGCAAAGAACTTGAACTTGAGTTAGAAAAGAACATGAGTATAATTATTATGTAAGATTTTTTGTTGAGCATTATTAGAAATATTTTGATTTAGTTGATTCATGCTTGAACTAGGGTTTGTAAGAAAGAGTTGTTTCTTGAAGTGATTGGTTGAGTAGAGTTGATTGAGCCTATTCAAGTGGTTGCATGAAGTGGTTGTTCAAGTTCCATGAAACAAACTATTCTATATTCTGATTGATTTGAGATTGAGCTTTGAGTATAGAACATATTGAGTCTCTAACAATTCTCTTTATGCTTCTACAAGATTGAGTTAAGATTGAGCTAAGTTGAGATTTCTTTGAGTTCAGATTGGGATTTGAGTATAGAACATATTGAGTCTCTAAAAATTCTCTTTATGCTTCTATAATATTGAGCTGAGTTGATATTGCTTTGAATTGAGATTGGGATTTGAGTATAGAACATATTGAGTCTCTAAAAATTCTCTTTATGCTTCTATGAGATTGAGTTGAAATTTTATTGATCTGATTTGAGGTAAGTCTTTGATAAGGCTTGTGGACTGTTTTGTGTAAGCTTTTGTGAAAGCTTGCTATGCAAATTTGAGAAAGTCCTAGAGAGGACTTATTGAGCATATTGGGACAAGTTCTACATGAGCTTGTTGAGTAGATTTGAGTAGTTTCTGAGTGACTCTATTGAGAAAATTTGAGCAGGTTTTGAGTGAGTCTATTGAGTAGATTTGGGTAGGTTCTAAGTGAGCCTATTGAGCAGATTTGAGCAGGTTTTGAGTGATCCTATTGAGCAGATTTGAGTAGGTTCTAAGTGATCCTATTGAGTAGATTTGAGTAGGTTTTGAGTGAACCTATTCACAAAGCTTTGGAGGTGACATAGTACAGAGGACAGAGTCTTAGTGGATAGAGATCTAATAGCCAGGACAATTGAAGACATATCTAAGTGAGGAGTCTTCATGTGGAGAGAGATCCACTAGTCAATGCAGTAGAGAGATAGTGTTGGCAATTTTGGGTATGTTTCCTAGCTTCATGTTTATGAGTTGTCATTGATGTCAAAAGGAGTTTGTGTTGATGTCAAAAGGAATTTGTGTTGATGTCAAAAAGAGTTTGGTGCCAAAAATATATTGAAAGTTCCATGATGTTTGTTTAAGGGTTTTTATTAAAACCATGGTGACAAGGTTAAAGGTTTTTCTTAAAACCATCTGGACTCATTAAGGGTTTTTATTAAAACCATCTTGGCTTAATGAAAAGGTTTTGCTCCTTGAAAAAACCTTAAAAGTCCATTTTTATTATTAATAAATAAATTAACTCAAACCTTTGAAAAGGTTTTAAGTTAAGTTTATTATTAATAAAATAATAATTATTAATTTAATAATTATTATTGAAAGGGTTTCTAAACCCTTAGCGGCGCTCATGTAAAAGAATTACCTCACCGATGTCAACTTGCATGGGATGAAAAATGCAATGTTTGAAAGGAGCGCCGACGTCAATTTGCATGGGATGAAAGACTATTAAAGGGCATTATTTCCTAAGGTTTTAAGCACCTTCTATTTGTGTGATTACCTTCGAATTCATATTGTTCTGTGACCTTCAATTTTGGATTACGCTGTGATTTTTGAGTCACATTTTGCTCTGTATTAATTTTTGATTTTGTGTGCCAGTGAGGAAGACAAATCTGGTTTGTGTTAAAATATGATTTCGTGTGCAGTGAGGAAGATAAATCTGGTCTGTGTTAAATTCGGATTTCATGCACCTGTGAGGAAGAGAATTATGGTTGTCTTTTGTGAGCAAAGGGAAGGTAAAACGATGAGTAGTGCTTGAGAGTTTCATTGGGCACATGTGCTCCAACGACGGAGGCAGTGGAGCAAAGGCGCTCGCTAAGTAGATATGTCAAGTTTGATTCACGATAGGTGTGTCTCAATTTTTTCTTGGTCGTGGTTATTGTGCACGTGGTATGGCGGTTACTTTGGGCCACGAGTTTGGAGGAGGAAGCACTTTGGAGCTTATATTGGTGTCTCCACACTTCTCCTAAGGTTGGAGAATTTATTTTTGGCCAAGGTAAATCTTTTGTTGATAATGTGGAATATTTGATTTGACTTGGCAATTATTATTGGTAATTGGATGGAGGTATAAGGTTAAATAGAAATATTTCTTTGACATTGTTATTATTGATACTTAATGTTTATGTGGTAAACACATTTAGAAGTAAATATATTTTAGGATTTATAAGGGTTTAAGGAATAATTGTGCTTAATGTCATATTGGGGTTAGAAATACTTTGGATTTATTGAGTGGATATTCTCTTGTAATTATTTTTTGAGGTTGAAGTTATTTTGTGATATATTAAGTAGGAGTTATAAGGTGTAAAGGAATATTGTTGATATGTATATTTGTGAGTTTTGATTATTGATGAGTTGGAGTGATAAGGTGTTATTAGGACTCTTATCATTATGCATTATTCCATTGTTGCTAACTCTAATTTGTGGCAAACTGAGAAATAGTGTTGTGACAGATTTTGAGTTCTCCTTCTTCATCAAAGTAAAGTTATGGTCACATTCTTCCATGGTTATTATTGATTGATGGTTTTCTGAAAATAAGTTTGGAGTGAAAAGGATTAAAATAAGTTTCCTTATTTGGAGTGGATCTTATTTTCTAAAAGTGGAAGTATTTACTATGCATTATGATACCATGATGAGTTTATGAGTTATTGCATAATTATGGTTTATGAGAGTGGAAGCATTTGAAGTTTGCTTTAGGGTTTTTGAGTGAAAAGCTTATGCCATTGCTATAAGTTTTTGAAACCCTAATTGAGTTGTTTGGTTGTTGAGAGTTTGGTTTTGAGATTACTTCCATTGAGATTGAGTTGATCAAGTTATGCTTTACTTGATACATGAGTTGGGCTTGCTCCTTTGAGATTTGATTTTATCAAGTTATACTTTTCTTGATAAACTTGGTTGTGTGGTTAAGTTGAGTATTCTCATTTGAGAGAAGTTGGAAATATCTTGAACCCCTTTTTGATGCTTAGAGAGATATTGCTTTGAGTTCTTGAAAACTAACTTGGCTAGGGTTTGATAGCAAGTTATGGTTCTATGTTAGAGGAGTTGATTCCTTGATATTGCATTATTGACAATTGTTGGTTTGTGGTTCAAGATCTTGTGAAAGTATACTACTTCTATCTTTATTCTGATTTGAGAAAGAGTTTGTTTTTTATTTGAAGGATAGAACATATTGAGTCTCTAACAATTCTCTTTATGCTCCTATGAGATTTATTTGAGTTGAGATTGAAAGTTGAAGGATAGAACATATTGAGTCTCTAACAATTATCTTTATGCTCCTATGAGATTGATTTGAGTTGAGATTGAAATTTGAAGGATATAACATATTGAGTCTCTAAAAATTCTCTTTATGCTTCTATGAGATTGATTTGAGTTGATATTAAGAGTTGAAGGATAGAACATATTGAGTCTCTAAAAATTATCTTTATGCTTCTATGAGATTGATTTGAGTTGAGATTGAAAGTTGAAGGATAGAACATATTGAGTCTCTAAAAATTCTCTTTATGCTTCTATGATATTGATTTGATATGATTGGATGAAACACATTGGGTCTCTAACAATTCTCTTTGTGTGTTCATATTGGGTAAGTTTCTTGGTAAACTTGCTTGAGCTGATTTGGGTAAGTTCTTGGTGAACTTGCTAGGATTGATTTGGACAGGTTCTTATGGAGAACTTGTGGACTGATTTGGATAGGTTCTTATGGAGAACTTGTGGACTAATTTGGACAGGTTCTTGTTGAAGAACTTGTGGATAAATTTGATGAATTCTTGGTGGAGACTTGTGAGCAATTGTGATTGATTTGTTCAAGATTTTTTCTTAAGCTTGGGATAGATCTGACAAAGATTTGAGAGTATATTTGTGTTGGACTAGAGGACTGAGTTTGGTGCAGATTTGTGACAGAGTTTGAGAGGACTTGTGCTAAAACGACTGACTGTGTTTAGTATAGGTGTTGATGAGAAGCTATTGAGGTGATAAGTTAGGACAGAAGTCTCTAGAGCCAGAGCAATGAGGACAAGACATCTTCTATGGAAAGGAGTTCCACCTGCTAGCGGTAGAAGAGGTAGTGATCTTAGGAAGTATCATTTCCAAAGCTTTGGGGGATAGGACACCTCCTTTGGGTAGGAGGCTCATAAATACTTCTTTGGGGGATAGGACATCTCCTTTGGGTAGGAGGCTCATAAATATTTGATTAGGGGAAGGATTATCCTTTGGATATGAAGTCCATAAACATTGTAATTGGGAAGGATTCCCAATGAATTTGATTGAGAAAATTTAGTGAAATATTTTCTTTGTGGAGTAGCCCACCTTGGGTGAACCACGTTATATTGGTGTCTCAATTGTGTGATGACTTGTACACTAGTTTGATTACTGCTTTGATTTTGATATTGGTTTATTGCATTGGTTTCTGAAGTAAAAGGAAAAAATTAAAAAGTGATCTTATACTGTTCACTCCCCCTCTTAGCATAAGCTTGTGTTCTTCAGTTGGTATCAGAGCAGGTTCCTTCGGAAGAGTTTCGCAACTTGAAGAAAAATCTTGAAAAGAACACAATGGATTTTACAAGTGGTAATTCAGAACTTATTATTGATGAGATAGATTTTGGTCTATTGAGCATAAAGATGAAGGTTCATCTAATGGCTCTTGGAAATGAAGTTTGGGAAGTAGTTGAGTTTGGGTACACTATTCCAAAGCTCCATCCTACTACTAAAGATGAGAAACTTCTACATCATAGCAATTCAAGGGAAATGAATGCAATTTTGAAAGGTCTACAAAAGGCAGATCTTACAAAGGTGATTCATTGTAATACAACAAAGGAAATATGGGATCAATTGCAAGTGGTTCATACAGGTGATGCAAATGTCAAAAAAGTAAAATTGAGATATTACAAAGGTATGTTTGAACAACTCAAGATGAATGATGAAGAAAATATTGATGACTATATGCTTCGTATGGATGAGATTGTTAGTTCTATGAAGGAACTAGGTCTTGAGTTTGCTGAAAATTATGTTTGTGATAAAATTTTAAGGTCTCTTCCAAATAGATTTAGTGAAGAGATTTCAGCTATTGAAGAAGCCAAGGATTTGGATAAATTAAAAAAGGATGAGCTTCATAGTATACTTGCAGCTTTTGAGTTAATAACTAAAGTGGTACCTAATCCTAAGAAGGAGGCAGCTTTCAAAGCTACCAAGAAGTCCAAGGGTAAACAACAAGAAGACAGTGATGAGTCTTCTAGTGATGAAGAAGCAAACTATAGCAGGAAATGCAAGTTCTCAAGAAAGCACAAAGGTATGAAATCTGTTAAATATTTCAATTGTGGAAAGTTTGGTCACTATGCTACTGACTGTCTGGAACCCAAGGATGATTGTAATGAATAAAAATAGGATTATAAGCACAGGGAATCTGAGAAGCATAGGTATAAAAGGAAGAACATAAATGAGCAAAATAGTCAAGGGAAGAGGTACTTCCAAAAATATAAGAAAAGTTTCTACACAGACAAAGCAATTAAGTGTTCTAGTAGTGATGATGGAAGTTCTTCAAGTGATGATAGAAATAAGATGTTTTTTCTAACAGAAAAGGAAGGAAAAGAAAAGAGGAATAGATTTGTTGTGCTTAAGTGCTTTAGATGTGGAAATTTTGGTCACCTTGAGGATGATTGTACAAATGATGGTTTAAATTCTAGTAATACTATGTATGAGGATGCTTTAGAAAATTATGAGAAATATCTTCTTATGGCTTTAGATGAAGGTAGCACCTCTAGTGGTAAGAAATCAGAAAAGGATATTGATGTTTCAAAAGGTAAACAAATAGAGGATGTTTTAGAAAAGGGAGAAGTAGATCTTGAGGCTGAACTTGTTAATGCTCTTGATGTGTTAAAGAAAGAAATATGCTAGACTCATTGATAGGTTTGATGAATGACGTTATGAAAGAGATGAGCTTATAGGGAATCTTGATATATCTATAGCAAAGACACAGGAGCTCAAATAAGAGTTGGCAGCTAGGTCTCTTGAGTGTAAAGAGTTAAAACATGAAATAGCTTCCTTGGAAAAGGAAACTAAAGAGTACAAGGAGAAGCTTTATAGGTTTGAATAAAGTTCCAAGAAGGTAAAATCAATCATCAAGGATCAAAGAAGGACAACAGATAAAATAGGTCTTGATTTTGGAAAGAAACAAAAGGAACGGGTTAAGGAATCTAGTATGAGCTCCCAAGAAGAAGATGGTTTGGATGAAGAGAGTACTTCAGAGAGTAAGTTTTTAGATGGTGATTTAGATAGCACAAAATCAAAAAATAGGAATCAGCATAAGGGGAGAAAGACTAAAGGACCTATGAGGTCAAGGCAAGGAAATTTTAATGGAAGATGTTTTGCATGTCATAGGTTTGGACACATGGCTTCACAGTGCAGGGCTCAAGCAAGAAAAGTTAATGGAAATTTCAAAAATGGTAATTTATTTCAAGGGTATTGCTACTCTTGTAATTAGTTTGGTCACAAGGTAGTTAATTGCAGGGTTAACAACAAGAATAGATTTGGTCCAACAAAGAGGATTCAGAAAAAAGGTACATCTCAAAGGAATAACATTATCAAATGTTATAAGTGCAATAATGAAGGACATACAACTAGATGGTGTAGAGCAAAAGTTCCAAGGTATAGGTTCAGGGCTATGAATAGGAACAGGAATAATGGTAGGAACATGAATAATGACAGGAATAGGAATAATGGCTTGGACAAAAATAGGGATGAGAATATGAACAAGAACAGGAACAGGAACATGGACAAGGATATCAAGAAAAATCATGGAAAGGTAGCTATGGACACTGATGATGATCAATGCCTAATGGGATTTTTACTCCCACCCCATAATTAATCACCTCAACAAGAGGTGGGGGAGGGGCTAAGATAAGAGGCTCATTCTTTGCCTTGAGCCCCAAATGTGACCCTTTGCCATTGATGACAAAGGGGGAGAGATTTGAGTGAAGGGGATAGCCTTGAGTCAAGGGGAGCAAAGCTTCGGAGGATGGTTTTCAGTTGATTTCAGTTTTGACAGTTGGCAGTGGTTTCAGTAGTGGTTTACCATCAATGACAAAGGGGAAAATTGTTGGTAATTTTGGGTATGTTGCCTAGCTTCATGTTTGTGATTTGTCATGTATGTCAAAAGGAGTTTGTATTGATATCAAAAGGAATTTGTGCTAATGTCAAAAAGAGTTTGGTGCCAAAAATATCTTGAAAGTTCCATGATGTTTGTTTAAGGGTTTTTATTAAAACCACAATGACAAGGTTAAAGGTTTTTCTTAAAACCATATGGACTTATTAAGGGTTTTTATTAAAACCATATTGGCTTAATGAAAAGTTTTTGCTCCTTGAAAAAACCTTAAAAGTCCATTTTGATTATTAATAAATAAATTAAATCAAACCTTTGAAAAGGTTTTAAGTTAAGTTTATTATTAATAAAATAATAATTATTAATTTAATAATTATTATTGAAAGGGTTTCTAAACCCTTAGCAACGCTCATGTAAAAGACTTACCTCACCAACGTCAACTTGCATGGGATGAAAAATGCAATGTTTGAAAGGAGCACCGATGTCAATTTGCATGGGATGAAAGACTATTAAAGGGCATTATTTCCTAAGGTTTTAAGCACCTTCGATTTGCACAATTACCTTCGAATTCATATTGCTCTATGACCTTCGATTTCGGATTGCGCTATGATTTTTGAGTCTCATTTTGCTCTGTGTTAATTTCTAATTTTGTGCACTAGTGAGGAAGACAAATTTTGTCTGTGTTAAATTCCAATTTCATGCGAAGTGAGGATGACAAATCTGGTCTGTGTTAAATTCGGATTTCGTGTGCCTGTGAGGAAGGAAATTCTGGTTGTCTTTTACGAGCAAAGGGAAGGTAAAACGATGAGTAGTGCTTGAGAGTTTCATTGGGAACTTGTGCTCCAACGATGGAGGCAGTGGAGCGAAGGTTCTCACTAAGCAGAGGTGTCGAGTTTGATTCGTGACAGATGTGTTTCAGTTTTTTCTTGGTCACAGTTATTGTGCACGTGGTATGGCGATTGCTTTGGGCCACAAGTTTGGAGGATGAAGCACTTTGGCACTTATGTTGGTGTCTCCACACTTCTCTTAAGGTTGGAGAATTGATTTTTTGCCAAGGTAGATCTTATATTGATAATGTGGAATATTTGAATTGACTTGGCAATTATTGTTGGTAATTGGATGGAGGTATAAGGTTAAATAGAAATATTGCTTTGACATTATTATTATTGATGCTTAATGTTTATGTGGTAAATGCATTTATAAGTAAATGTATTTTAGGATTTATAAGGGTTTAAGGAATAATTGTGCTTAATATCATATTGGGGTTAGAAAGCCTTTGGAGTTATTGAGTGGATATTCTCTTATAATTATTTTTTGAGGTTGAAGCTATTTTGTGATATATTAAGTAGGAGTTATAAGGTGTAAAGGAATATTGTTGATATGTATATTTGTGAGTTTTGATTATTGATGAATTGGAGTGATAAGGTGTTATTAGGACTCTTATCATTGTGCATTATTCCATTGTTGCTAACTCTAATTTTTGGCAAATTGAGAGTTAGTGTTGTGACAGATTTTGAGTTCTCCTTCTTCATCAAAGTAAAGGTATGGGCACATTCTTCCATGGTTATTATTGATTGATGGTTTTCTGAAAATAAGTTTGGAGTGAAAAGGATTAAATTAAGTTTCCTTATTTGGAGTGGATCTTATTTTTTGAAAGTGGAAGTATTGATTATGCATTATAATATCATGATGAGTTTATGAGTTATTGCATAATTCTGGTTTATGAGAGTGGAAGCATTTGAAGTTTGTTTTAGGTTTTTTGAGTGAGAAGCATATGCCATTTCTATAAGTTGTTGAAACCCTAATTGAGTTGTTTGGTTTTTGAGAGTTTAGTTTTGAGATTGGTTCCATTGAGATTGAGTTGATCAAGTTATGCTTTACTTGATACATGAGTTGGGATTGCTCATTTGAGATTTGATTTTATCAAGTTGTACTTTGCTTGATAAACTTGGTTGTGTGGTTAAGTTGAGCATTCCCATTTGAGAGAAGTTGGAAATATCTTGAACCCCTTTTTGATTCTTAGAGAGAGATTGCTTTGAGTTCTTGAAAACTAACTTGGCTAGGGTTTGATAGTAAGTTATGGTTCTATGTTAGAGGAGTTGATTCCTTGATATTACATTATTGACAATAGTTGGTTTGTGGTTCAAGATCTTGTGAAAGTATACTACTTCTATATTTATTCTGATTTGAGAAAGAGTTTGTTTTTTATTTGAATGATAGAACATATTGAGTCTCTAAAAATTATCTTTATGCTCCTATGAGATTGATTTGAGTTGAGATTGAAAGTTGAAGGATAGAACATATTGAGTCTCTAATAATTCTCTTTATGCTCCTATGAGATTGATTTGAGTTGATATTGAAAGTTGAAGGATAGAACATATTGAGTCTCTAAAAATTCTCTTTATGCTTCTATGAGATTGATTTGATTTGAGATTGAGAGTTGAAGGATAGAACATATTGAGTCTCTAACAATTCTCTTTATGCTTCTATGAGATTGATTTGAGTTGAGATTGAAATTTGAAGGATGGAACATATTGAGTCTCTAACAATTCTCTTTATGCTTCTATGAGATTGATTTGATATAATTGGATGAGACACATTGGGTCTCTAACAATTATCTTTGTGTGTTCACATTGTGCAAGTTTCTTGGTAAACTTGCTTGAGCTGATTTGGACAAGTTCTTGGTGAGCTTTCTAGGATTGATTTGGACAGGTTCTTGTGGAGAACTTGTAGACTGATTTGGATAGGTTCTTATGGAGAACGTGTGGACTAATTAGGACAAGTTCTTGTTGAAGAACTTGTGGATATATTTGATGAAGTCTTGGTGGAGACTTGTGAGTAGTTGTGATCGATTTTTTCAAGCTTTTGTATTAAGCTTGGGATAGATCTGACAGAGATTTGAGAGCAGATTTGTGCTAGACCAAAGGACTGAGTTTGGTGCAGATTTATGATAGAGTTTGAGATGACTTGTGTTGGATCGACTGACTGTGCTTAGTACAGGTGTTGATGACTAGTTGTGCAGGTGATAAGTGAGGACAGAATTCTCTAGAGCCAGAGCAAGGAGGACAAGATGTCTTCTGTGGAAAGGAGTTCCACATGCTAGCGGTAGAACAGGCAGTGATCTTCTGAAGTATCATTTCTAGAGCTTTGGGGGATAGGACATCTCCTTTGGGTAGGAGGCTCATAAATACTTCTTTGGGGGATAGGACATCTCCTTTGGGCAGGAGGCTCATAAATATTTGATTAGGGGAAGGATTATCCTTTGGACATGAAGTCCATAAACATTGTAATTGGGAAGGATTTCCAAAGGATTTGATTGAAAAGATTTAGTGAAATTTTTTTTCTGTGGAGTAGCCCACCTTGGGTGAACCACGTTATATTGGTGTCTCAATTGTGTGATGACTTGTACACTGGTTTTATTACTGCTTTGCTTTTGCTATTGGTTCATTGTATTGCTTTCTGAAGTAAAAGGAAAAAGTTAAAAAGTGGTCTTATACTATTCACCCCCTCTCTCAGTATAAGCTTGTGTTCTTTAGACAGAGTCTTCTAGAAGATCACTAACTAGACCATAAGGGGAAAGATTTCTCCTATGGAAGAGATCCACGAAATTGAGATTTAGGGGATCAACATCTCCTTTGGACAGAGGTCCATAAACATTGTAATTGGGAAAGATTCCCTAGATATTGATTGAGAAATTTTTAGCAAAATATTTTCTCCGTGGAGTAGCTCGCATTGGGTGAACCATGTAAATTATTGTGTCACTTTTTTGGATGGTGTTTTGTGCATTACTTTGATTACTGCTATTGATAATGCTATTTATACACTGCATGCTATTGAATTTAAAATAAAAGTAAAAAGTGGTCTTATATTGTTCATCCCCCCTCTCAGTATAAGCTTGTGTTCTTCAATTGGTATCAGAGCGGGTTCCTTCTGAAGAGTTTGACAACTTGAAAGAAAAGTGGTCTAAGAACACAATGGATCACAAAGATCAAAAGTATGGGTCCTTCAATAATGCAGTACCAACCTTTGATGGAAGTGACTTCTTGTATTGGTGTATGCTAATGATATTTCACCTAATGGTACTTGGAAATGAAGTTTGGGATGCAGTGGAACTTGGATATGATTCTATAGTCAATCCTCCTACATATAAGGAAGGTAAGCTTCTAATGCATGCAAATTCAAGAGCTATGAATGCAATTATAAAAGGATTGGGTAGATCAAAATCTATGAATGTTATGGATTGTTAAACAATAAAAGATATGTGAGATCTACTGCATGACATATATAAGGGTGATAAAGGTGTCAAGAAATCTAAGATCAAAAATCTCAAAGGATAATTTGAGAACTTAAGAATGAGAGATGATGAAAATATTCGTGATTATCTCAGTAATATTGATGAACTTGTACATAAAATGAGAGGTCTTGGAATGAAGGTTGATGAATCTGATGCTTGTGATAAGATCTTGAGAACTCTTCCAAAAAGGTATAGTGAAAAGGTTTATGCTATAGAAACATCAATTGATAGTGATTATTTGATAAGGAATTCTTTGCTTGGCATGCTTACTACTTTTGAGATAAGAACAAAAGATCCTATTCCTCCGAAAGAAGTTGCATTCAAAGTGGA
The DNA here is from genome assembly GCA_028583015.1 of Wollemia nobilis. NCBI lineage: Eukaryota > Viridiplantae > Streptophyta > Pinopsida > Araucariales > Araucariaceae > Wollemia > Wollemia nobilis. The sequence continues at coordinate 9,830,961 of JAQPPZ010017089.1, forward strand.
CAAAAAAAAAGGGTAAAAAGATAGAATCAAGCAACGAGTCATCTAGTGATGAATAAGCTAACTATGGTAGAAGAGATAAAGGTTCCAAAATATTTATAGATGTAAGATATATTAAGTGCTTCAATTGTGGAAAGTATAGACACTATGTGATAGAGTGCAAAGATTAAAAATTTAACTTTAAAAATTTAGTTTAAATTTTAATTTATTTAAAATTTTAATTTTAATTTTAAAATTAAAAATTAAAAGTTTACCGCCGACATCATGAAGGAAGATATAAAAAGGCCGACGTTTCCAAAGCAAAGGGAAGGCATATAAATATGCCATTGAATTTTTTAATTCTTTCATCCTTGTTTGCTGATATTTGCACTTGGTATTTGCGAAGAAAAAGAGCTCGTGTTTTTCGTTTAAGTGACGCAACGAACATTAAAGGGAGACAACGACCACTTCCCAAAATGCATTGGGCAGCATGGCCTAGTGGCAGATTGGATTGTGCAAAAGTTTTGGTGACAAGGAGGTTGTGTGTTGGATTCCCGCAAGCATCATTTTTTGCTTTGTTCTATTGAGGCGCCAAGGCGCATACTTTTCGCTTGGCGGAAGAGGGTGAAGGATAAGAAGCGGGTGGTGCTTCTTTTTCACCAATGAGCCCGTAGCTCATGCAGCAGCTTGGTCGTGGCTAGGGTGTTTGTGTTGGGGCAAGACAAGGGTTCGATTCTCCTCGAGGCAGGTATTAAGGTTTTTATTAATCTTTTGTTTGGATTGCCTAAGGTGGAGTGATAAGGGGTAAAGGTGCTTCATTAGTTGATTTGTTGAGTAACCTTAGGGAATAAGGTCATGGTGGTTGTTTGAGTTGTGAATTATTTTTAATTGTGATTTTTTGAAATTGTTAGGAGTAATAAGGGTTTTTGATAAAGTTCTTTTTAGTGAAAGTTATTTTGAGTAAGGGTTTTATTTTAAAAAGAACTTTGGTGGATGTTAAAATAAAGTAGGAGTAATAAGGTGTTATTTGGATATTATTGTTGTGTTATTACTCAAGATTTCTAACCCTTGTTAAGATTTGAAAAAGAAAGTGTGTTGAGTGTGATAGATTTAGTGGACAACTCATAAGGCATCAAAAAGGTATGAGTAATACTCTCCATTGATTTTATTTGGGTGGTTGATTTTTGAAATATCATTGGAGTAAAAAGGATTGATTATGGTTTCCTTTTCGAAAGTGGTTGAGTTAATGCTTCAAGGTTTTTTGGATTGTGAGTTGTGATTAAACCTTGTTTGATAAGCATTGTTGTTTAGATCATTGGTTGAGTTAAGTACTTTGAGTTTATGCTTCAAGGTTTTCTAATTTGAGAGTTGTGATTAAAACCTTGTATTATTAGCATTGTTGTTGAAGCTAATGGGTGATGCAAAGAACTTGAACTTGAGTTAGAAAAGAACATGAGTATCATTGTTATGTAAGATTTTTTGTTGAGCATTGTTGGAAATATTTTGAGTTATTTGATTCATGCTTAGACTAGGGTTTGTGAGAAAGAGTTGTTTCTTGAAGTGATTGGTTGAGTAGAGTTGATTGAGCGTAGTCAAGTGGTTGCATGAAGTGGTTGTTCAAGTTCCATGAAATAAACTATTATATATTCTGATTGAGTTGATATTGAGCTTTGAGTATAGAATATATTGAGTCTCTAACAATTCTCTTTATGCTTCTATGAGATTGAGTTAATATTGATCTGAGTTGATATTGCTTTGAGTTTAGATTAGGATTTGAGTATAGAACATATTGAGTCTCTAAAAATTCTCTTTATGCTTCTATAATATTAAGCTGAGTTGAGATTGCTTTGAATTGAGATTGGTATTTGAGTATAGAACATATTGAGTCTCTAAAAATTCTCTTTATGCTTCTATGAGATTTTGTTGAGCTGATTTGAGGCAAGTCTTTGAGAAGGCTTGTGGACTGTTTTTTGTAAGCTTTTGTGAAAGCTTGCTATGCAAATTTGAGCAAGTCCTAGAGAGGACTTATTAAGAATATTGGGACAAGTTTTGTGTGAGCTTGTTGAGCATATTTGAGCAAGTTCTGAGTGATCCTATTGAGAAGATTTGAGCAGGTTCTGAGTGAGCCTATTGAGTGGGTTTGAGCAGGTTTTGAGTGAGCCTATTGAGCATATTTGAGCAGGTTATGAGTGAGCCTATTGAATATATTTGAGTAGGTTCTGGTTGAGCCTATTGAGCATATTTGAGCAGGTTTTGAGTGAGCCTATTGAGAATATTTAAGCAGCTTTTGAGTGAGCCTATTGAGCAGATTTGAGGAGGTTATGAGTGAACCTATTGACAAAGGTTTGGAGGTGATAGAGTACAAAGGACAGAGTCTCAGTGGATAGATATCCAACAACCAGGACAATTGAAGATAGATCTGAGTGAGGAGTCTTCAAGTGGAGATAGATCCACCAGTTAGTGCAGTAGAGATATAGTCTTATAGAATATCACTAGCCAGAGTCGAATGGGAAAGAGTTCTCCTATGGAAGATATCCACGAACTTGAGATTTATGGGATCAACATCTCCTTTGGAAAGAGGTCCATAAACATTGTAATTGGGAAGGATTCCCAAGAGATTGATTGAGAAAGTTTTAGCAAAATATTTTCTCCGTGGAGTAGCCCATATTGGGTGAACCACGTAAATTGTTGTGTCACTTTTGTGGATGGTGTTTTGTGCATTGCTTTAATTACTGCTCTCTATACACTGCATAATATTGAATTGAAAAGAAAAGTAAAAAGTGGTCTTATATTGTTCACCCCCCTCTCAGTATAAACTTGTGTTCTTTAGAATTATATTGTAAGTTTGTTTATGCATATTGTTATTGATATTGGCTTATTAATCTATATTAAATTTATTTCATGAATCTCATATTCATTGATATTTGCCATTATATTTATTGCTCTACTATGTGAGTGTAATCAAGATCCTAAATATTGGGAATGGTGATCTTAAACTGGCTAAAAAAACACCATTCTCAAGTTTAATTTCCTATTGTAGTGAAAACCTCACTACATTAACCAAATGTTATTCTAAGGGAATCCTTTAAAGTAGCAAAATTTGATTGCTTCAAATCCTTATATCCCCACTTGATTGAGTATTCTCTATATTTTAATAGATTCTAAGGCAACTCATCCTTTCGTACAAAAATAGAAAAATAGAAATCTTAAAGCATATTGTGGATCTTATTTGTAGGTTGTTTGAGGTCCTCTCCATTAACTAAATTACTAATAAAAACTAATATTTAGTATTGTTGCTCACATCAATATAATTTTTGATAGTTGAACCTCTACAATTCAGACATACCCAAGAAAATGGTTATCATTTTGGATAAAAATAAGAGGATAAGGGATAAAAATTTCTAAGATTCCTCTTATTTATTGACCATATACTATGTTTTTTGATCAATTACAAATTAATTACTATGAAGTTCTATGTTGCTAAATCCTGAATAGAGTTTACTTCCTTAACAATTTTATTGCATCCTCAAAACCTATGTATTTTAAAAGTAAAACATTTTTTCAAATCTTTCCTAGAATTTTGAATAATCTCCAATTTAGTTTCATTCCTATTACAAAACTTTACGAGTTTACAATTTTGTAAGCCCCTCCCTCATATATTATTTCTTGTACAAACCCTATCCCACTTCTATAAGAAAACCTATTTTTTCTTACATGCCTTCCAAAGAAAATATCCTTGAATTTATCAAAATAAAATATCTATTATTCAATATAGCCTTTATAAGTTGTAGTCTTTTGGATATGGTTAAGAATTTACCTCTAGCCCACCAAACAATATTTTATTATTTTCAATATTGAGTCCAAAAGCTATCTCTTTTTCATTATCAAACAAAGGAACACTTAGATATGTTGATGTTAAATTTTTTACTTTAAAACCTAAAATATCCATAATAATTTATTGCAAATCTAAGAAAATGTTAACTTAAAATATCTTGGATTTTATCATATTAATAATTTACCCAACAATATTCTTATAGCTTGGTAGTATTGATTAAAATTCCATGGCCTTGCTAACCAAGGGATGATTTAGAAGAAACATTTCATCAACAAATTAGTGATGATATTTAAATGGACCATTCATTGCAACCTAAATAACTTTGAATTTTCCTTCTATTTTTTCCATTGAGAGAGTTCTTACTAATGCTTCATTTATAACAATAAAAAGATAAGAAGACAGGAGGTCACCTTGGTAGAGTTCACAAGATGATTCAAAGTATCTAGTGGGGGATCCATTGATCAAAATAAGACATTTTAGAGTGCTATCATAACATCTAATACAATTATCCCAACCTTATGTTTTAATATTTTCATATAGAAACTCCACCTAATACAAATTTCTAATTTTACGAGCATACATGGCTTTTTCATAAAATGAAGAAAATTTATGACCTTTAATACAATGATTATACCATCAAGGATTTGATTACTATGAAGTAATCCATAATATATCTCCAATATAACACGCTCTATAATACTTTTCAATCTATTTGTCATACTTTTTGGAATGATCCTATAAATCATGTTAAAAAGGTTTATAAGAAAAATTATCAGAACATTTGTCTTGCCTTTCTTAGAAACCAATGCGATAAATGTGGCATCAATTTCACTAAATATAGCCTTTTTTCTTTTAATATATTCAACTTGTGTCATTTTCAACACATCTCAATTATTTTGTAATAAAATTACAAGAAATTCAATAGTGCTAGGTGATTTATCAAAGTGAAAAGAGAAAATTGCATCCTAATATCCTTAATTAAAGTCTTCCTCATCAAGCTTTCATTTTTTCTATGTAATAATTGATGGAATATTTTATAAAATCTCATTCTAAGCCTCTTTAACTTACCCAACTTTCTATAGAATGTGTTGAAATAATCAATTAATTTCTTTGTAATATTTTCTTCTTCTTTCATAATACTTCTATTTGTCGTTGTAATGTTTTTAATCTGACAATTTGATAAAAAAAAAATTAATAGTATCATGAAAAAAAATCGTGTTCATATCCCCTTCTTAAGCTATATTTCCCTTGTTTTTTGGGCCTAATATATTTTTCTCTTTTATAATGCATTATGATAGTTAAACATTATCTTTTTATTACATATAGGTATGTTGGTCCACTTCGTTGGTTTCTATTCTCTTGTAAAATTTTGAGCTAGGATTTAATTTCCTTCTTTCTTTTAAACATATTACTAGAAAATTCAAATGATGTTCCAAACCTTCATTTGTCTCATTGGATATTCCATATTTTGAACAAACTTGTACATAAATGATCATTTTTGGAGCCATAAAGATTGAAAAATGGCTTTGAATGACCATTACTAAGTAGATCATATCTTAATAAAAGGGTTTGTAATCTACTCTCACTTATAACAAATACCTAAAGATATTGTATACGCTATTTTCACTTGTCTCTTAGATAACAACAAAACTATTAACTTTGTTTGCTACATGAGTTTTCCCTATATGTCCATTATTCCATGGATGTTGAAAGCTTAGGAATAGGATTTAATAGGTCACTAAAGCTAACAAAGGAAGTAAAATTAAAATCCCCCAATAATCTAGACCATCCACAAATACCACCACTCTTTCTAAAGGAGATAGATGTGTCGAATTAACCCCAAGAATCTAGATATCACAATCATGAATCATGATTGAAATTGGCATAAATGAATTGACCCTTTCAACAATTATAATAAAGACTTACCATATTTAGAGCATATACAATTATGACTCCAATTTTATATTTTTTTCTTTTATACAAATAAGACTAGCAACCTAACTCTTCTTGCTTTTAGAAATTGTTCATCCCATTTGTAATTGTTTAGTTGCAACACCTCTTAAAGATCTAATAGTAGAAACTACTAGATAATCCCCCATCTTACAAATCATTTTTACACACATACATTTTTTTTTTTTTTTTTGGTGGTGGCCACAAGGGGTAAACAGACTGTGACCACGAGGGAACCTACACACATATACATTTTGTTATTGACTATCTATTTTTGTTTTCTTTATTAAAATAATATTAGAACCATAATAATCTATTAATTCTTTGATAGCTCTTTTTTAATCCTTTTTCACACCCCGTAATATTATGTGATGTAATCTTCATCATCACTTTTTATTCTTATTTGTGGATTTAGCCCATTTCTTGTGTTTGATTTCCATTTTCTTTTTCCTCTCGCTTTGAGGGTTTTCATTTCTAATTTTTATTCCCATCAATGTTCAACCTCTTATACTTTTCTAGAATATTTAAAATTTGACTTATCATTTATGGGATTTTGATTCCTTAAAGAGCCCAAAGTGCAAAGGATAGTCTTGAAAATAATTTTCTTTATGATACCCTAGAAATCCTAAAGTGCAAAGATAATCCTCCACAATAGTTACTTTTGCCCAAAAATCCTAAAAATACAATGGATATCCTCCATATTATGTTATGATTAGACCCCTAAAGTACAAAGGACAAACTTTATACTAATATAATTTCTATTGCAAGGAAATTATTTTCTACTACTTGAAATGACTTGATTAACTTGATCTCTTCCACCTTCTTCATTTTAGAATTTGATTCAAAATCTTCCTTCATACCTTTAATTTCTTCTCAATTTAAACTTGCATATTGAAATTATTTATCCTTTGCACCCTTCTTAATTATCTTCAATATTTTGCTCTAATAAGGCCTATAATAGTTGATGAAGTAAAATGACTAATATTTTTTGGATTATTTGATTGAAAAAATCATTATCTAAACCAAATTCTACTAAAATGTGATCTCCTTATTTCATCTTTAAGTTTGTCTCATCTTGATAAATTTTACTTTGTACTTCCTTTCCATATATCTAGTCTCATAATATCCCTTGATTCAAATCAATACATATATAAGTATACAAAACATTCTTTTGTTTTTCAATCGTTTCCACATGAAGTATCATAATTTTTCTTCAAAACCTCCTTATTAAAAATCTAAATTAAAATTCTAAAAAGGCGAACCCACATTATAAGCTTCACAAAAAAAATTGATTCATGGTCTTAAATAAAAACTCTCACTCCTAACCCATTAACTACTACCTATTATTTTACCTATAAATTCTTCTTTAAAAATCATGGAATAATTTAACTTTAGTTCCCACTTCCATTTAATCCACTTTTGAATCTCTATGTAAGGTGTCTAGTATTCATTGAACTTATGCATTAACCATCTATTTGTAACAACCATTATATGTTGTGTTTGATCATTCATCCTTGACAATCACTTTTATTGAAATATGTATCACTTAAATAAAAATTATATCTTTCATTTTAACTAAGACATCTTTACTTCTAATTAAAGTTTTTATATATAATCTATCTTCTTTTTCCTTATGAAAATCTTTCATTTTTTAATTTCTTTGATTTGGTTATTGAAACCTCCGTATAGGGCTGAGCAGTCTCCTCCCAACCATGACCCCTCGTAAAGCCAAAGCTATACTTATCTTTCATTCTTTAATTTTCACTCTTTAGTCACATTGAGTTACACTTGCCCCCTACAAATGAAGAATTCATTCATTGCTTTTAATTTTATAAAATATATATATATATATATATATATATATATATATATATATTTATATTTATATTAAACATTGTTTACAAATATTTACAAATATCAACGCTCGTTCGAGCAAACACAAGAAGAATCGACCTCATAACCACATGGATGATAATAACTAGGCAACTGCCATTATACCAAATGTCATTCTATGATTTATAAAATATTTTAGTAAATTCAAACTATATAATTATAATTTCCATCTAAATATCAATGTTAATATTTCTTAAAAGATCACAATAAACTAAAAATTATAAAAATTCCTTAAGCACCAATTTTTTTTATTTTTATATAATGATTTATTTGTGTGGGCCTTACATCTTACAAGATTGTCTCTCTCTTCTTCCAAATATAATTGGTTCCTATAACTCTTTTTATAAATAATTTAACTTACTAACGTACCAACTTTAACGCGTGACGTCACACAAAATATATTTTCTTAGTAACTTGAATTATATGTTTACAAAAATATTCCAACAGTATATATGAAAACATTTAAGGCGCAGGAGTATCTGCAAGTTTTTTCTATTTAAGTCCAGTGCCAGCTTGAATAATAATAATAATATACGGGGGGGATGGGGAAATGAGACGACTCTTGATTGGACTCCTCTATAAACAGATCTTTCCTTGAAAGGAGGTTCGGAAGGAGGTCCGGGGTTTAAGCTTAGAATCTTTCCTTGGAAGGAGGTTCCGAAGGAGGTCCGGGGTTTAAGCTTAGCGGGCTACGTCGGATACAAAAAAAAAACTTAAAATAGGTAATTAAACATTTATCCGCATTAGGTACTTACTGGTAAGTTCCCTCAATCCTTGGAAGGAGGTCCGGGGTTCAAGCTTGCTTGGCAGCCTATGCTGATACAAAAAAAACCCCAAATAGTTAATTAAACATTTATCCGCATTGAGTACCTTACTGGCAAGTTCCCTCAATCCTCGAAAGGAGCATAGTTAATTAAACATTTATCTGCACTGGGTACCTTACTGGCAAGTTCCCTCAAGTTTGGCGGCCTATGCCAGATACAAAAAAAACCCAAATAGTTACTTAAACATTTATCCGCACTAGGTACCTTACTGGCAAGTTCCCTCAATCCTCGGAAGAAGGTCCGGGGCTTGACTGGCAAGTTCATTCAATCTTCGGAAGAAGGTCCGGGGTTCAAGCTTAACAACCTACGCCCGATACAAAAAAACCCTACCTTGGAGAACGGTTTTCCTTAATATAAAGGTTATTAACCGTGGCGAAACCCAAATAGTTACTTAAACATTTATCCGCACTAGGTACCTTACTGGCAAGTTCCCTCAATCCTCGGAAGAAGATCCGGGGCTTGACTGGCAAGTTCACTCAATCCTCGGAAAAAGGTCCGGGGTTCAAGCCTGACAACCTACGCCCGATACAAAAAAAACCCCGACTACATTGGAGAACGGTTTTCCTTAATATAAAGGTTATTAACCGTGGCGTGGGTGAGTGTGTGAGGGGGTGGGTGTGTCTCTCTCTGGTGGACTTGTTGTAACAAGTTGGGGGATTCCTGATCAAAACCTCCATTTCTGTGGTTGAAAGATTCCTGGTCAAACCCCATCTTTTAATATTACCAACAAAAAACGCAGGAGTAAATGTCTGAAATCACCTTTAATCTTATTTTGAAGGGAGGCCATGAGGGGGTTTTCTTGTATCTTCATCACTACTATTTTTGTATAATTCAATGCCTGTTTAGAGTAACTGCATCCATCTCAAACAAAGATTGAATATGGAAAGAATCAGCGCACATTTTTTTGCATGTTGCAGAATTGGCCATGGAATATAAATAGGAAAACAGCACAACTTTCAACCCAATTAGTCAATGGGTTATGGCTATTATACACATTTAACGTGGAAGATCTTATAATTTTGTTTTGTTTCCCTTTTTCCATCCTCTCCAACCTAGAATTTACTTCTTATCACCCACAAGACCAGCACAGAGTTGTGCCCTTTCATTTTTCAACATTGCAATCTCTGCTTTAATACTTTCTACACCTTCTCCGTTGCCTTCCGCAATTGTTTGCTCCAATGTCATAATGATCCTCTCGATGCTTTTTATCTGCAACCACAGGACAAAAGTAGTACAATGAGAATATATATGTGTGCAAATATAACATAAATACAGAGACCACTAGTTGACCAAAATTGAACCTTTCTGTGAGGCCACCGGCGCATGCCATTTCTTCTACATATCTTTTTCAACACAGTGGGACAGATTGCCAATTCCTTTGCAGCCACATTGATAGGGAGGTGGAAGTATGCCGCCAAATCTGATATCTTCAACTTCCCTGTTCTCTCCCTCTGTAATGCAATGCAACAAATAAAACACATATTTGAGCTGATTTAAACCTCTACTAATTAACAAAAACTAGTAATATTTTCTAGTGTTTTTAGCCATTTAAAAGGTTTAAAATGATTGTGGTATGCACACTGCGCGAAGATTAGTGTGACAGTTTCTGGGGCGGACAGCGCAGAATACTGTGACGGCCATAAAAACTGGACAACCTACCCAATTTCGTGGCAGCTACCAATTCAACCATAAAAACTAACATATTACCTGCAAAGCCACATTGCTCTTTGGAGGCTTTACAGAAGGAGTAGTAATGCCTGTTTGGTCCACTCCACGGGGACCATAATTTCTGTCCATCCAGAACTGCCCTGGAAGAGGTTGCCCTGACATGAACCCATTGTTGGAAGCTTGCAGTCCTGGAAAAAGAAAAAAAAACACATCTACCAGTTCATTCTTTTACAGTGTTTACTTAAATGGGACTACATTTTGTTTTCTACAATAGCCTTAATTAATGAAGATTAGGCCTTATATTCCTTATGAGGAGTAGGACTACATCAAATGGAATTAATAAACACTTCTGTAAGAGTTGGCAGATTTTAGAAAAATCTTCAAAGCAAATAAATGCTAATTCTTTACCTGAAGCGAGTTCAAATGGATTTAAAAACGGTTGCTGCATTGGCTGATTGTAAAAGCCTGAGTTAAAATACATGTCCATGCCATCATTCATCCCGCATATTGGGTCAGGGTAAGGGCACAGTGAATCGTAGCGAAGAATAAATCCTTCCCTCCTTCTAAGAAGACTGTACTGAAACAGAAACTGTTTTACGTACTCCGTACTCGCCATCGCAAACCTGCAAGCCAAACAGATAATCTTAAACGTTACAATAACTAAAAGAGCTCTGCATGACCATGGGGTTCAACTGTTATTCTTATCAAGCATTCAGTTACCATTTTCAGGCATCCTGACCCTTATAGGTATTTTTCACTTACTTACACCCTTGCAGGATCAAATATGATAGTTATTTGGTTAGGCTAAATACATTTTGACTCTCTGTTTTTTTGTTCCTTCTCTGGGTAGCCCAACTCCATGGACTGTCAGTGCTGGTTAATCCCAGACCAGTTGGATTGGTTAGAAATATTTCTCCTCACCTTTATTAACACTCCTCATCCCTATTAATATTGATTCGGAGTATGTGTAAGGTAGTTGGTCTTCTTACTTTTTATCAGTTTATCAGTTTATGTGATGTTGTTCTTATACAAACTGTTTATTTCTAGTAACATCCTTATTAACATTCCTCATCCTTATTAATATTGAGTAACAGTATATGTGGGGTAGTTGGTTTTCTTGTTTTCTATCAGATTCATGTGACCCCTATTAATATTGATTGGGAGTATGTGTAAGGTAGTTGGTCTTCTTACTTTTTATCCAGTTTATGTGATGTTCTCATACAAATTATTTATTTCTAGTAACATCCTTATTAACATTCCTCATCCTTATTAATATTGAGTAACAGTATATGTGGGGTATTTGGTTTTCTTGTTTTCTATCAGATTCATGTGATGTTGTTCCCATACAAACTGTTTATTTCTAGCAACATATTCTTATGTGCACCCGGTCCTGACCACAACCATTTTATTTTTAATTTAGTGAAAAACTCAGACCACCATAGGGTTCTACACCATCTAAATCACCTGGGAGTCACACCCAATCCTGACTACACCAGTATTATCAACTAGATTTTGGATACTCAATGTGCCTTTGGTAAGTTTGGTAAGTGGCATCCAATCTTGACTACACCAGCATTATCAACTAGATTTTGGATACTCAATGTGTCTTTGGTAAGTGGAGATTTGAAAAAAGGACCTCCCTTAAAAAATTACCCTACCTTCTCCAACTCAGAACTCACGTACAACTGAGTTAATACTTCTTCTTTAACATTGTTAATGGCTAAAATATTTAACCCAAAAATAGGCTACGATTCAATTTTCATGGATGTCTATATTAATAAGATGGTTTGTTGTGATAAGAAGATAATATGGTTGGTTAAACAATTAGAATATAAAAGAGGAATAAAAGAAGCTTTCTTTTTACATAACCAATTAAAAAAAAATTCAGAGTCTTACTTTACAATCTGCGGCTCTAGACTGGAAGGGATTCCGCTCATGGAGCACCGAGTGTGCATGACCGCGTGATAGAATTGCCCGTTCCTGCCATGGATCTCAAGCTTTGTGTCCTGAATTCCTGAAAAGAGAAAACCTTGTTATCTCTTGTAAACAAAGACCCATTACTAATCCAAAGAATATATAGACCTAAATGGGACAGAACTAACCATTGGAATGGATCAGTTGACGGAAACTCTGGCACGACCCACATTGCATTTCGTTAAGCTGGGGCCAATTGAAGTGAATATCGTTATAAAAAGGGTTCTGCTGTGAAGGCATAGGCAAACCAGAGTCCCCACAAGTGGAAAACCCGCTGGGATCCAAAGCAGGCGGCTGCACAAACTGTTCATCCCAATCAGTAAACCCATCCGAATCGCTCTTCGCCGGAGGAAGCTGTTCAAATAAGTTTGAGTTCACAGGAACCAGAGCAGAAGTATCAGCGCAGCTACTATTCTCCTCGTTATAGGCAATATTATTATCCAAGGATTTGGATGGAGAATTGAGCACACCAATCTGGCACAGTTCTGAATCTCCTCCGCCGCCAAACATTGCAAAGGCGTCCTGTTCGTTTAGGCCAAAGTCGAACATGTCGACGCTCAACATGGCGTCGATGTTGGCGGCGCCCTCGATGATGGCGTTATATTGCTCAAAAAGTTTTATGGCGTTATTGTCGTCAATCTCCGGCTTAACAGACTGCAAGGGCGGCACCTGCAGCGGAAGGTCCTCTTGTTCTCCTTCCATGACGGAAGAGAAGTCGATGTCGGCGTTGAAGGAGTTCTGGTCGAACATGGCGCTGTGAAAGTTGTTCTGGAATTGAATGTCGGCGTTAGAGATTACCTCGGCAGTCATGGTTGTGAAGTATTTTCAAATGGAGTGCAATAGTGCAATCGAAAAACGAGTGCTGGGTGTTGGATATCATGTAATGTAATGAGGGATATGATGGAATTAATGTATGCAGCGGAGAAGGAGAAAGGAGAACAGAAAGAAAGAAGACCCTCCCACTCTGCGGAGACCTTTGGCCAAGGAAAATCACAGAATGGGAGGCAGCGGCTCTGCTGTTGCCTCTTCTCCTTCTCTTGTCTAAACAGAAAATGGAGTGGTGGTGGTGGTCTTTGTTTCTCATGGCAGACGATGATTTTGTTTACAGTTATGACAGTTAACTCTGGTTTCTTCCCTCATATTCGTAACTATTTGTTAGCAGTTTAGTGAGATCTATTGCAATTTTTTTTTAATGTTATGCACTCACAGGGATACTTAAGACGATGGAATTGAAAGGATTCAACTATCCATCTAATCTTAATTATTTATTGTATTGTCTTATATGTTAAAATGTTTAGCAATATCACACCCTATCTTTGAAAATTGTGTGAAGGAAATTTTAATATAAAATATATTATTAAAAATAAATAATTTATATAAAAATAATATCACATAAACTAATTAAAAAGAAAATATGATAGAAATTGTTCTGTTTTTTTTTTTTTCCTATGTAAATTCTATTTTATGAATTCGTTGAACCGCTGGGTTTTCATGACAATTTGGATTCCCTCTTTCTTGGTTCTTTTTATGTTAAACAATTTCATGGAGATTTTCAAAAATTTAAGTTAAATCACCTCTCTCTTAAGTAAAACAAATATTTTACATGTTATTCGTAGGGATATGGCAAGTTTATTTATTATTTATGGATGGGTTTAATTATTATTTTAAATTTAGGAATTTTTTAATAGGTTATAGTTATTTATATTAGATTATGATTTTACAATTATATAAATATTTTGTTTGATAAAATTTTAAAGTTAAAAAAATTCAACTCATTAAAAATAATTATTATTTATTATTAAAATTTATTTGTAAAAATAAAATTAATATTTAAGATTTATTGGAAGGTTTTACTTTATTTTTATAAATTTTAATGTGTTTTAAAGATTTAATAATAAATAATTATTATTATTATTTGGTTTAGTATCTAGTAAAACTTAACTTAATTTAATCTTTTTGTGTTTCTTGTGGATAAGTGGAATTCATAAAACATTTATTTTTTATTTTGTCCTTCTGTCAGAAGAGACTTGGAAGTGTTTGTTGATCTTTTCTCATCCTTTTCACTTGTGTTAATTGAAAAATCTACCACTTTGGTATCTCAAATTATTTTAATCCTTATAATACGAGGAGGGACTTTTTGAAAGTCCTTTTTATCTAATTTATTTGGAGAGTAAGATGTATATATTTATTTATTGGGGGGCACTATCTCCTTGGACTAGGCACAACTTTGTCATGTGTGACATCCAATTGTAGGTGAACAAGATTTATCATTAGAACCAAGTTTTTGGACACCTCATAAGGAAGATCCATGACAAGCTTATAGTTGTGGAATCGAACCAAGCACACATAATGAAAGTGGTGCTACCCCAAAGCTCCATTTTTGGTTGCAACATGCTTATTATGGAGGAGTAGCCTCACTATATTCATCTGTTAAGGTGGTGGTCCAGAATTTGAAATCACCATGATTCTTATCTTGTTATATGGAGAGTTGTTGATAAAATGTTGGTTATGGTTTTGATTGGCAGTTGTTCTTATATGTTTATGTATTAGCAGTTATAATGTATGGTGAACTATTACATTGATGGACCCAGCTAGGATGCATCTTATATTGGCCCATTACATATATAGACTTAGATACTTTATGCTTTTGTTGTTTTTTTGATCCATGGTGGATTGAAAGCAATTTGATTTGTAAGGCCTAGGGCCCTATAATTGCATATATTGCATCATTTAGTGTTAACATAAGCATTATTTTTAACAAAAAAATTTATTATTACCATTTATACTTTAAATGAAAAGAATAGTTAAGACAAATTTATTGTGTTTTGTTTATATGATAACCGTTATTTTTGTTGAAGTAGGATGTAAAGTACAACTGCGACAAAATGGGAGTCATCCTCCCATGATTCAAACTTAGGATTCCTTGATGAGATCCTAAAGACATACCAACTTGGGTGTCTCTATAGGGACTTATATGATAACTTTCAATATATTTTTTTTCTAGTTAGACACATCTAGGGTTGTAGATGTTAGTTAATGTTTATGCTTATAAAAATGAGATTTAAAGTAAGTCTCATATGTCATTGTTACATGCTTCATCTATACTATATTAGTGCCATATAATCACAACATCTCAATAAACCATACAATGATATTTATCTTTATTTAAGAACAATTAAATAAATTTTAGGTATGTCTCTCGAATCTCTCATTATTTTATTCATGGTCTAATTGAAAATAAAAACTATAATATTTAAAAAATGATCTTATACATAATGTTCCTAAAATTTATTCTACCATGGAAAATATTGATGGTGTTCCTAAAATTAGAAACATATTTAATGGTAATATTTGTAGCAATATAAAAAACTAAGAAACCTACTTCCTTATTTTTCTATATAGGTGAAATATTAATTTTATACTAATAAGAATAGTAAGAGGTTTGATAGGATTGATTGCAACTTAGTTTTGACCTTTATAATATCAGGATTAGTAACCATACTATCAATATCTTTGGTAATGATTTAGTATATAATGTTTTTAGCAATATCAAAACTAATAATCCTACTTTAGTTTCCATGTAAGATTGATAACAAATTAGTCTTAATAGCCTTTATAATGTTATGCTTAGTAATCATACCATTAATATCCTTGGTAAGAATTTACTATATGTAATAATCCTAAATTAATATTTCTTATGAAGATTGTGTGAGCAACACTAAAACTAGTATCAGGAAATTTCGGGGGTTCAAATAAAAATGAGAGTATGTGTTAGAAATCAAAATGACCAGGGGATGCTTTTGGTTTCATGCTCTGAGCACAATGACCACTCATTATGATTTTCGAGTGCGTTTAGTGCTCATTGGACATAAATTCAGGGATAACCTATGAGGTTTTATCAAGGTAGACTCCTTGTGTATATTTTCTCTTAATGCTCAATCCCTAATCTAGACTAGTTTGTCGGGTTTGATATGGGGAAAGGGATAAGAGAAAAGTAGTAAAACTAACTAGCCTAAACTATGGGTGGTGATGCACCAAGAATTATGTATTAATGGGATGAATGAACACATGCATCAATCATACCAACAAGAATGAACATAATTCTAAAATGGTATATTTCTTACTTATAAAACTTACACAAAGACTAGGACATGATACTAGTCATAGCTCATCATGTAAATTTACACACATAATATAGAAAGTAAATAGTCATAGATATTTTATATGTATGTTAAAAGTATTTATATACATATACTAGAAAGGAAAAGGCTTGAAGGCATGTATATGAGTTGACTCAAGGCTCAAGTCCAGATCAATACACAAAAGAGATGAGAAAAAAATTGTATTTAAGGCCAGATACTATGCATGAAAATATTATTTCTTCCCCTCTTCTTCCTTTTTAGATACAAAAATTGGTCTATTTATATAGTTTATCTTATACTTTGAGATTCAAAACTCTCCCTTCAATCGTCATGAGCAAGAACTCCACATATTCCAAGGCTACAGGGCTTGATATATCATGTTGCATTCATTTCCTAGCAAGTCCAGAGCTAGTTTGGGATCTAGTATTCATAATTGTTCTATATTTCAAGGTGGATCACTCCAAATACAACATTAATGAGCCTCCCTATTTCTAGTAACTTGAGCCTAGGTGGTGCCTATAAAATTGATCTTTACTTGTTGGGGAATCCTCCTCGCCAAGCTTGAGGTAAATTTTAATTATGTGGGCCCCACCTTTGTGCTTGCTTGACTTTCAGGTTACTATCACACGTAATCCTTTACCTGATTCTATTGATGCTTGCCTCTCCCAATCTTAGTTTGGGTCCTTGATTACTAGAATCTTAAATGCAATATAGTTACCTAGATGTTATTGACCCTTTGATTTCACTTCCTTACTTTGCTTCTTAACTTTAGGGGATCTAGTTATAGAACTTTGGTGGCAACTTTTGGTCCAGTACTCTCTTTAGGTATCCAATAGTCATGGTGGTGTGCTTCTCTTGTACTAACATCCTTACAAAATTTTAGTTTGAGTGGGAATCTATCACAGGGCTTTGCATGTAATGAAAACTCACTACAGTATGTTTCAAGAATATGAAATATTCTTTACATAACTAATATCACATTAAAAAATATCACACAAGAGGAGAGTATGAATTTGATAAAGCTTAATTAAGTCAATAATATTATCATTATAAAAATAAATAAAGGAACTGAAATAATAATCATGGACATATATAACTATTATTATAAAATATTGGAGCATCCTACTATGATTGGAAGTTCTAGGAAGGTTGCCTATGAACCATTCCCCAAAGTATTAGACATGTTATAAAGGCCATTATGAATTATTTTCTTGATGACAATATAAAATAAGGATAGTCCCAAGATACCCTATCATGTAAAGGATATATAAATTGGCTATGAGCCACAAGGATGACATTCTCATTAGATAAAAAAATGTTAAAATAGTGTAATTATCACTTATACCTTACCAAAATTCTTGGGAATAAATTAAAATTATTAGTAAAAGATGCATCTTATATGTAAAATATTTTGACTTTCTTATCAAGAAATTTAAGAAAATGTAATTAGAAGAAGGTAACTTAATAGTTAGATTTAATATTAGTATCACTTTTTGCTCAATTTTTTCTAGATGACATAATGGATGTGGTAAATAAATTGGTTGACCAAGACACAATATAACCTATTAAACTTTACCCAAATCAATGTGCTTTATATTTAAAAATAAAATAAAGTTATGGATAAATATAAGTGGTTATAGAATCATCACTATCCAAGTGACAGCTCACCTTTTTATAAAGGAATTTGAAATAAGGGCATTTGTATACTTACCCCTTAAATCCTAGATGGTGGGATAGATTTTTTAATGATATTTTGGCTAAAATATATCATATGAAGAATAATTAGAGACTTTTTTAAATTTATTAAACAATCTCTCAAGTAATATAAAATTAACCATAAAGGTAAAATAAATAAATTAAATATCCTTCTTGAATATGCTCAAATATCCTTCTTCAATATCCTCAAATATCCTTCTTGAATATCCTAATTTGCAAGAAAATAAGGAACACTATGTCATAGTATGTATAGGAACAAAACCCAACTATAAAATAGCTCTACAATGTCATACAAGTTAAATGATCATAGTCCTTAACAAACTATCAATTAGGGTATATGTATGGTCTCCGATACAAATACTTAGAAGATGAAAAGGATTACCTCTTAGTATTTTTTAAAATAATGGATATACAAAAGATCAATTCCAAAAGGTATTTATAAAAACATAATAGCACCCTTAGTATTAAAATTATCTTATATATTCTTGTATTATAAGTTGACTTAAATGAAAATAATGACCAATAAACTATATCATATTGATTTAAGTTATTGGATTTAGTACCTTGGATGATTGAATGATTATAATAAAGATAAAAAAAAATGTTTCTACATAAATAAAAGAGATGTTTATTATTTGTTTTCCTTTAGTTCTTGTGATCGATCATTTAGAAGGATGAAATAAAAATTGCAAAAAAAATCTTATAATGTAAAAATGGTAATATCACCAAGATTATCCCTTTTTTAATAAATTATGGAATTAAGATTGAGACCACTACAAAACCTTACTATGAAAATCATATCTTATATACATTTGTTTTAAATTCACAACTCTTAAAGAGAATTTCTTATTCAAAATTATTCTAAGGGGGAAAGGATGTCATCCCTCATTTTAGCACTTGTTTGGGTAATATATATACTATTAGCTTTTGAAGCTAAATACTTAAGATAAAATAACCACAATATCTAAAATAAAGTTGCAATATGAAATATATAATAATGACAAAATACCAAACATATAAAACTCAAAAATAACTTCAAAAATAACTCATAGATATGCCATTAACAAATGTTCACAAAAATTGTATCTCAATTGAATAAATATCTCATATGCTCCATACTTCTCCACACTATCATTATACAAATTATATATCTCACACAAACACTCATAGACACATATATAATGGAATGTGACTCTTCATATGGAGCACTCTAGTCTCTTGGCCTTCACTCTTATAGAGACTCTTCATCTTCCTACTCTAAGGACTCATGTGCACATGGACTATTATGCACATTTACATTACCAAAATACTTTGCACACTTTAATAATACTTGTGCATTTATTACATTGCATAAAGTAAATAATCACACTCTAATATAGGAATATCTTTCCTAATATAAATATGTACCCAAGGTGGTACATTAGCATGTACCAAATAATGTAATATATTGCAACATATACCTCCTTGGTTTTGCATTTAGATTCTCCTTAGACCTTGATTATGGATTGTATACGCATTTATATTTTCTTAGATGGGTTTATAATTATTTTGGTATGATTTTAATTGGAATATTATTTGGACCCTTAATTAATTTATGCATGTTGTGGTAATAAAACTTCAATGAATATTGTATATCGTATTTCATAATATATTCAAGAAACAAACAAGAGCATAATATTAACCACAAATCATACACAAGAAGGTAGAGAATCAATATAAAAAAGTAATATATAAAATAGAAGACTAGGGTTCCCTTGTGGATTAGATCATATAACACATGGATATACACCAATACAATGGATTGGGTAATTAGGGGTATTTATAATATATAAATAAACTCCAATAATAATTACATATGGCATTAATCCAATTCAACATAACACGAAGTATTAAAGGCTAATTAGAAGTTTAATTATAAGTTATAATGGTAGCCATAATGATGGTTTGAACAATAACATTAAGGATAAATACATCAAATAATGATTGTATGCTCACATAAAGAGTACATCAAACATTCCCATAGGCTTACATATGTGTTACATCGCAAAATATTATCCTTATCCATGTAGGTTTGATTATCACTATTCCAACAACCTCCATAATCTAAACCTAAGGCCAAGCAGAGAAGATATTAGAGACCATAACATATCCCCTATAATGGATGCTTTGAATGAGTGTTGAGCAAGGCCATGAGGTGGATTTATATGGAGAGTAACTCCTTATTGAGATAGAGATAAATGTGATAGTCTGCATTGTAAACTAATGTATCTCCTCCTTGTTTTGATAGTGCAAGATGTTGAGTTTGCCTTACAATATGAAATGACTTCCACACTGTAAACCTGAGTTGAATGGAACACTTGCTTTAGTGCAAGTTGTGTGGGTCAAATGGTGGCTAGACTTGGTGCCAATGTAGCTTCTTCCAATGTATTTACATAGGCAGAGTAGGGACTATGTCCTATAATGCTTGCACACCTATTATGTATCTTTAGCTTGCATTTATTACATTGCATAAAGTAAATAATCACACTCTAATATAGGACTCTCTTTCCTAATATAAATATATACCCAAGGTGGTACATTAGCATGTACCAAATAGTGTAATATATTGTAACATATACCTCCTTGGTTTTGCATTTAGATTCTCCTTAGACCTTGATTATGGATTGTATACGCATTTATATTTTCTTAGATAGGTTTATAATTATTTTGGTATGATTTTAATTGGAATATTATTTGGACCCTTAATTAATTTATGCATGTTGTGGTAATAAAACTTCAATGAATATTGTATATCGTATTTCATAATATATTCAAGAAACAAACAAGAGCATAATATTAACCACAAATCATACACAAGAAGGTAGAGAATCAATATAAAAAAGTAATATATAAAATAGAAGACTAGGTTTCCCTTATGGATCAGATCATATAACACATGGATATACACCAATACAATGGATTGGGTAATTAGGGGTATTTATAATATATAAATAAACTCCAATAATAATTACATATGGCATTAATCCAATTCAACATAACATGAAGTATTAAAGGCTAATTAGAAGTTTAATTATAAGTTATAATGGTAGCCATAATGATGGTTTGAACAATAACATTAAGGATAAATACATCAAATAATGATTGTATGCTCACATAAAGAGTACATCAAACATTCCCATAGGCTTACATATGTGTTACATCGCAAAATATTATCCTTATCCATGTAGGTTTGATTATCACTATTCCAAAAACCTCCATAATCTAAACCTAAGGCCAAGTAGAGAAGATATTAGAGACCGTAACATATCCCCTATAATGGATGCTTTGAATGAGTGCTGAGCAAGGCCATGAGGTGGATTTATATGGAGAGTAACTCCTTATTGAGATAGAGATAAATGTGATAGTCTGCATTGTAAACTAATGTATCTCCTCCTTGTTTTGATAGTGCAAGATGTTGAGTTTGCCTTACAATATGAAATGACGTCACATCGTAAACTTGAGTTGAATAGAATATTTAATTTAGTGTAAGTTGTGTGGGTCAAATGGTGGCTAGACTTAGTGCCAATGTAGCTTCTTCCAAAATGTATTTACATAGGCAAAGTAGGGACTATGTCCTGTAATGATTGCACACCTATTATACTTTAGCTTGCATTGCTTGAAGATAGACATTTTTGTATCTACCTATGTTGCCTTCACCAAAGGCTTTCAACTGTTAAAGGTATCTTGCTTCTCCAAAGACTTTTTGGATGTACTTTTTCTTGCCTTCACCAAAGGCTATTAGGATGCTAGACATATTGATGTCCTTAGTGTAGTTGATCCTCCTACCTATTTCCCAATGATCCTTGGATGGATACATAGTTTTAGAAATCTAAAAATCAATCTCTTACTTCACCTTTCTCACTAAATTCCCTTGATAAGTAATATATAATTGTAGACACCAAAACAACACCATTTCGATTAAGTGATTACAAACATTGATCACATTGATATCACAGCTTTTAGGGCAGCCCTTAGAGGTCAAATAGTGGTCTTAACCACTCACACAACAGTTTAAAAGATCAAAAAATGAGCAGAGCAAAGTCGGTCGTTCTAGAGCCTTTAACAAACTTCAAAGCCTTCTTAGCCTTCTTCAAAGCCTTCTTCAAGCCAAGCCTTTTGTCAAAAACCAAGCCCTGGCCGAAGTGTCGCGATATCGCGACACTTTGGGCCCCGACCCAAAGCGGGCCCAAAGTGTCGCGATATCGCGACACTTTGGGCCCCGACCAAGCGGCCCAAAGTGTCGCGATATCGCGACACTTTGGGCCCCCAAACCAGCCCAGGGCCCAAAGCGTCGCGATATCGCGACACTTTGGGCCCCGACAAAGCGGCCCAAAGTGTCGCGATATCGCGACACTTTGGGCTCCCGAGCCAAAGCCGGCCCAAAGCGTCGCGATATCGCGACACTTTGGGCCCCGACCCAAAGCGTCGCGATATCGCGACACTTTGGGCCTCAAGCCAACACGTCACCAAAGTCAAAAGCATACATTCGACCATCCAAGGAACGACCGCCACGTGGCACCTCTACGTGTCCCTTCTCGAAGAGACCCCATGGCTCTATAAAACGGCGGATTTTACAACGGACATTAATGAGACAAGCGGTTTCAAAATATCCGATCCGAGGCCACGCCTCATAACTGCGATCTGTCAGTGCGAGCCATGTCCCATAATGGCCCGATAAGGATCAAATTTGAGCGGCGCCTACGAATTTAGGGTTTTGAACATTAATGTTCTCAGAGGCCGAACCCTCTATAAAAAATCGGCTCGATACGTAATAAAGGACTGGGAAGCATTTTCTGGAAAAACAACGAAGTGCTGTTAAACTAAACGCCTGATTACAGTCATCTGAATCTTCAGATACGATATTGGACACAGAGTCCATCAATTCGACGACAACCCTGATTCTCCAGATTTTGGGCCCATCCCCAGTGGATTGGTGCCGAAGTTAAGCTTTTACGGGGTGGCCCGTTTGGGTATCCCTATATACGTTCCCTAATTAATTTCGAATACATGTTAAAACAGTTCATGTTTTTATAATGTATGCTGTCTTCGAATGCGTTAAATAACAGTTTACGTCTTATATTGGCGAATACATGTTGTTTCGAATGCCTGTTGTTCTCTGTTCTTTATAAAAGTAGCAGGTTACGTAGAGTTATTTAACTTATGCATTTAATCAAATGTTTGCATACATTATTCGTTGTTTCACAAAGACAAACGTTCCGACTTCTTACCGCAGGTGCTATTAACAGTTTACTGTTTCTTTTGCAGCAAGAACAGCAGCAAGCAGGGACTCATCATCACAAGCGGCGGCAACACTACAGCCCGCCCATTTTACATGTGGGCATGCGGAAGGGGATCACTGTTCATCTGTTGTAACCGAGAACATGTAACTGAGGAGACATATTGTAACCGAGTGGAATTACATTAATAAAAAGGGTTGTGCTCCTGTTTTTAATTTAATTCTATCCGTGTTATTTTATGCATCAATTTAGTTCTATTTTTATTGCATCTCAGTGTTTTATTTCCGGAATCTCATGCTTTCAGTGGCGATCACGGTGGGACCGGTTCCCATATTTTTAAAAATCACAGAAGTTAATTAAACTTGTTGTGTCTTGTGCTTAACAGGTACTTCTTTTTAGCCGGAGGTCAGAAACAGCAATTTCGGGCAGAAAGGAGGTAACGATTCTAGCCGTCCATATCATTTTCTGTTGCGAAGTTTCGGGTTATTTCATTTACTGTCATTTTAATTTCTTTTAATTATTACAGTAAGGTAGAAAAGTTTTTCTTAAAAATTTTCTTGCTTTATTTAATTATGTAGCTATCTTAATTATTCATTTAATAATTAAATCTTTTTAATTATTAAAATAAGGTAGAGAAATTTTTCTTAAAGATTTTTCTTGCTTTATTTAATTATGTAGTTATCTGCGTAATTATTCATCTAAAAAAAAAAATTTTAAAGAAAGGTAGAAAATTTCTTTGCAATTTTTACTTGCTGTTTTCAGTTAGTATTATCTGTCTGGCATAGGGAAAGATTTCTTTTTCGGTTGCTTGTTTCAAATTTGCAAAGTAAAATGAATCCCACACACCACGTGGTACTTTAAACCAAGGCGTTGGTCGTAAAACCCCAACCCTTGAGCAAGACCAAAGGTGGATTCCATTATCACTTTGGCTTGAGATATTGCATCCATTACCTCGATCGCGACTGTTGCTAGACGTAAATCCCGACGAAAGCTGACCGAGTGTTGTTGGGGTGATTCCCATGCACGCGAGGATAAGTCTTCTATGGTAGGTGTCATAAACAGAGCGATTCCCCTTCCGTACCGCCTATGTTCCACGTACCATCTGCTCTCACGTACCTATAGTCTCCCTCACGTAAGGGCGGGTATATAGAGAGGTTGGTATATCGGTCCGGCAATGGTATATTGAAGGGGCGACCATTTATGGGAGTCATATGAGCCAACATTATGCATTTAAACGTTCTTCCAAAATTGCAAAAACAAAACAAAACATCAAAATGCACTAAACCAGTTTAGGACACACTATCAATCCTTAAAAGAGATAATCACGGTTTTGTGTATGTGTGTGTTCATTTCTGCTTGGTGTGCACAAAAAGACAAATCATCATAAACGAGATAAAATCTGCTTAGATAGTAGAGAAGCAACACAATGGTGTACACCCGTAGCCAAGCCCAATCAAGGGCGGACGCTGCAGAAGGTGCACAAAGAGGAGGGCGCCAGTCGCCTTCGCTTTAACCCCAAGGATTTGGTCATACCACCTTGGCGGCTTGACACACAAGGCGGTCCCCTCCACACCTTAACGGATAAGGACTATGGGGGTACCCCTTCTAGGAGCACTCCTGTTCAGCATAGCACTCAACACACATCCTCCCATGAGGGGTACATCCATAGGAGAGCTACCTTAGATGCTCGTTATGAGCGGTCACCGCGCGATGAAGCGCTGAGTCAACCTAGGGTTCGACGAGAGGAACCACATGGTTACACTATCCCTCTTTCAACCCCTCCAGTTGTCGGGACTGCAAGGACAAATTCAGAGCACAAGGCTCCTCAAGCGAGGCCAAGCCAACTCCGTTCACCAAATCATGCTCACTTATGAAAGAGAGCATGAGGAAGATTCCTACCTTCCTCAAAAACAATACACATCGCGGGTGCAATACGCCTTTGCACCTCGCTAGATATCATGGTCACACTCGAGGCCGGCGCCTCAGATAAATGCCGCTACCCCCATCAGAGAGAGATGGCCTCTAGAGATCTTGGATCACTACGACCAAGATAGATATGTCAGAGAGGCATCTAGGCCTTCTACACATGAGGCGACAAGACCAACTATCTTAGAATCTGTCAAGCATTTCGCGCGTCGGGTGCAACTCACGCAACGTGAGCGAGACCGACTATCGTTAGAGGAACTGTACCATATTAACGAAGAGCGCCTTCAGCGCCAGAAGGATGAGTTGTTCCAACACACTATGCAGGAAAGGACTCCAACCCCTCACACACATAAGACAAAACATTATGAGAGGCACAAATCCGAACCTCTTGAGCAAAATAGGGTAGACCACATCGACCCGACAGTCGCCAGAAAAGTCGTCCGCCAAGCTCAAATAACGCAGGTTGAACAAGGTCGCCAGGAGTTAGAAAACTTATACATGCAGCGCAAAGCGGATAAGTTGCGCTATAAACTACCCGAGAAGGCGCCAACCCCTTGCATCCAAAGAGCACAACAAGTATGAGGAGCACAACCCCCGAGTGCGAGACGAGTCTCTGCGACCTTATCAAGCATCACCCCCAATGCCTCCTAGACATGAGCAGGAGGCTACTCCTATAAACAATGACGAGTGCCTTCCTCAAGAACCCACTCAGGTTTATGGGCCACCCTTAGAAAGTCACCAAGAAGCCTCTGAGGAATCAGAGCAAAGAGAAGAGCTGGATGAACTGCCCTACCAAGACATGGGGGTGCTATTCAGCTACCCCTCCATAGGTCCCCAGTTTCTCAACACGAACCAATCAAAGCGGAGGAGCTCAAATCTCCCGATCTATGCAAAGAGCTAGAGCACTTAGAGTTGGTGGAGACCAAGATTTTGGAGCTCCCAAGGCCCAACTTACATGAGGCTCTTTTCGAAGAGGATCAACCTCTAACTGTACTCACTGATGATGCAGTCCTCCATATCTCACCCGATGAGCTATACACATTGTTCGAAGCTTCTGAGGAATTAGAACAAGAAGAAGAGCGGATGAACGCCCCACCAAGACATGGGGGTGCTATTCACTACCCCTCCATAGGCCCCAAGTTCCCCGCAACCAAAGAGGAGGAGCCAACCACGACACTAAGTCCTAGAGACCAAGATTTTGGAGCTCCCAAGCCCAACTTACATGAGGCTCTTTTCAAAGAGGATCAACCCTTGGTTGTAGGGCTACCTGATGATACAGTCCTCCATATCTCAGAATCTCCAGATTCTGATGAGCTATACACATTGTCCGAAGGTGAGGATGAAACAGAGATAGCTCAAAGCAATCACATACGACAACATCGACATCCCATAAATATCGATGAAGCATGTCAAATGATAAACATAATACTAGGGCATGAGTGGCGCATAGACCCAGCCCACCAGCATCACATGTCGATCCCACTCCTTGGGGAAGGTCGCGAGCAACTTCCACCCAGAGATATCATAGCACCATCAGTGTCGAAGGCAGACCCTTCTTCCTATCCGTGCATAAGGCCGATCCATTCGTGCCAATTCCTACAGAGCCAGATCCGGTGCACAAAGATTGTCAAGTTGGGGGTACCTCTATTCCCTGAAGAGCAAGTGGATTACACCAAATGCTCCAAAGGTGTCCATCAACCCTTTGGTCAAGCCCAAAAGCTCCAAGGATTATCGCAATCTCTTGGTCAATCCCAAAAAGCTCCAAGGATTATCGCAATCTCTTGGTCACCCCAAAAGCTCCAAGGATTATCGCAATCTCTTGGTCACCCCAAAAGCTCCAAGGATTATCGCAATCTCTTGGTCACCCCAAAAGCTCCAAGGATTATCGCAATCGCTTGGTCACCCCAAAAGCTCCAAGGATTATCACAATCTCTTGGTCACCCCAAAAGCTCCAAGGATTATCACAATCGCTTGGTCAATCCCAAAATGCTCCAAGGATTATCACAATCGCTTGGTCATCCCCAAAATGCTCCAAGGATTATCACAATCGCTTGGTCATCCCCAAAATGCTCCAAGGATTATCACAATCGCTTGGTCATCCCCAAAAATGCTCCAAGGATTCTTGCAATCGCTTGGTCAAACCCAAATGCTCCAAGGATTCTCGCAATCGCTTGGTCAATCCCCAAAAGGCTCCAAGGATTCTTGCAATCGCTTGGTCAATCCCAAAGGCTCCAAGGATTCTTGCAATCGCTTGGTCAATCCCAAAATGCTCCAAGGATTTCCACAATCACTTGGTCAAAAATCATGAAAATTCAAAAACAACAAAAATCACCAAAAACAACAAAAATTTGCATCTCATTTCTAGGCATATTCAAATTCATCAAATAGAGAGTTCTTCTCGCAATTCATCTTCATATTCACCAAAATCAATCCATCAAAAATACAAAAATACATAGCTGCATCCAAGCATTGCATCCATACATTGCATATTCATGGTCGTATAGGTCAAAGGCACCATAGGCTATCATGGTTCTACTAGTCCATCTTGTTCCACACTGTTCCATTTTACAAAAACAGCAAAAACACCATGCACTTTACCACACTAGAGTCAGTGGTCTTTTAATGTATCAAGAGTTTTTCGTGATTCAATCATCATTTTGCTCTTTAGCAATGAAATGTATCAAGTCAAACAGATTTTACGAAGGTAGAGTTACACTTGCAATACACCTTGTTACGTAACATCCCAACACAAATTAAAACACATAAAAATTCCCGAGTTGTGTGAACGAAGGATGAAACCTGCACAATAATCCAGGTTACCATAAGCGAAACGGTTATCTTGCTCATCCCCCTGTGCGAATGACCCCAAGAATGCTGAGAGTTGGCAAAAGGACAAGCATCCTCCCTACCCAATTCCCTAAGAATCCCAAAGTTGCAAAACGTCAAAAATTTGCAAAATGTCAAAACTTCAAAATTTGACACCCTACAATGCACATCTCAAAAAGCACAAAGAATAGTGATTATCGTCACTCCATATCCAAATCCCTTGCTCAAGAGAAAAGAAAAATAAATCAAAATAAACAGTGATTATTATCACTATAACGAGCAAGTATCCCAATACAATTGAAGAAAAGAAGGGAGTTGACCTTGAATCCCTGGAACTCTCAGCATTCTGACAGGTCATGAGGCAAGCCTCAGTACCGGTTTGGTTGATAGCCTATCGGTCACTGGCGGTAAACTTCTCGCATGACGATATATCTATCACATTAACTTGTGTACAGATCAATATTTGCATGTGGATGAGCTAGCTTATGGTATCCTGGAGAACACCGCAGATTAATCTAACTACATACAACAAAGGAGTTAGTGGAGCTAATTAGGTGATCCTCAGTACAGGTTCGGTTGAAAGCCCATCTGGCATCGGCGGTATCCTGACAAATACCACATAAATGAACTCAATTGCACACACAGGGATGTGAAATAACTTGGTTAAAAACAAGTCCGATTCATACCTTGTTCAAAAGTCTTGTAAGATAAAGTACAGTCATGGCTAGTGAGTTAAAACTGTCTGAGTCTCAGAAAACCTTAGCTACATTTCTAAACCAATTGCGCTACTTTTCATCCTTGCAATACCATCAGAAAATACAAAAAGAAGAAACACCACATTTGTACATAGCAAAGTAATGGAGTTCTAAACAGTCTATGGTGCCATAACCAAATATCACCAAGTCCATACATCCATTTCATTTCTGCATATCACATGCATTTGCATTCATCATGCATCCATCAAACTAAATCAACATACAACATTGGTAATTATCATACCATATGCATCCATCCATATCAAGTAGCATGCATCCACCAACATCAATCATTGTGCATAAAATCATGACATATACGTAAAGAAAGAAAATCAAAACAACAAAAACATCACAAAAATGCAACACAAAAAGAAGCAATAAGCATTGCCGGACACGAGTGCTCTTGCACTCAACCTCTTGGCATAGAAAATCGATGTCGGGGCTCAAATTCTCATTCTCCTACTTCCCTAAGAAGGCTATCATAGCTGGACCGCTCCACGGGAAGACGGGTTTTTGATGATTTCACCCCATTATGGCATCACCAAAAGGGTTAACACCCACCAAAAATAGGTCCAAATGTCGGGAAATTGCACGTGCTCAAATGGTAAAACATCTAAAGGCACCCTAACCTAAGTCATCTTGGGTCAAGCGACTCGTCGCTTTTCTCACGAAGGTCATTCCCTCATCGATTCGTCGCTTGAGGGGGTAGTCACACTTAGTCACCAATCAACAACCACACACCCAATCAAGGCAATGACATGCATTCAAAGAATCATTGACAAAGACAATCACGCTCCTGCTTGGGGCAGCAAACAAGCAATTATCATAAATTGATCAAATACTTGGCATTCCCGAAGCATGAACACAAGGTTCCCCTGTGGATAAAAGGTTACGCCCTTTGCCTAATCATGACTGATCAATGTCCAAGCTCAAGTCACACCTCACCAAAACAGGTTAACACTTGAAATCAAATTCCTTAGCTCGTCAGAAGCAAGGATTCAAGAATGCATGCCCTTTCCATACTTGGGGCATTAAAAGTTGGTTAGGTTACCAAGAAACCCTAATCATTAGTGCTTTGGTCGTATATTTTTGCTCAGCATCGCGTCACCCGCAGCGCTTCCCAAAAAGGGGCATCTGTAGACACCAAAACAGCACCATTTCGATTAAGTGATTACAAACATTGATCACATTGATATCACAGCTTTTAGGGCAGCCCTTAGAGGTCAAATAGTGGTCTTAACCACTCACACAGCAGTTTAAAAGATCGAAAAATGAGCAGAGCAAAGTCGGTCGTTCTAGAGCCTTTAACAAACTTCTTAGCCTTCTTCAAAGCCTTCTTTAAGCCAAGCCTTTTGTCAAAAACCAAGCCCTGGCCAAAGTGTCGCGATATCGCGACACTTTGGGCTCCCGACCCACAGCGGGCCCAAAGTGTCGCGATATCGCGACACTTTGGGCCCCGACCCAAGCGGGCCCAAAGTGTCGCGATATCGCGACACTTTGGGCCCACCCAAAGTGTCGCGATATCGCGACACTTTGGGCCCCGAAGCGGGCCCAAAGCGTCGCGATATCGTGACACTTTGGGCCCGAAGCGGCCCAAAGCGTCGCGATATCGCGACACTTTGGGCCCCACGCCCAAAGCGTCGCGATATCGCGACACTTGCAACACTTGGCCTCAAGCCGACACGTCACCAAATCAAAAGCATACATTCGACCATCCAAGGAACGACCGCCACGTGGCACCTCTACGTGTCCCTTCTCGAAGAGACCCCATGGCTCTGTAAAACGGCGGATTTTACGGCGAACATTAATGAGACAAGCGGTTTTAAAAAATATCCGATCCGAGGCCACGCCTCATAACTGCGATCTGTCAGTGCGAGCCATGTCCCATAATGGCCCGATAAGGATCAAATTTGAGCGGCGCCTGCGGACTTAGGGTTTTGAACATTAATGTTCTCAGAGGCCGAACCCTCTATAAAAAACCGGCTCGATACGTAATAAAGGACGGGGAAGCATTTTCTGGAAAAACAACGAAGTGCTGTTAAACTAAACGCCTGATTACAGTCATCTGAATCTTCAGATACGATATTGGACACAGAGTCCATCAATTCGACGACAACCCTGATTCTCCAGATTTTGGGCCCATCCCCAGTGGATTGGTGCCGAAGTTAAGCTTTTACGGGGTGGCCCGTTTGGGTATCCCTATATACGTTCCCTAGTTAATTTGACTTATGCTATTTCAAAAACACTTGCTGTAGTATATGCTATTTTCGAATACATGTTAAAACAGTTCATGTTTTTATAATGTATGCTGTCTTCGAATGCGTTAAATAACAGTTTACGTCTTATATTGGCGAATACATGTTGTTTCGAATGCCTGTTGTTCTCTGTTCTTTATAAAAGTAGCAGGTTACGTAGAGTTATTTGACTTATGCATTTAATCAATCGTTTGCATACATTACTCATTGTTTCATAAAGACAAACGTTCCGACTTCTTACTGCGAGTGCTATTAACATTTTACTGTTTCTTTTGCAGCAAGAACAACAGCAAGCAGGGACTCATCATCACAAGCGGCGGCAACACTACAGCCCGCCCATTTTACGTGTGGGCATGCGGAAGGGGATCACTGTTCATCTGTTGTAACCGAGAACATGTAACTGAGGAGACATATTGTAACCGAGCGGAATTACATTAATAAAAAGGGTTGTGCTCCTGTTTTTAATTTAATTCTATCCGTGTTATTTTATGCATCAATTTAGTTCTGTTTTTATTGCATCTCAGTGTTTTATTTCCGGAATCTCATGCTTTCAATAATATACTTGGGTGATAAAATATAGTTTGAAATTATTTGAACTATCTCCTTTTCCCTTGGAGATACTTTACTATTAGAGTTTTCTGAAATGACTCTAATGATATGCTTGCAAATGTAAAATGTGACAGTGTATATGTTTATCCCCTATGGTCTTGAACTGGTTCTCTTCTCTTATCAAAATGGTGACTTCAATTTCTTTTGCAAACTAAGATGATCAGGGTAATATAGGGTTCAATATTATCTCCAAATCCTTGGTAATATTTTCCTTTGCTTGGCTATGTTTACACTAATAAATCCAAGATTTTAATATTATATTTTGCACTATAGGAAATGCAAAAACGTAGAGTCTTATTTTCTTAAAAATAGACAATAGAATATTGATATGTTTATTTCTCTTGAAATATAACTAACTTCTATATTTTTTCTTGTGTAGGTTTGAAACTTGTAAACAATAACTTCTACACTACCTTGAAGACTTTGAACTGAAACTTATTTATGCAACCTTTTAACCTTTAGAACTGGTGGTCAATAAACGTGATAAAAAACTAAATATAAAATTTTAACTAATTAACCTTTTGCACCTTTGTTGCACACCTTTTCTCCTCTATAGATGATGATGATGATGGTGGTGATTTAAGTCACCTAAATTGCTACCTTTGTAGATTATATTGTAGCTCTTCTAGGCTGTCCAAAAATAGCTCTCTTGGGCTTGTTGTCAGATGGAAATAATTGCCCCAAGTTATTTTATCAAAAATCTCTCATTGGTAGAAAATTTATCCAATGAATTCTTCTAGGAACTCTTCCAATGGGGCTCACCAAGCCTTTTCCTTGTTTCTCCTTAAGACCTCTCCAAGGTCTTCAAACTTGCAGCTTCTAAAACTTTAATGAGACCTTCCTTGATCTCTTTAATCTTCAACTATGGAAGTTTTGCAATGAGATCTCCTCCTTGGATCTCCTAAATCTGCTACTACTAAAATTTTGCAATAGAACTTATGTTAGTCCTTCTCAATGCTCAATCTTCCACTATGAAAGTTCTTCAATAGGACCTTCTATGGACCTCTTCCTTAATGTGAAGTTTTCAATCTTCAATGGAGATCACCAATGTTCAATCTTCACTAGGACTCTTCTCCTTGAGTCTCTTCTTCCTTCAATCTCTACTCTTCTATAAAAATAACTAATCCCTATACGAGGAAAGGACATAGACTTTCAGTCAATAAAGGTGAAATTCTTCTCTATCTATTGTAGGAAGTTTCTCAACTTCTAGGAGTTAATTTTCTACAACAAAATGTTAGAAATAGAAATTTTTGCAAATCTATAGAAAACAATCTTCACTAGTTGGATTTCCAATCTAGTGGATTCAATATTGAGTTCTAGTTTTCACAAGTTTTTTTGCAACTCTGTGGAAAAACTCTAGCCAATAGTTTTAGAAATCTAAAAATAATATTTACAATCTCCTCTCAATCAATCTTGTGGCTCTCTCTATTTCATATGATCTACCATGTGCTCTGATACCATTGTTAGATTTTGAAGCTTTAAACTTAAAGGAAATACAACCACAAGTATGGAAATAAGAATACAATATTATAACTATGATAATGTCTAAATAATATGCATGAAAATATGATATAAAACTTGAAACGATGATCAAGAAATGCTCATATATGAAAGCTCATGAAAATATATAATGCCATGCAATGGAGGTAACTACCTCTTTATTTTGCAAAAATAAGTCTACATTGTATCTACTATTACTCAACCTATTCTATTCTATGAAGACCTATTTATAATAAGATGCAACTCTTTGCCTTTAATAATCCTATGACATCTCACTATTCTATTCTAAGGACTTATGTACATGTGAACTACATGCACATTTACATCATTACACATTCTAACACTAGTGCATTTATTACATTGTTTTAATAAAGTACTTAAGTCCTAATAAACTCTTAATCTAAATATGTACCCATGGTGGTACATTATTAAGGACCAAATAATGTAACATATTCCAACATATATTCTTTTGTATAAGATATGTGGTGGATGTGTTAGAATTCATAATGCTTTCCAAAAAATGATCAAAATAAATCCATCCACTCAAATATTATACAAAAAATATAAAGAAGGAATGAAATAAATAAAAGAGACAAAAGGATTGGGGGTTCTCATAGGCACCATAAATAAGCACTATCCATATATAATATTGCACAACAATTTAATAAGCATTGAGGAGTATGATGGGGGTATTTATACCAAAACCTCTAATTACATCATAAAGTTTAATCTAAGTTGACATACAAGTGGGTTTTAGGTTAATTATAAATAATAAAGGAGGTTAAACCATAGCCCATTGGGATTACATAATAAAACATTAAAAATAATAAATACATTGCATGATGATATACCCTTGGGCTATCTAATACATCACACAATGTCAGCTCTTAGCATACCTAACATATGTTGCCTGATCTGTGACCTAATAATAAATGGTACATATTTACATAGAGAAAAACACATCTATTTTTGGCTTCGAGGGACACAATTAGGGGGCGTTGCACCCTACACCTCCCTTCATGGAGTGGGTCCAAATGTGGTTGAAAACAAGGCCTCCAAATTAGAGTGAATTAGGCTCCACAACCAACAAGATGAAGTTTTGTGCAATGTTGTGCCCTTGGATGTTTGTGATTTTATTTTGTCCAATAATTTATGTAGATGAGGTATTACATTTATGAGTTTAATCCAGTGTCATCATCACTTTCAAGGGTTAGTGTTGTAGAATACCAAGGGTATCTCCTCCTACCTCTATCTTCTTTTTCAATGCTAAAATATGATAGCTAAAACAAGGAAATTTATTCTTTTGATGATCAATCATCAATCTATAAAGCAAGAGGAACCTTGCTACACTAATTGTAGACCCTATACAATAAAAGTATATGGATCAAATTGTACCAAAATGTGATGACTTATTCAAGTCACCAACTAGAGTTCATTTCATTGTGAGGTAAAGCATTCCATTAGTTTAGTTCCTAGTTATCCTTTGTCTATTGCACTTGCTCATCATGGATTAGACCTTATAAGTGATGAAATTAGAAGGTAATTCTAAGAATTGATTCAAAAGAGGCACATCATACCAAGTGCTTCATCATGTGGTAGTTCAATCATCTTGGCTCCAAAGAAAGATAAAACATGTAGATTTTGTATTTACTGATAAAAATTTAAATAAAATCACTATGAAGAACTACTATCCACTCCCTTGGATAAATGACTTGCTAGAAAAACCCCATGGTGTAATTTTCTTCACCAAAATTTATCTCAAGTCTAACTATCATCAAATACCCATAGATCCCATTGACATATGGAAAAATATATTTAAATTAAATGAGAATTTATTTAAGTGGAATTTTATACCTTTTGAATTTTTTGGAATATATTACATTATTTGGTACATGCCAATGTACCACCATGGGTACATCTTTAGATTAGGAGTTTGTCTTAGATTAGGGTTTGAGTATTTACTTTATGCAATGTAATAAATGCACAAGTAATATTAGAATGTGTAAAGTATTCAATAATGTAAATGTGCATCATAGTCCATGTGCACATGAGTCCATAGAATATGAATGTTAGATTCATAGGAAAATGGAAGGCCAAGAGTCACATCCCATTATATATTGGCCTTGGTGTGAGAAAGTAAAAACAATATTTCCATATCAAGTAGAGTAGAATACAAGTTTGAGAAAATGTAGAACTTGTATGAAGCATGGAGTACTTGAGATCTTCATATTTTGTATGAAGATCCTATTTTTGTGAGCTTTCATTAATGGTAGTTTTATGAGTTATTTCAAAAGTTTCTTATGATTTTTACATGCTTAGTAAAAGTTTCTTATGAAGATCCTATTTTTGTGTTTCAATATTCCATGCTTTTTTTATATCTTATGGTTGATTTCTCATTAAGTATCTAGCATAAAAAGCTAACAATGGTATCAAAGCACATGGTAAATTGATAGGAGATAGGGAGAAACACAAGAGAGATTGATAGGAGATAGGGAGATCTCATTTTTAGAATTTTGAGAATAATTTTTTGGCTAGAGTCTTTCCACAGGGTTGCAAGAAAACTTGTGAAGACTAGGACTCAACATAGATCTATTTTCCACTAGATTGAAGGATAACTAGTGATGTTTATTGACTTATAAAGATCTAGATATTTGCATGGATTTGCTTGCTACTATCTAAAGTTTTTTGTTGCAGAAAATTAGTTCTTATAAGTTGAGAATCTTCCTACAACGGATAGAGAAAATTTTATCTTTGAATTCCTAAAAGTCTATGTGCTTTCCTCATGTAAGGATTAGTTCTTTGTTGCAGAAAAAAGTAGACATTTAAGAAATAAGAGACTCAAGAGAAGTTCTCATTGAAGATTTAAGAAAGAGGAGACTCAAGGAAAATATCCCCATTGGATATTGGAGATAGAATATTAAGAAGACCCAAGAAGGAGGTCTCTATAGAAGATTGAAGATTTGCATATTGAAAAAGAGGAGACCCAATAGAAAGGTCCCATTTAATAAATTCTAGATTTGGAAGATTGAATATTGAAGATTGAAGATAGAGGACGATTAGGAAAAGTCCTATTGAAAATTTGAGAAGCTGCAGAATTTGAAGATCCAAAATAAGAGATCTCAAGAAAATTTTGTTTCTATTGTTGCCTCTTCTCCTTCTCTTGTCTAAATAGAAAATGGAGTGGTGGTGGTGGTGGTCTTTGTTTCTCATGGTAGACGATGATTTTGTTTATAGTTATGATAGTTAACTCTGGTTTCTTCCCTCATATTCGTAACTATTTGTTAGCAGTGTAGTGAGATTTATTGCAACTTTTTATATTAGCGGTTTCGTGAGATTTATTGCAATTTTTTATGTTATGCACTCACAGGGATACGTAAGACAATGACGATTTCCAGTGTTGAAAGGATTCAACAATCCCTTTAATCTTTAATTATTTATTGTATGGTATTTTCTTAATATACATAAGAGAATAGGTAATGTCTTTCATTATAGATTTTGGTTTAAATTTTGAAGTTGTCTTTCTAATAAGTTACCTAGTTATTAGAATTGGTAATGTCCCTTCATCTTTTACTATAGACTTTGATTTAAATTTTTGGAGTTGTGTCTACCCCTATGTCACTTAAGCATGAGGGAGAGCACCGGTGGCTCAAGATTGAAACTGTCATCATAGGGTTGGTGCAGAGGAGTCAGAACAGTCTACTACCTTTACCCCAAGAAAAGGCTTGCCTCCAAAATTTAAACTTGGATCCTCCTGGTAAACGTTAAAACTGACCAATCCACCCAAGAACTTACCAATTCACCAACCCTTAGAACTAAATCACCTCTCTCTTAAGAAAAACAAATATTTGACATGTTATTCATAGGGATATGACAAGTTATTTATTATCTATAGATTGGTTTAATTTTTATTTTATATATAGTAATATTTTAATTGGTTATGGTTATTTATATTGAATTAAGATTGGATAATTATATAGATATTTTATTTGATAAATGGTTATAGTTATCTATATTGGATTATGATTGGATAATTGTATAAATATTTTGTTTGATAAAATTTGAAAGTTAAAAAAGTTAACACATTAAATTTTTTTATATAATTATTTGTTAAAATTAAAATTATATTTATTATATATTAACATGTTTCACTTGATTTTTTAATGTGTTTTAAAGGTTTAATAATAAATTATTATTATTATTTCACTTAGCACCTAACAAACTTAACCTAACTCAATATTTTTATGTTCCTTGTGGATAAGTGGAATTTATCAAACATTTATTTTGGTTTTGTCTTTCTATTAGACGAGAGACTAGGAAGTGTTTGTTGATCTTTTCTCATCCTTCTTCACTTGTGTTAATTGGAAAACCTACCACCTTGGTCTCTCATATGATTTTAATCCTTATAATATGAACAAGGACTTTTTGAAAGTTGTTATCTAATTTATTTAGAAATTAAGGTTTATATATTTGTTTATTGGGGGCACCATCCCCTTGGCACAACTCCCTCATGTGTGACATCCAATTGTAGGTAAATAGGTTATCATTAAAACCAAGTTCTTGGACACCTTATAGGAAGATCCATGACAAGCTTAGAATTGTGGAACTAAACCAAGAACACATAATGAAAGGGATGCTACCCCAAACCTCCAATTTTGGTTGCATGATGCTTATTGTGGAGGAGTAGCCTCATTATGTTCCATTTTTCAAGGTGGTAGCCCATAATTTGAATCCACCATGATTCTTATCTTGTTATATGGAGAGTTGTTGGTAATATGTTGGTTATTGTTTTGTCTAGTGGTTGTTCTTATGTGTTTATATATTAGCGGTTATAATGTACGGTGAACTATTGCCTTGATGGACCCAGTTAGGATGCACTCTATACTAGCCTATTACATGTATAGACTTAGATACTTTATGTTTTTGTTGTTTTTTGGTCCATGGTGGATTGAGAGCAATTTGATTTGCAATTCCTAGGCCCTATAATTGCATATATTGCATCATTTAGTGTTAATGCAAGATTTATTTTCAACAATATATATATATATATATATATATATAAAAAATATATATATATATATATATATAATATTATCATTTATACTTTAAATCAAAAGAATAGTTAAGATGAATTTAGTGTGTTTTGTTTATATGATAACTTTATTTTTGATAAAGTAGGATGTGAAGTACAACTACAAAACAATGGAGGCCACCCTCCCATGATTCAAATTTAGGCTTCCTTGATGATATCCCAAGACATACCAACTTGGGTGTCTCTACAAGGACTTATATGATAACTTTTAATATAACTTTTTTTCTACACTTTTAGGGTTGTAGTCGTTAGTTAATGTTCTTATGAAAATGAGACTTAAGGTAAGTCTCAAATGTCACTGTTACATGCTTCATCTATACTACATTATTTCCATATAATCACAATATTTCAACAATCCACACAATGATATTTATCTATCTTTAAAAATAATTAAATAAATATCAACAGATTTTAGGTATGTCTCTTCAATCTCCTAGTCTTTTATTCATGGTCTAATTGAAAATAAGAACTATTATATTATTAAAATGATCTTATACATGAT
This sequence comes from Wollemia nobilis, assembly GCA_028583015.1. NCBI lineage: Eukaryota > Viridiplantae > Streptophyta > Pinopsida > Araucariales > Araucariaceae > Wollemia > Wollemia nobilis. Next base: position 9,869,677 of record JAQPPZ010017089.1, read on the forward strand.
GTTATATATTCTACCATGGAAAATATTGATGGTGTTCCTAAAATGAGGAACATATTTAATGGTAATGTTTGTAGCAATATCAAAAACTAAGAAACCTACTTCTTTAGTTTTCCATGTAGGTGAAATATTAATTTTATTCTAATAAGAATAGTAATAGGTTTGATAGGATTGATTGCAACTTGGTTTTTAACCTTTGTAATATCAAGCTTAATAACCACACAATCAATATCTTTGGTAAGAAATTAGTAGGTAATGTTTATAGAAATATCAAAACTAAGAACCCTAGTTTAGTTTCCATGTAGAATTGATTACAAATTATTTTTATTAACCTTTCTAATGTTATGCTTAATAACCTTCCCCTTAATATCCTTGGTAAGAATTTACTATATATAATAACCTTAAACTAATATTATTTAATGAAGATTGTGTGAGCAACACTAGAACTAGTATCAAGAAATTCATGGGGTTCAAATGAAAATGAGAGTATGTGTTAGAGACCAAAGTCACTAGGGGTTGGTTTTTGTTATATGCTCCAGGCACAATGATCATTCATTACGGTTTTCAAGTATATTTGGTCCTTGTGCCTTGCATGGAGTGCACATTCAAGAAGTTTGACAAGTGTGGGACACATATTTAGGGATAACCTTCGTGGTTTTATCAAGGCCAACTCCTTGTTTATATTTTCTCTTGATGCTCAATCCCTAATCTAACCTAGTCTACCGAGTTTGATCTCGAGAAAGGGATAAGAGAAAAGTAGTAAAACTAACTAGCTTAAACTATGGTTGGTGTCACACTAGGAATTACACAGGTCCTTTATGTATTAATGGGATGAATGAACACATGTATCAATTATGCTAACAAGAATGAACATGATTCCATAATGGTATATTTCTTACTTATAAAACTTGCACCAAGACCAAGACAAATACTAGTCACATCTCCTTATACAAATTTGCACACATACAAAGACCAAGATAGAAATTAAATAGTCATAGATCTTTTATATGTATGTTAAAAGTATTCATATGCATATATCAAAAAGGAAAAGGCTCAAACACCTGTATATGAGTTGACTCAAGGCTCTAGTCTAGATCAAGATACAAAAAAAATGAGAAATAAACTCTATATAAGGCTAGATACTAGGCATCAAAATATTGTTTCTTCACCTCTTCTTCATTTTTAGATAAAAAATTGACCTATTTATACAATTTGTCTTTAAATTTGAAATTCAAAACTCCCCCCAATCGTCATGAGTGAGAACTCAATGTTTTCCAGGGTTGCAAGGCTCAAGGTATCATATTACATTCACTTCTTTGTAGGTCTATAGCTCTTTTGGGATCTAGTCATGATAAATACTCTATAGGTGGGGGTGGCTCACTCTAGATACGACATTAATAAGCCTCCCTATTTATGGAAACGCAAGCCTAGGTGCTGCTTATAAAATTGTTCTTTGCTTGCTGGGGAAGCCCCTTCATCAAGCCTAAGGTTAGTTTTGATTATGTGGTCTCCACCTTTGTGCATGCCTGGATTTCAGGTTACTATCATGTCAAACCCTTTACCTGATCCTATCGGTGATTGCCTCACCCAATCCTAGTTTGGGTCTTTGGTAATTAGAACCTTAAGTGCAGTGTGGTTCTTTGGATGTTATTGACCCCTCTAATTTCACTTCCTTCCATCACTTATTAGCTTTGGGGGATCTGGTTATCAAACTTTGGTAGTAAATTTTGGCCCAAGACTCCCTTCAGATATCTGGTTGTCGTGATCTTGCACTTCTCTTGCACTAGCCTCCCTGCAGAACTCTAGTTTGAGTGGGAACCCATCACAAGGTTTTGCATGTAGTGAAAATTCACTGGTATGTTTCAAGAATAAGGAAGATTCTTATCACAACTATTATCACATTAAAAAATATCACACAAGAGGAAAGTATGAATTTTAGAAAGCTTAAAGAAGTCAATAATATTATCATTATATAACTAGATAAAGGGAGTGAAATAATAATCATGGATATGAGTAGTATTATAAACTGTTAGAGCATCCTACTATCATTGGAAGTTCTAGGAAGGTTGTTTATGACCCATTCTCCAAAGTATTAGACATGTTAGCAAGGCCATTATAAATTATTTCCTTGATGATAATATAAAAATAAGGATACTCCCAAGAGATCCTATCATGTAAAGGAATTATAAATTTTCTAAGAGCCACAAGGATGACATTCTTTTTAGATAAAAAAGTGTTAAAAAAAATATTTTCCACTTATGCGTTACCAAAATTCTTGGGAATAAATTAAATTTATTAGTAAAAGATGCATCTTATATGTAAAATATTTTGACTTTCTTATCAAGAAATTTAAGGAAATGTAAGTAGAATAAGGTAACTAATTAGTTAGATTTAATATTAATATCAATTTTCACTCAATTTTTATAGATGACATAATGGATGTGGTAAATAAATTGGTTGGCCAAGACACGATAAAACCTATTGAACTTTACCTCAAATCAATGTGCTTCATATTTAAAAATAATAATTTTATGGATAAATAGAAGTGGTTATAGAATCACCACTATCCAAGTGATAGCTTACCTTTTTATAGATGAATTTGAAATAAGGGCATTTGTATACTTACCTCTTAAATCCTAGATGGTGGGATAGATTTGTTAAATATGTTTTGGGAAGAATAATTAGAGAAGTTTTTAAATTTATTAAATAATCTCTCAAATGTTATAATATTTACCATAAAGGTAAAAGAAATAAATCAAATATCCTTCTTGGATATCCTAATTTGCAATAAAATCTGGAACACTATGTCATGGTATGTATAGGAACAAAACCCATGTTGATTTATACTATAAGATAGCTCTACAATGTCATACAAGTTAAATGATCATAGTCCTTTATAAACCATCAATTAGGGCATGTATGGTCTCTGATACAAATACTTAGAATATGAAAAGGATTACCTCTTAGTATTTTTTGAAGATAATGGATATACAAAAGGTCAATTCCAAAATGTATTTAGAAAAACATAATAGCATCCCTAGTATTAAAATTATATTAGATAGTCTTGTATTATAAGTTGGCTTAGATGAAAAGAATGACCAATAAACTATGCCATATTAACTTAAGTTATTTTGGATTTAGCCCCTTGGATGATTGAATGATTGTAAGAAAGATAAAAAAAAAAAAGGTTTCTACATAAATATAAGAGATGGTTATTATTTATTCTCCTTAAGATCCTGTGATCAATCATTTAGAAGGATGAAGTAAAATTTACAAACAAATCTTATAATTTAAAAATGGTAAATCACCAATATTATCCCCTTTTTAATCAATTATGAAATTAATATTGAGACCACTAGAAAACCTTACTTTTGAAAATCATACCTTATATACATTTGTTTTAAAATTCACCACTCTTAAAGAGAAGTTTTTATTCAAAATTCTTCTAAGGGGTAAAGGATGTCATCCCTCCTTTTACCACCTATTTGGGGTAAGATATATACCTCATTGGTTTTGCATTTAGATGCTCCTTTAGACCTTTATGATGGATTGTATATGCATTTATATTTTCTTAGCTAGATTTATAATTGTTTTGGTGTGATTCTAATTGGAATATTATTTGGACCCTTAATTACTTTAAGCATGTTGTGGTCATGAAAATTAAGTGAATATTATATATATATTATGTTGTATTTCATAATACTTTCAAGAAACAAACAAGAACATAATATTAACCACAAATCATACACAAGAAGGTAGAGAATCAAAATAAAGAAGTAATATATAAAATAGAAGACTAGGGTTCCCTTGTAGACCAGATGATATAACACATGGATACATGCCAATACAATGGATTGGTTATTAGGGGTATTTATAATATATAACTAAACCCCAATAATAATTACATATGGAATTAATCTAATTCAACATAACATGAAGTATTAAATTCTAATATCCATAGTGGTGATTTGAACAATAACATTAGGGATAAATACATCAAATAATGCTTGCATGCTTACATAAAGAGTACATCAAACATTCCCATAGGATTACATATGTGTTACATCATAAAATATTATCCTTATCCAATTAGGTTTAATTACCACTATTCCAACAACCCCCATAATCTAAACTTAGGGCCAAGAAGAGAAGACATTAGAGACTATAACATATCCCCCATAATGGATGCTTGAGTAGGAAAAATGAATCACTAAGTCTCCCTCACCATTTAGAATATTGTAGTGTAATATAATTGAATGAAATCATTTAAATCTACTATTATCTATAATCCTATCATGTCCTCCAAAATAGATCCTCATGCCTGTAATAAGTCCGTGAACAAATACCACAAATGTGAAGAGATAAAAAATCATGTGATATGTATGTTGATAAATGGATCCAAAACATCACAAGTTAATATTCATAGGAACAACATATTAAAATCACATTCAATGGTAACACAAATATTTCACAATAAACTTCTCCATTACACTCATAAATCAGAATTCTCATGTTACACTTGTTACATAGCATGGAACTTTATCTCCAATATATAACCTGTTAGAATTTGAGGATATATGCAATGGGAGAAATCTAACATAGGTCCTAGCAGGATGCAATAAATATGAAAGAAAGTGATTTTGCAATATGACTAAAATATGCTATAAATAGAAATGATGAAATTACAATGTAGTATGGAGAAAATGGACACTCCATTACTATGAGCTAAAGAGCTACATGGTACTCCATATGGGAGCACTACTATCTACTACACCACTAGATAAGAACTTGACTTGATCTCTAATCTACCACTATGATACCCTTTATATAGGAAGATGGATTCCTTGGCCAACACTCTACCTAGTTGTACAAGGGGACACCTTGCACATTATAACTTGCACATTGCCACTTGTGCATTTATTACATTGCTTGAAGTAACTAGCTAACTTCCCCCTAAAGTAATATCCTAATATAATTATGTACCTAAGGTGGTACATTTACATGACCCAAATGATGTAGTATTCTCTAACTCTAACACCCCCTGTATTACACTATTTGGGTATTGAAGATTTCAATCTTCAATATGGATCTTCTTCTTTGTCTTGGACCTTGTATTCTTCTTCACCGTTTTATGTAAGATGTTCAAGCAAGTAGTTAGTGTCTTCATAACCTGTTGATCTTTTTGAAAGAGATTTAACTTTATAATCATCTATAGATTCTTCCAGTTCTTCGATTTACTCTATCCTTTGAGCTAGGTGTTCTTTTTTATTCACCTTTCAATACTCCAATGGGATAACTAGTTGGATTTTGAGCTTGTTGTTGATTTTGATATTGTCGTAATTTAAATTTATTTCCATTATTCATATGATTTCCTTGATTCTTATTTCTGGGATTGAATCTGCAATAGTTAGTGCTATGACCTTTTCTCTTGCATATATGACAATACTTGTTATACCGTGGTCTTCGTCCTCTTGATGATGAAGCAATATTTATCTGTGGATTATCTTTTTATGATAATGCAATGTTAGTCATTTAAGTTTTAATTGTATTCTCTACCTTATATTTTTGAAGAATATTGATTAGGTCATCAAAAGAAGTATCTTTACTTAGGACTTGTAAAGATGTTACCAAATATTTGTAGCCATTTGGAAGTGCTCTCATGGTTACTTTAGCAATAAGTTCATCTTTAATTCATTCTCCTAAGGCTAATAATTTCCCTTTAATATCTGCTACTTTCCTTAGGAATAGTTCTATGCTCTCACCACTGTTCATTTTTAGATAATGTAGTTGAGTTTGAAGATGAAGGATAGTGGCTTTATTTTTTCCTTCAAATATATTTTCTAAGTTTTTCCATGCTTCTGTAGATGTCTTTGCTGAACTGATATAAGGTTGTATTTCATCAGTGATAGCAAAGGTTATTATCATTAGGGCTTTTGCATCTTTTTCATCAAACTTCTAAATTTTAGTATCATCTATAGTTGGTCTTTTTTCTATTCCCTGAGTTATCTCCCAAAGTTTTTCATATACTAAGATTGCTTTAACCTTATTTTTCTAGGATAAATAGTTTGGTCCCTTAAGTAATTGGGATTCCACAAGAAAGAATTTGTTTGATGCCAAGATGATCCTTGTGTTATTTTAATTTCCCTAATATTGATTTGATGATGCTTTGGTGAAATTCCAGGTTTTGTAGAATACCTTATGTCTCCCTAGTAATTTTGGATATGTTGAATAAAGTGCTTTTGAGAATAGTAGTTCAATCTAGAGTTGATTTTGTAAAGTTTTGTAAATAGCAAATATCAACTTCTTTTACACCTTATTTCTCCTATTGAACTTAAGCACTTTCTATTTTAATGAGGTTCTATTTGTTGGAATTATTTTGTCCCTTTAATGTAATTTGAGACAAGTATATCAATTAGTTTCCAAATATTTATTTTCCCTTATAGAACTTTCTTTTATAGCCTCGAATAATTTGATATTAATGTTTCTAAATTTTATCTATTTTGGCGTAGTATTCCTTCTAACTCCCTAGTTATGAAAATTTAGAAAACAATGGTATTTGCAATGTTAGATAATTAATCTATCCAGGTAGGAATTATTATTTCTCCTATGCTTTAGATTTCAAATATTAGGCTACATATATATATATATATATATATATATATATATATATATATATATATATATATATATATATATATATATGTATATATATATATATATGTATATGTATATATATATATATATATTCCTTTTTTTATATTGCTTTCAAATGTGGTTGATTTCTCTTAATGTTTCAACCTTATATTATACCTTATATCTCCCTATTAATGAAAGCAAATTGGAATAAGATGTAGTCTTACCTTTGTGATGTCCCAAACTCCTATGTATCTAGAGTTGGTTCTTAGACATAGATGACAACACTCTTAAGTACAATTTTAACCATTATCTCCAATGTATGGGCATAGCCTTTAGCTTCTTATTTACCTGAGATGGTGGCTGATTTCTTTTACTACACTGCTTGGATGCTTAATCGCTTTGACTAGGAGCATTCAATGCTCTTTTCCTTCTACCGCTAGAACGTTGATGCTACTGTATAATTTTACCATGATCTTGGCTCCTTATATTGCTATGAACTCAAATTTCAATGCATGGATGTGCCTTGAATTCACTCTCTTCAATGCTCAGCTTTACCTTGACTTCACTTTCTTCAATGCTCAGCTTTTTCTTGACGTCACTCTTTTTTCCTTTCTCTAATCTAGGTGCTTTAAATAGAATGGAATATTCCTTATTTTGGACAAGTGGTAAATGGGAGTTATGAATTGGAATTATTCCAATTCTCATGCTAGGATAACGTATGTAACCTCCTTAATATTCTTTGTAACTCCTATTTCTTATGCGCTTGAAGTTTCTTGAGTGTTAAGAATTGGGATGGTGCCTTAGAATTTTTGTGCCAAGTGGCACTCAAGGTCTTTGCATGTAGACCTCTACTATAACGCTCAAGAAAGACTCTTATAATTCCTCTTGCCCTTTCGTATGCTTGTTCCTTGGCTTGCTTCATTTCCTGGATAGCAAGCAACCTATTTCCTTCACAGGCGATTTTATGAGGATGTTGGATGGCGCTAGTTGTGATGCTTCTTGATTCTATAGAGCTTTGAATTATGGCTTAGTAGCTAATATTGGTTCTTCCTTTGGTGTGTGTTCTTATTCTTGGATGTAGCATCTTTTCCCTTATTCTCTATGCTTTCTACTTGCTAATTTTTGTGCTTCTTTGTAGTGTAGATAGCCCTTTTTGTAGTAGCTCCATTCCACATTGATAGATACCTTTTTTTCATAGATGAGCACCATTTAGTATGGACCTCTCTACTATCATTTTCATCCACGTAGATGCATATTGATTAATGGCCTTATGTTGACTTTGATATTGTAGGTGAATGCTTACTTTTGGATGCTTTGATGTGGAGCAATGTGTTGATTGTAGAGCCTAATTAATTCGGAGGCTTTTTTTTCAGCCACACTTGGATCCACCACATGAAATACGGGGTTGTAGGAGGGGCATTAGCCCCCCTACTAGTGTTCGCCAGGGGGGTCCAAGAAGGGGTTTCGAGGGCAGTGCCCTCGAAGCCAAAAATAGATGATTTTTCCTCTATGTAAATCTAGACCATTTGATATTAGGTCCTTCGAGGGGTCCTGGAGAGGGTTTCGTGGGTAGTGCCCTCGAAGCCAAAAATAGATGTTTTTTCCTCTATGTAAATCTAGACCATTTGATATTAGGTCACAGATCGGATGGTAGATTTTAGGCAAATTTTTGCCCTAAAATTGTAATGCATTTTTATAAGAAGATGTATGGTGGCTAATTGTAATGTTCGATGCACGATTGTGTAAAGAGAGATTTTCTGGACGGAATAAAAGGCCTGGTTATTTTCTTCATGGATGTAGCCCATATTGGGTGAACCACATAAATCTATGTCTATTGTGTATTACATTATTTCTTCTGTGTTTTATTTCCGCATTTTATTGCTTTATTATTTAATCCTAACAACTGGTATCAGAGCTTAGGGTTTGAAAAATGTACTTGAAAGGAGGGTTTCCAGTTCGAGTGGGAGCAATTATAGAAGAAAGAGGATTAGGGTTGAGAAGTTTAATGGCTAAAATTACCAGCTATGGAAGATGCAAATGGAAAATTATATTTATAAGAAATATATTTACCTACCATTAGGCAGAATAGCAAAGAAGTTGACGATGAAAATAGATGAAGAATGGCAAGTTTTGGATAGAAAGGTACTAGGAACAATATGGTTGTGCTTGGCATCGTTGGTGGCCTTCAATATTTCAAAGGAAACAACAACAAAGGGTTTAATGAAAGCATTGGCTAAATTGTATGAAAAACCCTCAGCTTCGAACAAGGTATTTCTTATGAAACATTTATTTAATATGTAGATGTCATAAGGTGGGTCTATTACTGATCATTTAAATGAGTTTAACACAGTTACCAATCATTTAATCTCTATAGGAGTAAACTTTGAAGATGAGGTTAGGGATATCTTGATTTTGTGCTCATTGCCATAAAGCTGAAATGGCTTGGTAATGGTTGTGAGTAATTTTATCTCTGGTTCAAATGCTTTAAAGTTTGATGATGTTATTGGTGTTATCCTTAGCGAGGAAATGTGACAAAAAAGCATAGGTGAAACATTAGGTAATGTTTTAACTGTGGAGAACATGGGAAGACAAAGGAAGAGAGGAAAAAGCCCAAGAAATCATGGAAATTCAAAGAAAGGTAGATCCAAATCTAAAGGGAAGTAGTTGTAATGTTGGCATTACAGGAAGAAAGGACACCTGAAAGAGACTGTTGGAATAAAAAAAAAAACAAGGTAATCAGGAAGTAAACATAGCAGGTGATGTATTGCAAGATGCTTTAATCCTTTCACTAGATAATATTAATGATTGTTGGGTGCTAGACTCTGGTGCATCATATCATGCCACACCCCATAGGAAATATTTTCTAGATTATGTTCAAGGTGATTTTGGACAGGTCTATTTGGGTGATGATAGACCATGTAAAATCATTGGAAAGGGTAACATACAGATAAATTTATAGAATGGAAACCAATGGTTGTTGAAAGAGGTAAGGTATATTACTGATTTAAGAAAAAATCTAATTTCCATAGGGTAGTTGGACAGTGAAGTATGTACAGTTACATTCTCAACAAATTTATGGAAGGTTGCTAAAGGATCACTGTTATTAGCAAAATAAAATAAGGAAGGTATGTTGTATGTATGTACTAGTAATACTGATATTTCTATTGCTTTAGCTTCTACAAGAATGGATACAACTTCATGGCATCATAGGCTTGGGCATATGAGTATGAAGGGGATGCGGATTCTCCACTCAAGGAATTTGTTACCAGGTTTGAAGTAGGTTGATTTAGACTTTTATGAGCACTACATTATGAAAAATAGAAAAGAGTCAAATTTCTCAGAGTTGGAAAAAAAAATAAGAGTGAAAAGCTAGAGCTTATACATTCATATGTATGAGGACCAGCTCAGGTATCATCTCTTGGTGGCTATTATTATTATGTTACATTTATTTATGATGCAACTAGAAAAACTTGGGTTTATTGTATTTGAAAGAAATTGGATTTCTTTTATACCTTTAAGAAATGGAAAGCTTTGGTTGAGAATGAGACAAAAAAATAAGCTAAAGTATCTCAGATCTGATAATGGAGGTGAGTACTGCAGCAAAGAGTTTGATAGCTACTATTCATACCAAGGATTCGTAGAGTGAAGAAAGTTACAAGAACTCCACAAGAAAATGGTGTGTCAAAAAGGATGAACAAGATTATCATGGAATGTGCTAAGTGTATGAGATTACATGCAGGATTGCTCTTATAGTTTTGGGTAGATGTAGTTTATTTAATAAATAGAGGGTCTTCAAGTTCCCTGAATGGTGGGATTCCAGAAGAGGTATGGACAGGTAATCCTATTAACTACTCATTTTTGAAGACTTTCGATTGTGAAGTATTCGTGCATATTAGTAAAAAATATAGAACTAAACTTGAGGCAAAATCCAAGAAGTGTTTTTTCATTAGATATGGAGTTAATAATTTTGGTTATCACTTTTGGAATTATGCAAATCACAAAATCATTAGGAGTAGAGATGTAATATTCAATGATAAGGTCATGTATAAGGATCGGTTGCAGGAAAAGAAACAAGAAAGGTAAACTCAAAATACACAATGCTTGATTAAATTGAAACTCCAAAGGTGCTAGAAAATCAACAAAAGCAGCAACTAGCACCTCAAACTCCTACAAATGTTGTTAGAAAATCTACTAGGATAAGTAGACCTCCTGTATGTTACTCCCCTTCATTATATTATGTATTATTTTCTAACTCTGGTGAACCAAAAACATATGAAGAAGCAATGCAGGTAGAAACCAAGAAGAAGTGGGAGCAAAGCATGAAAGAGGATATGGACTCCTTGATAAATAATCAGACTTGGGATTTGGTTCAGTTGCCTACAGGAAAAAGATCATTGCAAAATAAATGGGTTTACAGGGTGAAAGAAGAAGATGGAGGTAAAAAGAGGTATAAGGCTAGACTAGTTGTAAAGGGGTTTACACAAAAGAAAGGTATTGATTATGATAAAAAAATTTCTCCTATTGTTAAAATGACTTCAATTAGAACTTTTTTAAGCTTAGTGGTTGTAGAGGATTTACATCTTGAATAGTTAGATGTAAAAAAAAAATTCTCCATGGGGATTTGGAGGAAGAGATTTATATACAACAGCTACAAGGGTATGAGGTCAAGAGAAATGAGGAACTAGTATGCAGGTTGAAAAAGATCTTGTATGGCCTGAAGAAAGATCCAAGGTAGTGGTATATGAAATTTGACACGTTTATGTCATATCAAGGTTATAGTAGATGTTATTCTTATCACTGTGTTTATTTTAAGAGATTGGATAATGGTAACTATATTATCTTATTATTGTATGTAGATGGCATGCTTTTTGTAGGGTCTAACATGCAGGATATAATTATACTCAAAAGAAAATTGGTAGAGTCATTTGCAATGAAGGATTTAGGTGCTGCAAAGAAAATCCTTGGTATGAGAATAACAAGAGATAGGAAAAATCGTAAATTAACATTATCTCATAGTGATTACATTGAGAAGGTGTTGGAAAGGTTCAGTATATAGGATGTAAAACTTGTTAGCACACCTTTGGTAAATCATTTCAAACTGACCAAAGAGATGTATCCTAAGACATGGGAGGAGATAAAATACATGTCCAAGGTTCCTTATTCATCAACAGTTTGAATTTTGATGTATGTGATGGTGTGCACAAGGCCATATATAGCACATGTAGTGGGAGTTGTGAGCAGGTTTATGAGAAACCTAGGAAGAAGGCATTGGGAGGCAGTGAAGTGGATTCTTAGGTATTTGAGAGGTATTGTCACTCAGGTATTATGCTTTGGATGTTCTAATACTACTTTACAGGGATATGTCAATTCAAATATGGCAGGTGATATAGACAGCAGGAGGGGTATCATAGGGTATGTTTTTACTGTAGATGGAACTACAATACACTGGATTTCAAAATTACAGAAGGTTGTTGCACTCTCAACAACGAAAGTAGAATATGTTACTATTATAGAGGCGAGTAAGGAGATTATTTGGTTACAAAGGTTTATGGAGGAGTTGGAAAAGAAGCAGGAGAATAACACATTATATAGTGACAGTTAGAGTGCCATTCATCTTGCAAAGAATTCAGCTTTCCATTCCAGGACTAAACACATACATACCAAGTACCATTTCATATGCTCAATGTTGGAATATGGACAGTTAAAACTAGAGAAGATACACACTAGCAAAAATCCTACATATATGTTCACAAAGGCAGTAACCAGGGAGAAACTAAGTTCTTGCTCAGTTTCATTTGATCTTCAAGCATGACAGTAAAAGGTGAGAAATTTTTTAGGCCCAAAGTTGAAGCATAGTCCAGCAAGTGCAGTAGTGGTGGAGTTAATGTGATCAGTCTCCAAGTGGAAGATTTTTGATTGTGGAGCCTGATTAATTCGAAGGCTTTGTTTTCAGCTACACTTGGACCCACCACACAAAAGAGGGGGGTGTAGGGGGACATTAGCCCCCTACTAGTTTCCACTAGGGGGTCTAGGGGGCATTAGCCCCCCCTACTAGTGTCTACCAGGGGGGTCCAAGGGGGGCATTAGCCCCCCTACTAGATGATTTTTCCTCTATGTAAATTTGTACAATTTGATATTAGGTCATAGATCAGACGATAGATTTTAGGTGAGTTTTTGCCCTAAAATTGTAATGCACTTTTATAAGAGGATGTTGTATGGCAACTAATTGTAATGTTCGATGCACAACTGTGTAAAGAGGGATTTTTTGGATGGAATAAAAGGCCTGGTTATTTTCTCCATGGATGTAGCCCATATTGGGTGAACCACATAAATCTGTGTCTATTGTGTATTGCATTATTTCTTCTATGTTTTATTTTCGTATTTTATTGCTCATGTTTTATTATTTAATCCTAACACAATGGTGTCTTTTGACACCTCAGACCTTGAGCAATATGTACTCCTCGACAAATTTCTTTTCTTGCTTGAAACCTGCACTTATACCTACTCAAATGACGGTCATTGTATTCTAAGACCTTTTTTTCATCTTGAATGGACAAGAATTGTGCTTATATTAGATAGATTTTACACCAATATAATGGGTTGAATGTATGCTCTTTTTCTTTTAGTAATTCCTTTTTGCTTGGTCAATTTAGTAAGAGTAAAACCAATCTAATAATTTGCACCCTTTTGAAGTAGAAATTTTTGCACTTATTCTTTTAATGAAACCCTAAGTGCACTTTTAAATCTGAGACTCTCCAAGTCTCGATTCTTAGCTCCTTGGATAATTTTAATGGTGGCTTTCTTTTGGCCACTAAATGCTACGAATTTTGTGCATTAAATGGTGTTTCTAGAAACCTTGATAATATGTTGATTTTGTGCACTTATATCAAGATACACATTAATCCTACGAGAGTAACTAGTTAGAGATCAACTAGTATAGTGCCAATGCACTTTTAATGGTAACAATAATCTCACCTTATTGCTCTAGTAAATGAAATCTCAAAATAATTTCAGATACACTTAATAATCTTTGCAACTTTTAAGAGTAATCTATAATTTACCCTTAATGAATATTCTGCAACTTTTCACTACAATCAAGTTGCTGCCTTACAATGGTTGAATTCGTAGCTTCTTGTTGGCTATCCAGAATAGCTTCTTACTTCACCAAATTGTAGCCTTGAAATTTCTATCTTGAGCCTTGGATTTGGTGTCTTGATCCTTCCAGTGGTCTCTACTTTTCTGCTATAGATTTATAGAACTCCTTTCTCTAAAGTATACCTCCTTGCTGTGAGAGGCAATCTCCAAATCTCTCAAATTTTGTAAGCTTCTTCTATATGAATCTTCCTTCAAGCTTCTTGTCGAATTCTGACTTCAAACATGATATTATTTTTCTCAAGATTCTAAACATCTTGAGGTCTTCACTGGATTCTTCTTTTGGATTTGGTACTCCTTGCCAAATTCTTGTTTTGTTGGGCTTGTTGTTGGATGGTGATAATTGTTCCAAGTCCTTCACTATCATGAACTTCTCCTTGGTAGTGTATTTCTCCAATGATTTCTCCTAGGAACCCCATTGACGATGCTTTTGTAAAATTTGCAACAAGGATCTCCAAACCTTCTTATTTTCTTCCTTGATACCTCTCCAAGGTCTTCTATATTTCATCTTCTTTGGTATTCCAACTGGGACCAACTGGGACCTTTTTTTCAACCTTCTACTTTTGGAAGTGTTGGTGACAAGATCTTCTTCTAGGATCTTTGATTGTACTACTTCTAGATTTGTACAAGACTTTCCTAGTCCTCTTTCTTCTAGGAATGGAAGTTCTTCAATGATATCTACTTAGGATCTCTTTAGCTTATATTGAAATAAATATCTAATTAGTAAAGGAGATCACCAATATCCTATTTCTTGGACTCTTCTTAGAAATTCTTCTTTAGGAACTCCTTTCTGGAGTTTTCTTCTAAATCAATAATTTATCTTCCAAATCAAAATTTCTTCTCTAACTCTTCTTTGGAGTGTTCTTCTGAATCAATAATTTATCTTCTAAATCATTAATTATTTTCAAACTTTTATTTGGAGTGTTCTTTTGAATCAAAAATTATTTTCTAAATCTTCATTGGAGTATTCTTCTAAATCAATAATTTATCTTCTATATCAAGAATTCTTTTATGAATTTTTCTTCAAAATTAAGGCTACTATGGCCTTCTTCTACTTCTAGGCTACTCTAGCCTTTTCTTCTTCTGCACTCTGTAGGTATCAATATTGAATGGAGATTACCAATCTCCTATATCCTTCTCTGACTCAGATTTTGGAGTCTCTTCCTTCTTGAGTTTACTATAAGGCTACTATGGCCTTTTCTTTACTTTTACAATTTGCAGGATTGCAACTCTTGTAATGAGACCTTTCTTTGAGGTATTTGAAATCTTCAGTATTCTCCTCGTTGTTGCAAGTTTTGGAATGATTCTTGAAGATATTATTCCTAACTCTCTCATAGGAAGATTCTCATTTTTTTGTTGAATCTCCTTTTCCTGCAACAAGTTGTTAGAAACTCGAACAAAAGAACTTATAAATCTGGAGATAATAATCTTCACTAGTTGATTTTTCAATCTAGTGGTATGAATGTTGAGTCCTAGTCTTCACGAGTTTTTTTGCAACTCTGTGGAAAGACTCTAACCAAATGTAATATCATAATCTCT